>CM075942.1:7640126-7705157 GCA_038030265.1 Corythucha ciliata | reverse complement strand
AAATTTACCCACCTCCAGGGTTCAAACATCCTCGGGAACATTGACAAATTTGACCTTAAATGTGCCATTATCACCATTTAGTACCCACCCCCGGCTGTACCTGGTCCGTTCCCGCCCCCTGGCCGCACCCGTGCCGCCCCACGGCCAGCTGCCTCCCACCTCGCCCGCCCCTGGCCAACTATGTCAATGACGAGCTAGCGCGCGCCGAGTGCGTTGCACTCGAAGAGATAAGCCCCTGCACCGGGGTGTGTTCTTTAGAACGGCCCGCCGAGGGTATGTTTACAAAAAAAAAAAAAAAAAAAACTCCCCTCGGCGGGTATGCTCCTTAGAACTGCCCTCCACAGGTACGTCCCTGGTCCCATCAATGTCGTGTTTGACCTCGGTGGTATCCATGGACGGAGCAGCCGGTGACTGCGGCGTTCACGGAAGGTTCTCTGAGCCCCTTCCGAGTTCTTCATATAAACTTCTGGGTGAGCCCTTCAAGGTCCTGCCAGAAGCCAGGGTAATATAAGTCCACCGCCGGCAGAGCCCTGCATGCCGTAAGCCTATTACACCAGGGGATCGGCCGGTGCCCTGGGGGTCCGTTCAAAGCACACTTTGCCCCCTGTGCCATGCAGACCTCAGGCACGGACCAAACACCTTGTCTTGAGGGGGGGAAGGAATAGCTAGAGGAGGTAGGAGACGCCACCCCCTTCTGTCCCGGACTCAGGACAGCCCCTAACCCGTTGTTTGTCCACGGGGTCGTATTCGGCCCCCATGTCCAATGGGTGTGTCCGATAACGGACTCCCCACAGCACACGGTGCGCCTTATTCCGACCCAACCCACCATCGCACCTTATCACAGGTCGGCCCAATGGTGGGGCCCCCCATCCGCAACCCGGGGGACGCGCCCGATAGGGGAAACGAACCCCGTGAAAGGTTTGTAGCCATTCACACGGATCAAGTCCGTCACGGGCCTATTCACAAGTACCTTGGCACACACATGCGTGATTTGCCAAGTTCGACAGTCTCCTAGGAAACGATGAAAATTTGAGCAAGCAGCTCGTTAAAATGAATGACAAAAGACTGTTGTCACTGCAGCAGCTGAGGCTCACTGCCGGAGTTGGAGGTCAAGTTCAGGTACAACTAGAAACCCTCTTTTTCTTTGCTCAAAGTTCAAGGTTTCTGGTGGTATTTTTTTGAACGTTTTTTTTTTTTTTAATGTCTCCCTATCAACAAATTTGCCTTTCGAATCTGCATGTTATCAAAAAAACTTGCGTATCAATTAAGCCTTCTAATAGACCAAGAGCCAGCGACGTAAAAAGTGCAACCAGAGTGTCTTCAGCTTCCCCAGAACAAAATTCCCTGACTCAGCAAATTTTTCATGGTTATCAAAATTGATATTCTTAGTAAGATCGCTTAAACTACGAGGGTTAGTAGGTAATGTATGCATAAAGTTGTCGCCGTAGGAGCCTACATTGTCAGTCTTCCTCGTTGAGGAGCGTCAAAAACGAACCGGTTTCGGCTATTCGCCAACCGTTTTGAAGCACGTCAACGAGGGAAGACTATCAATGTAGGCCCCTACGTGCTACGACTATAACTTTATGCATGCATTATGTTATCCAAATACATAATTATATGGGGGGGAGAAGGACAAATTCATAACTCTGCCTCTGCCGATCGTCGAACCCAACAGAAGCTCTTCTTTTTTTTCTAATTCCCAACAGTGTATTCACAATATTATCCCACTCCTTCCATGGGCAAATATGAAATAAAACGGAAAAAATCCCAAATTGTGTGCTAATAATCGATTAATACCATGACCGGTACAAAACAGACAGTCTAGTGACAGTCTGCCTTCCGGTACAGCCATCCAAAGAGTTAATTCAAACTCATGCTCATGAGGGAGAGATTTACTCACGAATTCAGAGTTTTTAATACTTAACATTTTCTCGTAGAGGAAATGAGATAAATTAAATTTTGAGTAAACCATTGGAAAGTTGAGAAAAAGGAGAAGTTTTCGTGGGGTCCAACGATCTGAAGAGCAGTGGCGGCTATTTATTGAACCAGCACGACAAAAGTGCCACGTTTTTTCGCATGTTGACGATTCTAATTGGTCTCATTCCATTGGTACGGAATACCGTAGATTTCAAAACTGTCTCACTATTGAAGAAAAGTGCATTTCGATCCAAGAAACCGACGTTTTTGGTACAAAAGTACGTTTTCTGTGAAAAAAACCCTTATAACATAACTCGACAGGAGAGTGAGATAGTGTTATATTTAGACGAAGTTTGTTCAAAGAAAAAGGACAAGTATTTATTCGCGAAGTACAAGACAAAAAAAAAAAACAAAAACGAAAGGTTTCATGTGATCAAAAAAATAGCGAGTGGAGTCAAATTTTAATTCCCACACTCCTCCTCACGAACGATTTTTGACAGTCCCAAATTCTGTCTGAACTGTTCGAATTTAACAGTTGGGAGAGATTTGGTGAATATGTCAGCATCCATAATTTCAGAGGGTCGATAGTTGACTTCGACTTCTCCTCTCAAGACTACGTCTCGAATAAAATGCTTTTTTATGTCGATATGTTTTGATTTGTATGCCACTCGACGATAGTGCCCTTTTCTTTGGATGAACATAATTTGGAGTCGTGGAGAGTGTTGAGCGAGAGTATTCGCGCAGTGAGATTTAAAACGTTTCAGGATCAATGAAACGGTAACCTTTAGTGTCTGTGCAGTAACCCGTGAAAGTGAGTTTCCGTGATTTTGGATCCCATTTTTTTTTTTTTTTTTTTTAGTGGGATATGGACCATAGCGTCAATGCCAAAGATGCGTAAGTGACTTAATTCGGGTTTTTTACGTTCCCATATTTCGTATGGGGTTTTTCCTCCTAAGGCTCGTGCAGGTGAACGATTGAAGAGATATGCAGCTGTGGATACGGCTTCTGCCCAGTACTCTTTGCTCAAGCCAGCGTCAAGTAGCATGGTTCGAGCTTTATCGACGAGAGTCCTATTCATTTTTTCTGATGTGCCGTTCTGTGATAGGGAGTAAGGACAGGTTTTTTTGATGTTTAATCCCAGCTTTGGTGAACATGGATTTTATTGTTTGGTTAACGTATTCTGTGCCGTTGTCTGTCCGAAAGCATTTGATTTTTCTTTCTTTTGGGCGTTCGACGAGAGAAATGAACTCTTGGATGCATTCGGCGACTTGATTTTTATTAGTCAAAAAATAGATCGTCAATCAGTGTTAGGAAGTAAACACTGCCTCCTATTGATTTTATTTCCATCGGTCCTGACAGGTCAGAATGGATTAAATCGAGAATATTATGGGTGCGATTACCGCGGCTTTTGTAGGGTTGGCGTGACTGTTTTCCCATTAAACATAATTCACAGTTGCCGTACATTTTCGTGGTGCCATCGATTCCGGTGGAATTTAGCTTTAAGAATTAAGGCCTTTAGAGTTTAGATGTCCTAACCTTCGATGCCATAATGCTTCTTTTGTATGAGCAAAATATATCTGAGGTGTGATGTTTGGAGTGGTGTTCAGTTGATAAATCCCGTTTTCTTCACGTGCGGTAGCGACGACAGTACCGTTGGTGTTCAAAATTTTACCTCCGTCTTTATCGAAGACGACAGTATTGCCATTATGAACAATTTTGCTTACAGAAAGTAGGTTAGCAGCAGCGTTTGGGATATATAGCGTGTTTTTCACTTCAACTTCAGTTGTAGTATCATCTTCACCATTGACTTCGAGGGTGGTGGTTCCATTTAATTCGGCAATCGGTGATTTTGTATTGTCAGGTGCGTTAGACGTGAGTAGTTGTTTATCATTTGTTATGTGATTTGAAGCGCCTGAGTCTAAAAACCATGTAGCTGACGATTTCTTTGAATTCATCATATAGCAGGCGAACCAGGCATTTTTCTTGCCTTTGTTTTGTAAGTTCGAACCGAAACGGTATTGATTTTGGTTCTTGATCGAGTGAGAACTGTTAGTCGATGAATCTTTAGTGCGATTCTTCTCTTTGCAGTTATACTGCCGACAATATCGGGCCAAGTGTCCGATTTTTGAGCAAAGTTGACATTTTGGACGAGATTTGTGCGTGAAGAGAGCCGATGGGTCATTTGCGGATTTGGATTCATTTATTGAAGTTGAAGCCACTCCTTGTAACAACTGAACCTTTACAAAGTCACCAGTTATTTTTTTACCTCACCCTTGAAGTCCCATTATCATAGGTTCGTAGTGCTCGGGTAGACCTGCGAGTAATAAGGAACCTGCCCATTCTTCACTCACTTGAAATTGAATTTCGTTTAGTCGTTGAGCTGTAGATAAAATGTGCCCGCAGTACTCGTCCATTGATTTGAAATTTTCTAGTCTAGCATTGCTTAATTGTCGCAAGAGGCTTACTCTTCTTGTTAATCCGGAATCTTCGAAAGCGTGGGAGAGAGCGGTCTACACTTCCTTTGACGTTTTAGCGTTCGAGATATGAGGAAAGTTGATTTTGTCAACCAAAAGAATCAAACGAGCTCTTGCCTTTCTGTCTTTCTTTTCGTCTTCTTCGGTACTTTGCACTACATCCCATAGATCTTCAGTTTCTAGGAGTGCTTGAGTGGCGAATTTCCAAGAATTGAAATTTTCCCGTCCGATCAGTTTTTCCACTTGTGTGCTCGAATTCATTTTTATTTTGTTTATTATAAGATAAACTTGTAACGGAAATGAAACGAGCAACTGGAAAGGATCGCGGAGAAACTTTTACGCGCACTGATTTAAAAGGGAACACGAACTATAGAAATTTTGTACATTACTTCTCAAAAAGGGCCATAACCTGTTGAGCGAGAGTTTAATCTCCTGGTTCAGTCGAAAACAAAAAACAATTTCTATATCGTCATGTGAAAGCTGAATACGTCGCTATATCCGCATGTGTGCAAGAGACTCTATGGCTTAGACAATTAGTTTCTGAATTCATTCCTAACCTGAGTAAAACCCCATCCACAGTCTATTGTGACAACGACGCAGCCACAGTGCTTTGTGGAAGAGAAACTGTCAGCCTCCTCTGTCAGCAACGAACAAAGCATATCGACATCCGTTCCATTTTACACGAGACTACGTGAAGAAAAGAGAAATAGATGTCAAGCGATGTCCAGGCGTTGACATGACTGCCGATTGCCTGACGAAACCTCTAGGCAAATGTGTACACGTCAAACAACTTAAATTGTTGAACATACGTTAATCGTCCTGCTTTAAAAATTATAATTTGACGGGGTATGTTGGATTGAGCAAATCATAATTTAATGCTTCAAGCCAATAACGAAAATAACTCCCTGCAATTTGTTTTTCACATCTATTCTTTTTTAATGAGGAAGTTTCACATTTTCCAAAAATATTTTTTTTCGATTAGGCACATCAATCCTTCCACGTAAATAAATAAATAAAAATTTTAAACCCTTCAGAAACATTTTTAATTTCTCAACAAAAGTTGGCATATTTGAAATCCCGCCAAAACGAACATTTTCCGCAACGTAATCGTCGTTGTATTCTCTGTCCTTTTCATGCCTCTAAATAGCTCATCTGTTTATCCTCCACTATTGTATTATTGGAGAGCTCTAGTAGAAAATAAGACAAAGAAACACAACAAACCACTCTTCGACAGCTACATTACAGGTGACTTTTTTTCGGAAAGCGCCTATGACGCAAACGTGCTAGCTGGCGTGTTTGAAATGACCTAAAACTTCAAAAATCGCGTATTTATTAACTGTTGGATTATTTTACGAACGGATCACGATTTATGCTCTATTTTAGCATAAATAAACCTTAAAAAATAAATTTATGAATAAGTTCTGACCCATGAAACTTCCTCATTGTTATGAACACGATTAACCGTTTAAAAATAAATACTTCTCCTAAAACGTTTTAAATCTCACTGCGCGAATACTCTCGCTCAACAGAGAGTTTTTTCCGATATATTTTCAACGAAGTAAAGTCCATTTGATTTCTTTGCCAGGAGATTTATGTTTTTGTTTCTATCCATTACAGTCGCTCTATCCTTTTTGAATAGTACAGTGAACCCTTTTTCAGTAATTTTGCTCACCGATAGAAGATTTGTGGACAGATTTGGAATGAATAAAGTGTTCGGCAGATCGATTGTGTGATTCTTTTCGACTTTGATTTGTGCTAGACCTTTTCCACTTATGGGCTGAGTGTGATTTTCTGATGCCAATTTCAAAACACTTCCTTGTTTGTTTGGTTCGATTTCGGTGAAAAGTGATTTCTTCGCACACATATGTGACGTTGAACCGCTATCAAGACACCAAATATTTTTTGTAGTGTCGAGTTCGTTGATTGAAAGACAGTGTTCTTTTACATCGGCTATATAGGTCGAATGCGGGTCAGTTTGATTACGTTTGACGTTGCAATCACGAGCTTTGTGTCCGAACTTGTTACAGATGTGACACTTGACACTTGAAACGAAAACTTGTCTCCTTTTTGTCATTTTTATTTTCGAAATTCTTTTGATTTTGAAATATTTCTTTATTTCTTCCGAAGAACGCGCCTTCATTACTTCCAGAAGCGTTGCTTTTTTTTTTGGACTCGCTAGCTTCGATTATTTTAAATTTGAGATCTTCAGGTGATGGCAGTGCATCTCGACTTTCAATTGCTGTTCTGAAATTTTCGAATGACGACGGTAGACTGTATAACATCATGATACTCAGTAGATCATTGTTAATTTTTATATCCATGTCCGAAAGTTTATCCACGGTGTCGAAAAAATTGTTTAAATAGATTCGAACGTCGTCATTTTTGCTCATCTTGTACAGAAGTAACTGTTTCAGCAGTGTTGCTTTTGGAAGTTGTTTTCGAGTGTTTTCCATACTTCATTTAACGTAGAACAAGTTTTTACTTGTTTGAGTTCGGAAGGAGCTATCATAAGCATGAGCTCCGATCGAGCATTCAAGTCGTATTCATCCCATCTTTCTCTTTCGTTCGTTTGTTTTTGGTTCGTCAGGTTTTTGAATTTTTCCTGAGACGTAACCCCAAAGATCAACTCTGATGAGGACAGCTTGAGCTTGGATCCTCCAGGTATCATAGTTGTCTTTCTTCAAAGTTTCAATGCGATGGTTTGAGCTCATTTTTTACGTTCAGGGGCCTGAGGGCTTATTCTCTAACTCCGAAGCAATAGCTTTTTCGAAGTCATATGTTTATTTCATTGATTTTCTTCAAACAAATGAATGAAATAAACACATGGCTGGCGAAAAAAATATTGCTTGTTGTTAGAGAATAGGCCCCCTGATTCACTAACTTTTTTCATCATTGCTTTTTTCAAAAATCATGTGTTTCCGTTCAGTTTTCTTAATTTCATGAATGAGATTTCAATGTTTCTTCCAATGCAACGTTTCTATTTCGTTAGAGAATAAGGCCCCAGGTCTTTCAATGTTCGTAGAATATTTATCGCAACAGATTCTTGCGTTAATCTGGGCTACATAACCTGTTATATTTAGACGAAGTTTGTTCAAAGAAAAAGGACAAGTATTTATCTTTGCCATTTTTCCCTGACTTTTCTCATAAATTCACTAAATTCCCTGACTTTTCCAGTTTTATAAAATTCCCTGACAATACCCAGTTTTCCAGGTCTGTAGACACCCTGTGCAACCATTTGCATACTTTTCTTGCCCTGCGCATAAAACCGAGAATAATTCCCGAATAGTGGGAAAAATTGTCTGCCTCAATTTGGACGTGACGAAACCGGCGGCATCAAAGTTACACTTTTGGGGAGAAGTAGCAAAAATTCCGGTCAGACGGCAAAGACGTTTTATTCACGAGATAACGCGTTGAAAAAAACATAGGGAATGAATATTACAGTTAGTGCTATCGGGTTCTGTGGCGTCGAGCCAATGGCAAAGTCGGAAAAGCTTAAACTCCTCTAATTTGAAGTATCAGTTTTCGGTTCCAGGGTACTTTTTTCTGGGGGAAAATAGAGTGTGAGAAATCTATAAAAAATATATAATAAAAACCCACGATGAACGGTGTTCATGCTATCGTATAAAAACAGTGTCACTTTAGGTAAAAATATTTTAGGCTGCAGCGTGCGTGAAATTATGGTTACTTTCACCACGAATTATGATAATGAGGAAGTTTCATGGTTAGAACTTATTCGTAAATCTATTTTTTAAGGTTTATTTATGCTAAAATAGAGCATAAATCGTGATCCGTTCGTAAAATAATCCAACAGTTAATAATTACGCGATTTTTGAAGTTTTAAGTCATTTCAAACACGCCAGCTAGCATGTTTGTGTCATATGCGCCTTCCGAAAAAAATGCACCTATAATGTAGCTGTCGGAGAGTTTGTTGTGTTTATTTGCCTTATTTTCTACTAGAGCTCTCCAATAATAAAATAATGGTGGATAAATAGATGAGCTATTTAGAGGCATGAAAAGGACAGAGAATACAAGGGATATTACGTTGCGGAAAATGTTTGTTTTGGCGGGATTTCAAATATGCCAAAGTTTGTTAAGAAATAAAAAATATTTCTGAAGGGCTTAATTTTTATTTATTTATTTACGTAGAAGGATTGATATGCTTCATCGAAAAAAAAAAAAGATTTTGGGAAAATGTGAAACTTCCTCATTCATAATACGCGTTTTCCATGCGCCGTAAATCAGAGTGCAGCCGATGGGGTCATTCAAAATGCATCGACTAAATAAAACGGATTCGATACTGGAATTTTCCGTCCCTCTTCTTCCAATAGGCCCCCATATACCCTGACACCGATAAGCGGAACTTCAGATTAAAAGAAAAAGGTCTGAGGTCAAAACGGAGACTGGACTGCACCTTTCGTAATTGTTTGGTTGGTCCAACATCTTTCGGCATTTCCGGCTTTTCATTTGGCTCGCAGCCGCAGGACCAGTTAGCTGAAACGCAACGTTCATTTCCCAATATTTTGCAATGCGTTATCTCGTGAATAAAACGTATTTGCCGTCTGACTGGAATTTGTGTTACTTCTCCCCACAAGTCCATCTTTGATGCTGTCCTGCCACCGGTTTCATCGCGTCCAAATGGACGCTGACAATTTTTCCCACTATTAGGAAATTATTCTCGATTTTATGCGCTAGATAAGAAAATCATGCAAATGGTTGCACTTTTTACGTCGCTGGCTCTTGGACTAGTTGTCAATAACGCCCTAAAACATAGCTCGGATCACCGAAAATCGTTTTTTTATTGTCAAGGCAAATGTGCCCCGGAAGCAAACTTTTAAATTTAGGATTTAAGATAAAACTGCTAGGCGGCAAGATTGATTCTATTTTTCGACCGGTACGAAGCAGGGGTACAATGAAAATTGAATCGAAAATAGGATAGTCTAGCCTCATAACAGTCTTACTTTAAACGTCGGCTTCCAGGGATGAAGATGAATGACGTTGGTTGAGGTTAGAGCCACGGGTGAATCATAAAATTTGCCCGGAGGGTGCGGTCCAGTTTCCATTTCGACCGTTCAGACCATCAGCTACCAAAGCTACCTACTTGGTCCTGGTGTCATCAGCTGCATGCTGCCGGACTTCTGTCCGGGCTGGTGAGACCGGAACCAAATAGCTCTTCCTGCCTGAGGTTCTGAGTTCGAAATTGATACTGGAACGTAACCTCAGTGCAATTTTCATATTTTGCTTTCAGGGTACAATTTTCCTCTGAACATCACGATTTTCGGAGATCCAAGCTATGTTTTAGGGCGTTACTGACAACTAATTTAAAACATTGGTCGATTACTGGGGCATTAGAAAGCTTATTTGATCCGCAAGTTTGTTTGATAACTTGCAAGGTCGAAAAGCAAATCTAGTGGGAGGGGGAAATTTTAAAAAAACCGATCAAATATATATACAGGGTGTTTGGTAAGTCGACGGCAATAATGCAGGGGGTTTTTCTAGGTCCAAAAAAGTCCATATAAACATAGGTCCGATTTCCAACAGTTTTCGAGATAATAGATATTTTAGTATTTTTAGCCATAACGTTAATTTTATTAGATTCAGCGCTTATAAGTCAAGAACAGCTACACGTACATTAAATCTGAGGGCACTACCGAAAAGAGCAGACATATTTCAGTGGAAATTGGTCCTGTTATCCCCGAAAGTAGTCGCACTTATCCAGAAACCAGTCAGATTGTGAAGATTTGTACCGATTTTAGGCAGTTTAGCCGTAACTTGATTGCACGATAGCGAATCTTGAAATGCCACCAGGATTGGCAAATTTCACAAAAACTTGCCTCATTAGTGAGGATCAAAGTACCAAACTCAGATCATCGCACCCCTTCGTAAATGTTTGGAAAAATGAACACATTTCGAGCTAAAAGTGCTTTTTTGGGTGTTCTTTGCAATAGGCCTTTGTGAATAATAGAAAGTGAAAAATGGATTCAAGCACACTATTATTCCTCCTAAAATGATAATAAAGCTTCTCGTAGGTCTAATTGTGGTCCGCGATGCAAAATAAAAACATTTCGTAGCGTTTATTGCACCAATTTCCAACAATTAGTAAATAAAATAACAAATAAATTACCTAAAACTTCTTTTTTTACAATACATTTACAAAATGTCCTCTGTTCCGAAGGCAGGCTCTTGCCCTTTTTCTCGTGGCACCCACTGTCACGCTCCTCCTGATGCAGTAAACACGGTCTTTTACCAAACCCCGGCGCCGTGTCCGGCAATCGAAGTGGTAGTGGAATTGAACCCCCTCGTCATATCCACATATCATAACTTCTATCCAAATACTGGCGAAATTCGATCAATTAGGGAGAGGGGCACGATCAAGTTAAGAATAAGGCTTTGACGAACATCTTCCCCAGATTTTGCATTGAATGAGGCAAATCGTTCTGAATAAAGTTCAAATACACTGCGGGAAATTTTTATTTTGCATCGCTGACCTTGATTAAGGTTTAAAAGAAGTTTTATTTTCATTTTAAATAAGAAGTAGTTTGTTTAATTCAATTTTTTCCCCTTCATTTCTTCGCAAAGGCCTATTGCAAAGAACACCCAAACAAGCACTTTTCGCAGGAAATGTGTTCATTTCTTCAAACTTTTACAAAGAGGTGCGATAATCTGAGTTTGGTACTTTGATCCTCACTAATGAGGCAAGTTTTTGTGAAATTTGCCAGTCCTGGGGCAATTATGGGGGTGTTAATTATTTTTTGTCTTATGTCTCGATGTCTGGAATAGTATCTGCGTAGACTATAGTTTTGTTGTGTCCGCATGCGTAGAAGTCTAAAGGGTTCAAGTCAGGTATTCCGAGTTGTCGGGAAAAACTCACGTGAGGTGGTTGCTATGGCGAGATAATACTATTTCTGATTAAGCGCCCTTGGATACCGCTTGCGGGATTATTTCCCGACAACTCTAACTAGGGCCCCTGGGTGGCATTTCAAGATTCGCTATCGTGCAATCAAGTTACGGCGAAAACTGCCTAAAATCGGTACAAATCTTCACAATCTGACTGGTTTCTGGATAAGTGCGACTACTTTTGGGGATAACAGGACCAATTTCCACTGAAATATGTCTGCTCTTTTCGGTAGTGCCCTCAGATTTAATGTAAATGTAGCTGTTCTTGACTTACAAGCGCTGAATCTAATAAAATTAACGTTATGGCTAAAAATACTAAAATATCTATTATCTCGAAAACTGTTGGAAATCGGACCTATGTTTATATGGACTTTTTGAAGGTCGTCCTAATTTGCCGAATGAAGAAAAGCTTGCCGAATGAGCCTTTAACATTTTTTCATGATCCCCAAACTCAACACCTGACATGTTCTAAGTACTTGCCAACAGATGTCAGTGCGAATTATGTAATAACCAAAGTCATGTAGAAAAACAAGTTGTCTCACTGAAAGAAAAAAGTGACTCCAAACGTTAGTTTGAAATTTTTATCCCGTCAGAGTGCACCACTGGTCCTATTTGACGGGCTAGCACACCGGAAATTCATGGGACAACTATACTTTTCTCACATTAAAAATTTGTGTAATTGCATTTTGAGCAAATAAGCTTCTGTCATCGAGACTGCAAAGGAATAATTTGTTTACTCATGTTTATACTAATTTATTTTAATTATAAAAGCCAGCCAGAGGCCAGATTTACGTTGGTTCGAACGAAACTGCATTTGGTCGGCAAATAAATGTATTGAGTGAATAATTATGAATGAATTGAGGCTATCAAAGCAATTAATAAGCCATTTTATTTCATCTCGGGTGGAACCAATTTTCGGACTGCATGCCCATTTTTAACGTTACTATTTACCAGCTTTAGGCCCGAGTCTTCCTAATTGGAAACTTGCACATTTTAAAAAATGGGTTTTCTTGAAAAGGGCTCTCTTACAATACTATTTTACACAGTCGGATTTTATTCAGCGAATTTTGAAAAATTTTGAGTGGGGTTTGACAAGTCGCAAATTATACTCATGGTGCGGGGAGAGGGGTGTAAGACGAGTTTTCTGGAAGGCAATTTTTCTTGCTACAGTAAACGAATAATTTCTTTAATTAATTAATTATTTATTAATAACACCACTAATCACACAACTCAAAACACAGCTACAAAATGGATAAGCTTTGTCAAATAGGGACCACCGCGCTGCTAACGGGAGCAAAAATGATAACTCAGGTTTAGCTTCAGTCCGCCTTCTAGTAAGTGAGACAACTTGTTTTTCTACATGACTTTGGTAATAACTCGAAAAGTACTAATAAATTAATAAATTGCAAAATAAATTGCTTGAAAATTGTTTACCACTAAAACCTACCAAGCAGCTTCACTGATAATTTTCATTTCATTTGTATTTCTCGGCAAGTCACGAGTGGTAGCAAGGGGAACCTGAAAAATCTGATTCCAAGGGAAACGGGAGACCCATCAGAGTTTGGTTCAACTAATGGCGATTGTAGCTATCATTAGCGGCGCTAGTGTCGTTTGATAATGAAACCGGTACCCCCCCCCCATATATGTTAAATTATAACAAGATTTGTGTTTTTTTAAAGTGTTTTTTCGGGGTCATCGTCCGTAACGAGATTGGTGATCATGAAAAAATTGTAAAGGCTCATTCGGCAAGCTTTTCTTCATTCGGCAAGTTACCTCACAGGGAGAAGTACTAGTACTTTTCGAGTAATTACATAATTCGCACTGGCTTCTGTTGGCAAGTACTTGGAACAAGTCAGGTGTTGAGTTTGGGATCATGAACAAATTTTAAAGGCTCATTCGGCAAGCTTTTCTTCATTCGGCAAATTAGGACGACCCCTTTTTTGGTCCATTTTGGACCTAGAAAAACCCCCTGCATTATTGCCGTCGACTTACCAAATACCCTGTGTATATATACAGGGTGTACAAAAAGCGACTGGACAGAGAAAAACCAGTGAAGGGGCAACTAATTTCTGATCGAAATGACTATCTGCACTTTTCCGAAATTCCGCTTTGTTTCCGAGATATCCGCCATCTTCTGATTTTTTCAGAAACAGTTTGCTGCACACGCAATAATTGTTGCAATGGCAAAAATGATGAGCCCATTGGAAAGAGCACAAAATTTTCTATTCAAAGAGCCTATTTTTATTCAGATCAGACGACATCTACTACGTTTTGAATTAGCTTATTAGCGAGGAAACTTAATTCCGGAAGTATTGGTGATATGGTGATGTGTTCAGAAAATTACGTTTTTTCGCCAATAAGCTGATTCAAAACATAGTAGACGACGTCTGATCTGGATAAAAATTTGCTCTTTAAATAGAAAATGGCGTGCTCTTTCCAATGGGCTCATCAGTTTTGCCATTGCATCGATTACTGCGTGTGCAGCAAGCTGTTTCTGAAAAAATCAGAAAATGGCGGATATCTCGGAAACAAAGCGGAATTTCGGAAAAGTGCAAATAGTCATTTCGATCAGAAATTAGTTGCTCCTTCACTGGTTTTTCTCTGTCCAGTCGCTTTTTGTACACCCTGTATATACCAACAGTGAAAGACATTTTGCAAACCTCATACACTCGTTCCAACAATCGTCTACAAAGTCGCCCAAACACACTGGCTTTTACAATTCCCTCCACACTTCCTCCGAGAAGGGATACGGAAAAATCAACGGAAAGAAAACTATTACTTGGCTCGGTACTTGCACGACATCGAAAAAAAATGGAGCATCCCCGAGTACGAATATTCGTTACTTGGCGAGTAGCTAGTATCCATACACACTACTAGGAGCTCGGCGAGTAGGAGCTAGGAACTTGGCAAGTAGCGCATGTGTGTGCCTAGCTTAAGATTATCTCGGAGATCATTCTTGTGGGCAATTTGATGAAGATTATTTTTGTAAATGCTCATTTTCACGCTAAACCTCATAGATTTCGAAATATTTGAGAAATACTGGAACAAAATAAGAATTTACTAACTTTTATTATACCCCCTCCCACCCAAACCCATAGCTCCAAATGGTGGAACTTTTTACCAATCAATATGTGGGTTGTGAGGAAACTTTCACTTTGGATGTTGGGGTTTAGGTCTAATTTCACCGTACTATAAGGGCTGCACTGACACACATGATTTCATTAAATTATTTCTCAAAATCTCAATGGAATCACGTGTTGGTGGACTATTTTTTTTTCCACGCTAGAGGAAACAATGGAACAAGCCTATTGTCTCCCACAACGCACTTCTCTTATTCCCCCTAACCGTTATTCCTCTTCTTTTCAGTACCAGAGAGTTCCTCGGCAGAATTGCTAACGACTCCTGAAAGCCGGCGACTCAGTGGGCTTGATTCATTTTGGTGCAACTTGCGCGTGATGACAAAAAGAAAATTTCTCTCGTTCCGCTGCATTTTTTTTCTGTACGAAAAAGACCTTTTTTACATTTTAAGTTTGAATGTGTTGTAAATGTGAAACAAAACAAAAAAATATTTATATATTTTGGATGAAATTACTATCTCAATGTATATTCTATTGTCTAAGAATAGTAAATACGCTCTGCATGACGCCCTTATTTTTAAAACGTAAATAATTTTTACTTCGCATATTTTACTCTAAAAATATGTCATTTATTTTGAAAATGAAGTCGTGATTACCTCAAAGTTATAATTTTTCTAGTATTATGATTATGTGTAAGCAGTCAAAGGCTGTAACTATTTTATCCTCCTCCCTTTCTCCCCCCCCCCCCATAACCAAGATGCTGATGTTTTGGGGGTTGCTTAAAATACTTTTAGTCTTGACTGTTCGTCAGTTACGATCTTGATTTGAACTGTTAAATATTGTAATATTGTATAGTTAGTTATACGTAAGAACAAAAATATTAACAAAATGATAGGCCCAAAGATGTATGTTTATGCCATCGTTATCAATTTTATTCAATTTTTCCTCGGGGATTGTGAGCCATTTTTCGTTTTTTTTATAAAACAGGTAAAAACATATCGTTCTGTCGACGAGATTGATTTCCCTCCTTCCTTTTTTTTATTGCGTAAATCTTACTCATTGTGATATTTTTCTCATTTCTCTCTCACTCTCTCTCTCTCTCTTTTAGTTTTAATGATTTCGTCGACAAATAACGGCTCGTTTTCCACTAACTTTGCAGCAATTCACGCAAGCAAAAAAAAAAAAAAATGTTGGCTTCCAGTGCCCTCCCCCCTCCCCTTACCCAATGTGAATCGTGTTACACCTAAAATGACCAAAAAAAAATTAAATTCGTTAAAAAAAAAAAAAATCAAAAAGGGAACGTTCCTCAAGACCTAATTGGTTTATTTTTGTAAAAAAATGACAACTCTCCACATTTGTGCCCGCCCGCCCGTGACATTCGATTTTTATAAAAAAAAAAAAAAATAATGGCGCTTTCGTTGTTGTTCTATTTAAGTAACCAAAAAAGAATGAGACGAAAAAAAAAAAAAAAAGAAAAAAAAACGTCTGAGAAAGAGTCAGCCCAAGGGCTGCTTGTTCATTTCCTTTAGTTTAATTTTTAACTTGCACTCTTTCGTGTTACGTCTACGTGTAATACGTTGTGTTGAAGTTTAAAAGTGAGAAATTTTGTTTTTCGTTAATTTATTTAGAAATTTTTTTGATGGAAACGATATATATATATAAAAGAGAAAACTTTTTTTTTTCGTATTGAATTTGAAGAACATCTTATTGAAATGCTTACCTTGTCGACGTTTTTAAAATACGGCGGAGAAGTCCATTGTAGCGTCAGGGTCGACGAATCCGACATCGAGAAGTGCATGGTGGTAGTCGACTGCCTCTTCTTGTAGCTCCGTGTATTTAGAAAAGACCATTAACTGAAAAAAATGGAAATAAATGTAAGCACTGTGCTCTCTAGCGTACCGAGGGGGGGGGGCGGACCGCCCCGGGCCCCCGTTCGGATGGGGCTGAAAAGCTTAAACGTGAGAAAATTGGGCTTTTTAATGAATAATAGGCCGTAGGTGCGGAAGCGATGTTCCAAATAAAAAGGAAAATAAGTCCACTCTCGATGTTGATCAACAGCGGGAGAGGACTTATTTTCCTTTTTATTTGGGCTTTTTAAGTAGAAAGAATGGCTAAAATCGCTTGTACAATTGAGATAAACGCTGATTTACAGCTGAAATTGAGAAAACGCGTATTTTTTTAAAATGTTATTCCATTTGCCGACTAGTTTCTTCGACTACATAACTTCGCAATGCAATGAGAGAAACGGTAATTCGATGGGTAGCATAAGAGAGAAAAATTAGTTAAGAAACGCAAATTTGTGGAAAGAATGTACAAAAAGTGCTAATTCGCAGCTGAAATTAAAGAAAAAAAACGCTAAAATTGAGAAAAATGCCTGAAATTTTTGCAAAACTAGTTCTTTCGGCCAAAAATGGAGAAAAACGCTAATTCTCGGCTAGAATTGTGATTAAGCGCAACAACATGCGGCTTTAAAACTTATGAAATATCCCTAGGTCACAGCTGACATTGAGACAACGCAAAATCACGAATTCTTGGGGCTAACTCGGGACTGAAATTGGGAAAAAGCGCTTATTCACCAGGCTAAAACTAAGAAAAGCGCTAATTCAAGGACAAAAAAGAGAAAAAAGCGAATTCGCGTCTTAAAAATGAAGAAACAAGCTATAATTCATAGCTAAAATTATGATGAAGTGATACAATTTAGCAGCTATAAAAATTGAGAAAAAAAAAGGGAATTCACAGCTCTCACTGCTTCACAGATTCTCGGGGCAACATTAGGACTGAAATTGATAAAAAGCGCTACTTCACGAGTGAAATAGACAAGAAACGCGAATTCGTTCGTTCGCGAGTTCTTGTAGCTAAGGTATGAAAAATTACGATTTTACGGATAAAATAGAGAAAAAGCGCTGAAAATCGCTACTAAAATTGAGGAAAAAACGCTAATTCACCGCTTGAAAATGAGAAAACGCCAACTTGCCTATTCTTGGGGCCACTTCGGGGCTGACACGGAGAAAAAGCGCTAATTCACGCGGCTAAAACTGATAACGCTAATTCACGGATAAAAAAAAAATGAAAAACGCGAATTTGAGTCTAAAAATAGAGGAAGACGCTATTCGCGGCTAAAATTGTGATAAAGTGTTACAATTTGGCAGCTTTAAAAATTGAGAAAAAGCGTCAAATTCACACCTAAAATTGAGATAACGCCAACTCACGGATTCTCGGGGCTGAGACTGACATTGAGAAAAAGCGCTGATT
The DNA here is from genome assembly GCA_038030265.1 of Corythucha ciliata. Lineage (NCBI taxonomy): Eukaryota > Metazoa > Arthropoda > Insecta > Hemiptera > Tingidae > Corythucha > Corythucha ciliata. The sequence continues at coordinate 7,687,543 of CM075942.1, read as the reverse complement.
CGTACGGCGAGAAACAGAGAAAGACGCGAACGCGTCTAAAACTGGAGGAAAACTCCAATTCCCAGCTAAGGTACCTATAAAACATTGAGATTTTACAAATAAAATCGAGATCAAGTGCTATAATTCGTAGCTAAAATTAAGAAATGTGCTCATTCACTGCTAAAATTGAGGGTAAAAAAGACGAATTCAAAGCTGAAATTGGGGAATAAAAAAAAAATAAAAAAAATCGCTCCGGCAGCTGGCGGTCGGAAAGAGTGCATTTCATTCCTTATACGGATACCCAAAGCCGTCCCAGAAGTAATAATTTTGATGCCATAATTTGTTTCATTAAGCCGAACTTCTTCCTCTATTTTCACCGCCCTCTCTTCAAAAATGTCGAAAAGTTTCGGTAGTTTTCCAAGGGCTTTGTTATATTAAATTTGTTAATTCAAGCGATTTTTTTGAAATTTCATCCCCCATTTCGACCCCATGTCGAGCGAGACAGGACCGTATTGCAACTAGTATTTTGTTTTTCACTCTCGTTCAAAAATTTGTAGAGCGCTGTCTTGGCCGATCTTACGCTGTTTTCAGCTGCTCCATTGCTCGCCGGGTACGGTGGGCTGGTTCGATGGTCGATGGAATTTTTCTTACAAAATTCTTCAAATTCTCCTGAAGTGAATTGAGGCCCATTGTCACTTACCAAAACCTTTGGTAGACCAAATCTTGCGAAAACGTCCCTCAATTTTTCTATCGTTTATCGTTGCCCTTGAATCACATTTATTCATCACGAAAATGTCTGGCCATATACTGTGAGCGTCGGTAATTAAAAGGAACATTTTAGACCTGAGCGGCCCGAAAAAATCGACATGAACCCTTTCGAAAGGCCCACTTGTATCGCTCCATGGCTTCACCGGCATTTTGCTGTTTTCATTTCTTACTGCCATACACGGCGCACAGTTTCTTACGATCTCTTCAATATCGCTATGGAGAGAAGGCCACCAAAAATATGAGCGCGCACGAGACTTCATTTTACTCATGCCCAAATGAGAAGAATGTGATTCCTTTAACAAAAAAAAATGAAATTTTTTTGGAATAACAGCGCGATATTCCCACATGACTACTCCATTTTCCACGTTGAGTTCAAGCTTTCTCCGAAAAAACGGCTTTAAAGAATCATCCACTTGATTTGGCCAACCATCTCGAACGTAACAAAATACTTTACTCAGAATGGGATCTCTTCTAGTTTCAATTTTTAAATGAGAACTGCTTAAAGGCAGATCGTTTTCAACAAGGTCAACGTATTCGGTTATATCCTTTTCTGTACTTGAGATACACAGAGGCAGCCGCGAGAACCCGTCCGCTAGATTGTCCTCACTCCTAACGTACTTAATGGAGTAATCGAACCCTGACATAAAAAGTGCCCAACGTTGAAGTCGACCAGCAGCCATTTCCGGTATGCCCTTGTTTTCACCGAATAACACCAATAACGGTTTGTGATCCGTTACCAAAAGAAAATGTCTCCCCATTAAGTACTGGTAGAACTTTTGAAGACCCCAGTAAATAGCTAGCGCTTCCTTATGAATCAATGGTTGCGTTGCAAAACTCGGGGCTCGTGTTTAAGCGCTGAAGTGTACAATTAAGTGCTTACTGGAGTTTTGCAACGGTGATTTGTGAGAATTAACCTCCCCGTTATCAAAGGCGGAAGGTTAGTAACTCCCTTTCCTTCATTTGTGTTGGATTTAGTTGTGCGAAGTTGTTTTAGTTTTTGCTAACCGACACACATTGTAAATCAAGATCAAGTGAGTAAAAATACTTCTTTTTATGCATGCACCCAAATTCCCACTTCAATCGAACCGCGAATTTTTCACTCTGCTCTCCGTTAAGAATTTAAGGTATGTCTCCACTTGTGCCTTTATGCGTGCGTCCGAGGCGCGGTTCACAGCGCACGGTGTGTTGAACGTGGTCGTGGGGCTATCGGACATTGCGCATAGCTTTGAGGCATGCGTTGTTGAAAGTTAGAGCGAAAGTTGAAAAGACGTGTTGAATTGAAAGAGACAGACGAAAGCGCATAAGTGGAGATATAGCTTTAAGCCTATGAAGTCCCTTGTGTCTAATGCTAAAGAGACCCAAACATGAATCATCGTATCTAAGGTTTATTTTCCAATACCTTGCAGTTATCGTAGCTCGCTCGGCGGTACTTTCGCGGCATGGGAACTATTAGTGCGCGTTTTTGTTTTCTCTGGAAGATATTCCAGTCTATCAACGATGACTTTGAAGTTCACATGTACTACTACCGAAACAAGTATAAGGACCTCGAACTAAGGAATTTCGAAATAAATTTTTTGAGAACTTTGAGGCTGTACACACCTTCTGAATTTCAAAGTCATTTCAGGCTCACACGAACCTCTTTTGAAGTGAGTACTGCTTGCTTTAACTCTTTTCACGGTCTGCTCGGTGACCTTGGCTTAAGAATCGGACAACTATACGTAGCTTTAAAATTTCAGATTTTACTGCACAAAATTATGCCTCTGGAAAGATTCCAACGCACGGGTCGACCAAAAGAAGACGCCGAAATTTCAGCCCTCATGACATTATGGTACCTGGCAAATCCCGAAAGTTTCAGAGGAGTTGCCGACCGTTTTGGATATACGAAAGGAGTGGCTTGGAAGATAATACAGCGGTGTATCAGACTTATAAATCTGTTATTGGATGAAATTATAAAGTAATTATCTCTACTTTTACATCATATTTTGCACAATAATATCAATTTGTTTGTCATAGATGGCCAAATCCAGTTGAAATGCGTGAGATTAACGTGGGCTTTGTCAATTTAAGGGTTCGGAAGTTTCCTGGAATTGTTGGATGCATAGATTCATGCCATATTGGTGTCTGCGTACCACCAGATAAAAGAGGGGACTACACGAATAGAAAAATGTTCCAGTCAATTCATCTGCAGGTACGCTTAATGCGACGAGATGAAGTGGTCATACTGTAACAGGGTGGAAATTGACAAATCTAAAAATTAGGCCGGTGAAGGAAAAGTCCGGGCCGGGGGCCGGAAAAGTTTTCGAGCAGCGCGACAACGAGTACATACAAAAAGGCATAAATTAAATTCACTGCAACTAAGCCTGCAGTGGACGATGTCACATTCAATTTGAGCCTGTGAGATGTACGGTCGTTGTCACGCATTGTATCGCCGCTCGAAAACGCTGCCATTGGACGACCGGCCTCAAGGAAATGTTTCTGGGTGAATCATAGTTTTTAACAATAATGTACTTATTGTGAAAAGAATGAAAGGGTTTAGATAGCGAGACAAGGGTAAGGATTAGATATGGTTGTAGAAAAAGGGATTTATCCAAATATCATTTTGAATCCCAGAGATATGACAAAGAGTCACTGTTCAAAAAGGGTGGAACTCTTTAGGAAGTCCAGTCTAGTACAGAGTTTGGAGTTGGCTTCCAGGCCTAACGGGTGGGGAGCCCCCGTCCGCGGGGCCATATTCATGTGAATGTGAGTAATTAGATTTCACCATTTTCTGCTACCGGGAGGGAAGAATGTTGAAGATCCCATTGTCTGATTAATGTATATATATATATATATAATTTATTTCCATGTGGTACAGCAAGTACTTTGGTCGTCATATTATTTCTAAATTGATTATTTTGCACTAGGCAAGTCGTCGGAATCATCCCAGCAGAAATCTGAATGCTTATAAATGGCCTTTCTCATAAGCACCTCGCGGACGGTCTTATATATATATAGTAGTATATATAGTATATATAGTAAATTAAAATTAGTATAAAATTAGTATAAATTAAAATTAGTGTTGTGTGTTTAAAGCAAGTAAAAGTTTCATTTCTCCGATTTATCCCTCTCGTTCACACTGTCGCAATCTCAAGGCAGCCGTTTTGAACTGCATAGTAACCCACTGCGTGGTAAACCCACCGGTTACAATACTATATGTAATAGTATTTGCTCCGTAACAACACACCACCTGCTGCAGGCTCAATTGAAGGGCAAATCGCGGCCTTGGCCCCTTGTCTGAGTGTCGGAGAAAGAAATATTAAGAATAAAGAAAGTGGGATCCAAGGACACTTCATGAGAAAGAACACTACAGGGTGGAAGGGGATAAGTGTGACAAAAAAATTTGGATGAAAGTAGACCTCTTTTGCGACCAAATTCACCATATACACCATGGTCCGAAAATCAAAACCCTTCGAGATATAATTTTTCTAACGATTTTTAAGGCTTAATTCATTTTTTTAAACTAACTACAGAAAACTCGCATTCAATTTGAATTTTTGCAACTTTTGGTGATGGATTCGGAAAGAGCACACTATTTCTTGTCAGGATTAGCCATTTTCGATAGACGTTAACTACTTTATGTGGCCTCAAATGCGGCTCAAAGTCATGTAAATCGGTGATTTATTTTTTTTCAAAAAAAGTCAGTCCACGTTTGTCCACGCTAAATCTGCGTGTACGGACAATCCGGGATTCAGAAAAACATCTGCAAAGTGCCCTTTTCAAAAATAGTCGTAAGCGTTTTCTTAGTTGATTAGCGAGTTTTCGTCAGAAATGATCAATTTTTAGAAAAAATAATGATTTTTCTCTTCAAAACCGCTTGTTTTTGACCTGCAAAATTCGATCAATCCTTGTGATGTCAACATGGAAAAAGGTATAAAACCACATCCAAAGCTATGTTTGGAGTGGAAATCAATGTGTGCGCCTACCAAAGTATCAAAAAATGTCGCTCCGGCAGCTGGCTGTCGGATTAAGTGCATTACACTACTCCAAGTTTCGACGTTTTTAGTTATTTAGCAATTATTCAGCATTAATTAACATTTCACTTTGATACTCTACATTTTTATAGCTATTTTTGCTGAATAATCGCTAATTAAGTGAAATTAACGGATCTCTTTTTTGTGAAATGTACTCTGTCCGACACAGCTGCCCCCAGCTATCGGAGCGACATTTTTTGTCAACGTATAGCTTTGGATAAGGTTTTAGTGCTTTTTATCGCGTTAAAATCACAAATCTTGTTCAAATTTTTCAGGTCAAAACAAGCGATTTTGATGAAGAGAAAAATCATTATTTTTTCTAAGAAATCGTCATGTATGACGAAAAATCACCAAACAACTAAAAAAAGGCTTATGACTATTTTTGAAAAGGACACTTTGAAGATGTTTTTATGAATCATGGGTTGTCCGTACACTCAGATTTATTGTGGACAAACGGGGACTGACTTTTTTTGGAAAAAATAAAATCACCGGTTTGCACGACTTTGAGCCGCATTTAAGGGCACATAAAATAGTTAAAGTCTATCGAAAATGGCTATTCCTGACAGAAAATAGTATGCTCTTTCCGAATCCATCATCAAAAGTTGCAAAAATTCAAACTGAATGCGAGTTTCTCGCCGTTAGTTAAAACAAATTGTGTAAGCCTTAAAAATCGTTAGAAAAATCATATCTCGGAGGGTTTTGATTTTCCGATCATGGTGTATATGGTGATGTCGGTCGCAAATGAGGTCTAGTATCACCCAACAATTTTTGTCACACGTACCCCCTTCCACCCTGTACATCACACCCAATGTAACGCGTGAGGGGGATTTTTCCGACAACTCAGTTCACAGGCCAAGGAGCGGTGAACTTGAATAATTCATTTTTTTTTGCCATGTCTTAATCTTTGTGTACTTTTCAGGCTGTTTGTGATTCTGAACTGAGGTTCATAAATATCTTCACTGGTTGGCCAGGATCTTCCCATGATGCCAGGGTGTTTAAGAATAGTAGCCTCGGGAAGTCACTTATTAGCAGCCCTGGTTCGCTTATTCCGGAGGAGTACCATTTGTTAGGGGACAACGCGTATCCCTTGCTAACAAATGTTATGATTCCATACAAGGAAATTGGTTTTTTGTCTCCGAAATGTAGACTGTACAACAGAGTTTTAAGTAGCCATCGTGTCGTCGTGGAGCAGGCCTTTGGTCTTCTCATGAGCAGGTTTCGGCGGTTAAAGTATGTATGAATGAAATTTATTGCACCCTTCATCATTTCGACTCCGTGATGATTTACCCCAGATTTTTCAATAGGCTTCTGCACCTAAAATATTTAGAGCGGGTCTCTTCTGTAGTTTCGGCGTGCTGCATTCTGCATAACATGTGCTTGATGTTTAACGAGACGTCAATAGACGTGGATGATATTGACATGGTGACGCCAACAACTGAAGATTATTATTATCCAGGAGACGATTCCGCATCGGCTTCTGCTGGGACCAAAAAGCGACACAAAATAACTGACGACATTTATTTAAATGAAAGGAATTCTTAATAACAAAAATAGTTTCGAACAAACTAAAGGTTTTTTTTCAATTCAATTTCAAGGCGCTTCTCCTCCACTTTGGCGAGTCTCTCCAGAACAGATAGGAATGTTTTATTCGCCTCATCTCGTTTTTTGGCTTCTTCAATGCAGTAGTCTTTGAACCAATCCGTTCTTTTCTTAGCTGGGGGTGCTTCAATATTGCGTTCTTCGTCTATTAATGATTCAGAGGAAGAGGATTCTGCTGCATTGCTTCTCTTTCGTGGAGTCTTTTTGGACACGTGTGTTGTTGACGGGCGTGTGGAAGAGAGAGCCGGTGAAGGGGTAGTTGAAGGAGGATAGCCCGTCACTAAAAAATCAAGCGGGATTGTGAAAGCGTCCGTTGCCGAAGATGACACATTAGGGGGCGGTAAAGCTAAAGAGCTATCCGCAGGCGAATAATCTGGACAGACAGGAAGCCGAGATTCTTTAATTTGGGCGTCTGGTGGAGTAACAGAGTTGCGTCCCCCGAAATTTGTCATCATTTTGTCGAAAAACTCCCACTTTACTCGTGACTGGCCAGAAGTTGACGCTTTGTCCTTGTTCGCCCGAAAAGAGCTCATAAGATTGCGGAATTTAACTGAGCAATCATTTCCGCTTAGGTTAGTCTTGGCTACTTCATTTATTTGGGCAGCAATTCTGTTCCACACGGTGCTGTGACGATTTGACTTATTGAAGGCGTCCGTGAAATCTGCTCTCATGTCTATCAGTAAATTCGTCAAATTCGATGACCAGAACTTGCCTTTCTCTTGACAAACTGCGTTCAACATGTATATTTAAGCGAATTAGGTACTTAAAAAAGCATAACTAAAGAAACTGCTCACGTTCTGTTTCGATTCCTTCAGTCATTTGCTCATGGCTGTTCGCCAAACTTTCTTTCTCGGGCTCCGTAGCCCTCTTCACGACCAAAACGGTTTCGTTTTCGAAATTCATCTCAGGACTTAAAGAAAAACGCCCATTCTCCAATCCTTTTTGTATAATTTGAACAAAGTTGTCATCTAAACATATCAATAGTTAAGTTAACGTTGTAATTTCTCAGCAAAACTCAGGTACTGCTAACTTATGGAGAGACTTACCGTTCAAGTTGGCGAATTGCACCTCAGAATCCGAAAACCAGAACGTGTGAGGAATGCCGTTTATTGAACAACTAATAGGCTCCATCGTTTCACGAGTAATTATTGTTCCAAAAGAATGAACAGAGCGGTGGTAAGCCGATCAAGATCAGTAGCACGGAAAGAATTGCAACATTTAGGGAATTACACGCTGCTTCAATTTTCTTTGAACAGGCTTCCTCGAAGCTATAACGGAAAATAAAAGGGAAGAGTGACCGGCTCGCGCATGGCAATTGGTTGAGGGGTGATTGGGGGGAATTGTTTCATGGAATAAGATTCCAAAATTTGTATTAAAATATAATTGATCTCGTAAACTGCTGCTGAATCATCAAAAAGCTATTTATCACTCACATTAAACTCAATTTACAAGAATCATCCATTAATAACAACATATTTTGTTGCCAACCATCGTTGAACTCTTATCACAAGTTTGAAAAAGAGAGGGCAGAAAGGTTTCATCGCAATTAAAAAGGCTATCGAAACATCTCCGGCACGTGTTTTGTTAGATTTTAAACACTTACTCAGCGCTGAACTAGATTGACAGTTTTGCAACGGCAAAAAACCAAGTGTTCATTAAGCGCTGAACAAGTCTGAAGTTTTGCAACGCGGCCATTGAATAATTCGATTCAGCGGTATTCAACACCCGTGAAGCAAATGCTATAGGTCTTTCACTCCCATCTGGAAACTTATGGAGTAAAACAGCTCCTATTCCGACTTTTGAGGCATCACAGTACAGTGACACAGCGATACCTTAAATCCAAAACCTCTCAAGTTCAAAAAAACATATTTTTCAGGAGAGACGAAAAAGTGTTTAATGGTTTCAATCATCGCGTAAATGTTTATTTATTCGTTTCCGCAGTATCAATATGACCATACAAGTATTTTTTGCCATTTAGTTGAAATAAATTTTAGTATCTTTAATTTATCCGGCATTTGGGAGGTTTTGGAAGGAAAATGTGTGAAAAGAAATGAGAGATACGAGTTTTTGATCGATTTCGATAAAACTTTTTTTTTCTTGAGTTGAAATTAAGTTGGAGAAGTGATTCTTTGTTGCCCATTCAATTTGAAAAGGGTAAATAAATTGTAGACTTTTTTCATCCAGCCGAGATAACGAAAACATTTATTTTTAAGTGTATCACTACTAATTTAACATCGAAAAATCCACCCGTTCGATTTACGCAATAATACACAGCCATAATTAAGGATCACGTAGAAAATTTTTCGCTGCACATTCAAAGTAAGCAAACTAAGTAATTATTTCTACATAAAAAACAAAATGAACAACGCAATTAAAAATAGGAACATAGGAAAACAAATTTAAGAATAAAATTGTTGACAGTCTTTAGTTTCAGTCTTCGTGGTGTAAATTATCATAAAAAGAATGCACATCTTGAGGCAAAAATTGTTTCAATTCTTGCAGATGCTGGTACTTTTGTGTTTTGATTTTCGGTGGGGTGGGGTATAATGGCCGAGGAGGAGGGATGGTATCATTTTTCTTTTTAAGATTCCTGCACACTAACGGGGTATAGCATTCGTCACTATGGTTAAGTTTGTACTCGATAGTTCCGTCTGGATTGTACCGTAAGCATCTCAAGTCATTAACTTTAGGATCACCTGCTTTGTATCCAGGGCGAATAGTTCGGTACCCCCCAATATTTTCGAAATTATTAAAGTACTTATGATTCAGGTACAATACTTTATAAGGCCGGGAGTGCTTCGCAGTTTTCATAATACTGACGTACCCAGATGGAACATGAACTTCTTTATTTTTCAAGGCTCTTTCTATAGTAGCATGCATACTATCACATTCCATCTGGGTATGTCCTTTCTCCAAAAATTTTTGGGTTATTTTTATCCCTTTTTTCCCAGATAATAACAATAAAGCGTTACTCAGAGTAACATTTCGGTTTTGAGCAGCACACCCATCACTGTAAAGTATAATTTCGTCACCGTGAAGAGTATCAAGTCCATCCACAAAATTATATAAAATCGTGGCAAATTCGTTTGCACATACTCTCCCTTCTCCTTCATGCCAGACAAAACAAAATCCTTCTTGATTTTTTAAATTGAAAATGGTAAAATTATGAACTACCAACTTCATTTTGTAATACAAGGACGAAGCCTGAATTCTGGGACAGAGCAAAACAGTTTCTAAATCCATGGTAAATACCCATTTTTGGGTGGCCTTATCGTGATCTTTGGCTTCTCTTGCCGCATTTTTTTTTAATAGATGTTCTTGATACTCTTCATCTGATAAATTTTTTACTTTGTGCGCTGTGCAAGTGTCACATTGGTCCTTACGTGGTAGATAGAGACTAAGATTCATTTCATGAAATACTTTGTTGAATATAGGGTAAGAATAGGGCTCCTTGTTGTTGCCAGCGCATTCTTTTTGGTACTCCATGTAGAGAGAATTCTTCGATGCCCACATAGGTTCCAAGTACAACTTTGAGCTTCTCATTCGGCAATAGTGGGACTCCATTTTATTGAGTCTTGTGAAAAATTCCTTCAAAAAAAGTAACTTTTCAACTTCATGTGGTGTCTTCCTTCCTCGAGCTGGCAGGGTGGGCTGGTAAGTTTCAGCTGTCGAATCATCATCGTGCTGTCGTGTTGTCACCCAGCTTCGCACTGACCACTCTCCTAAGTCTAAAGTCTTCAGGAAAAAAGATTTACACACGCGCACAAGGTTTCCTTTCAAGAACAGCCTGAAAGTGAAAGAAGTCGATCGCCTGATGTTTTCGTTTTCGTCGGAAGTTCTTTTCTTCACAGGGCATGTGAGTACCAGTTGCCTAACAAATGTTTTCCTCGATTCCCACGAGTCCAATTTCCAAAAATCAGAAAAAATGTCCTTCCGGTCGAATTCACCGAAGTCTCGGCACTTAAAGATTCCTTTTTGGCTCCACTTGCACTGACAAGGCTCTTTCAAGCTCCTCTCCATTTTAGGCGCTGTAAAATGCCATTTTTCATCTTCGCATTTTTTGGCCCCGAAATATTTTTTCCCCTGAAGCCTCAGCAGTTTATTCTTGGGTTTTTCCCAATTGGATGGATCAACGTGATATTTTGCTGATCGTTTTCGTGTTCCGTCAGGTATCCGGCAAATTTCTCCGTCTGGTTCTGAATTTTCCGTTGTCTCGTCAGGTAGGTTTTCTATTTCCTCTTCATATCCAGGCTCGACGAGTGCATCAGAATCTTGCGTTGTCAAGTCAGGCACTGTTTGTGTTTCGTCTCCAACGAATCCAGGGACCTCGAGAAGCACTTCTGTCATGTCAGGTAATGCTTCGATATCTTCGTCAAATCCAGACACGTTGAGAAATACTTCACCTATTTTTGCGTCATTGTGATTGAGATCGGTCGAAAGTTCTCCGTGATACTCGTATGAAACTTGCGGGTTCCTCTCCAGACACTGTGCTCCCACAATATCTTCTTCAAATACAATGTCCATGTCATTAATGCTTAGGTCATCGCAGTGTGGTTGCTTGTTCGCCAAATTTGAAATTTCTTTTAACATCGTTGGACTTCGTTCAATGGTTTTGTGGCATGGCTCTTGAACGGTGGCATTCTTTTTTAGGGCCAGAGCCACCATTCTCTTACCTCTGGAGAGCATTTTTTCTATAAAGCAAAAAATGAATGCGAATATAATCAAAAATCTTAAAGTATGATCAAAAAATATTTCTAAACCACTCGTAAATTGTAAGCATTTTGAAATCCAAAACCTCCCAAGTCACGCTCTTCTTTTACAGCATGAAATTACAAAGCCTCGTATATTCTTGGGTTGATTAAATGATGATTTGTCTCTGATAAATACTATTATCATGGCATAAAACTTATATAACAAAACATAATAAACCCCAGCTTTACTGGGAAAACTGCTTAAAAAGAAGTTTGTGAACAAATAATAAATGAAAAAAGGTACTTACGGCACTTCTTGTGTCTGGGAAGTACACTCTCTATCGCTTGCTATGAGCAACTGAGCAAGACACGAGGTTTTGGAAGTACGATTCACTAGTTACAAGATGAGAGGTATTGTAATACCTCGCTTGAGCCGATTTGCGCTTGGAGTTTCAAGCTGAAACCTTCTCCTATCGATTGCGCGCGAAAAACACTATCAAATTCGTTCAAAATACTATTTGAGGAAAAATTCGAGTTACGAGGTTTTGGATTTAAGGTATCGACAGGTAAAGCAGGATTGAATTGAACTAGAAGTTCCTCGGAAAGCATCGCTCGTTTGACTTCGGAAAACGATCTTTCACACTTATCAGTCCATTCAAACTTTTCACCTTTCCTAAGTAATTTATACAAAGGGTTAACTATTGTAGCCAAATTTTTTATGAAACGACCGTAATAATTAATAGAACCGAGGAATGACTTGACTTGAGACGAATTTTCGGGGCGAGGAATCGAGCTTAAAGCTTTGATTTTCTCAGGATCTTTTTTAATTCCGGTACAATTTATTATGTGGCCAACATACTTAATTCTTCGTGAAATTCTTTCGTTTTTCTGAATTGAGAAGTCTCTGATACGAACTTTTTTTTTAAGACGTTGCATAGATCTTCGTAGGGCAATTCTGAAGGTCTTTTCGGGTGGCAGAGGTCTCGAAGCAAAGAATACGTCTCCGCACCCATCACTGTTATCAAAATTGACACTTTTTTTTCTTCTTCTACCGAGTTCAAAACAAAAAATTGCTCCAGCCTCTCTTCATAGGTACTCCAGTCGTCACCACCATCCACATTAAATTCTTTCAACACACTGATATTGAAACTTGGAGTTCTTCCCTCCATCCTTCCACTATTGAAACGATTCGTCATCATTTCTTTTGTGGGCCGAGTGGGTAACCGTTTTCTTGGGTGACATGGTTCCAAGATGCCCAAAACGTCGCCAAACTGTAGTATTCTAGTCACTCAAAAGATTAACCATAAACGCGGTAACTTCCAAAAAGTATAATGTTTTAAAATCGTATGTTATTTTATAATTATTGTTTAAACTGTAGTCGATCTACATCAGTAATTGGCGTCTTTGTCAAGATTATCGGGAAATTAACTCACACACCGAGCTTGATCCATTTCCTTTCCCGTTCATCGACGAAATAATATCAAATCTGGGTGAATGTTCTTCTTTTTCCAAAATTGACTTAAAGGATGGGATTCACCAAGTCCCTTTTACCGAAAATACAAAACAGTACACGGCATTTGTCCTTCCTTTCGGGCATTACGAATTTAATTTTTTGCCCTTCGGCTGGAAAAACTCGCCATCTAAGTTCCAGCGTACTATGTCATCAGTACTGGGTACTCTTCTGGAAGATCCATTTATTTGGGTTTACATCGATGACATCGTAATTGGTGGACGTACTCCGGAGGAATGCCGAAGAAAAACTGACGTTGTACTTGAACGATTGCAATCATATGGTCTTGTTGTTAATTCCAAGAAGAGCGTATTCTGTAAAGACCAGGTGTCGTTTTTAGGAAGGAAAATAGACGGCAAAACAAAGTCAACGAATGAGGAGTCTGTTCAAAAAATTAGAAATATGTCGCGACCCGGAGACCTACACTCCTTGAGAGTTTTCACTGGTCATACTGGTCATTTTCGGTCTTTCATTAAAAACTACGCCCACATAGTTAGACCTCTCGACAAATTAAAAGCAAAAGGCACTGTTTTCCAATGGAATCCTGAAGCAGAAAAAGCTTTTAAATTGCTAAAACAAGCAATTTCGTCAAATCCTGTCCTCCAATTACCTGATTGGAGCTTAAAGTTTGAACTTTGTACTGACGCACCTAATTACGGTTGTGGTGCAATACTTTATCAAAGGGATCCGTCTAAGCCTAAAAGTCAGCAGCTCCGGGTGATAGCTTATTAATCACACACGTTCACTTCGGCAGAGTGCAACTACTCGGTGACCGACAAGGAGGGCTTAGCAGTAGTAAAGGCAATTGAATATTTCAGGACCTATCTTGAAGCTCGCCCATTCGTCGTCCATACAGATCACCAAGCGCTCAGTTTCATTTTAAACCTGAAGGAACCGAAAGGTCGATTGGGGCGGTGGCAGGTATTTTTGATGGGTTTTGATCTAATTATCAACCACCGTTGAAGAAAAGAAATGGAAGATGCTGAAGCTTTATCTCGATTATGCCTTGAAGATGCACCGTCCCCAATAAATGCACTGCAAAAACTCGCTGGGAGAATAGAGGTGAATCCCCAAAATATTGTTGAAGTGCTACGTGCGTACCACGATGATCCAGATTCTGGAGGGCATGACGGTTTTCTTCGTACCTATTTAAAGGTATGAAGTCATCTATTCTTCAGTATGTGAAAAGCTGTCCTGTATGTCAAATCGCCAAGTTCAAATTTCGTCCCAAACCAGATGTAATGATTATTCCACAAGCATCAAAGGTACCATTTGAAAGCATACACATTGAATTTGCGGTGCTTCCCAAAAAGGCGGGTCTCCTGGACCCCTTCCCGGTCGCCTAAACTTCGCACATAAATTTTGGCTCCATTTCTGCACCAATATTCGATTTCAAAGTCTAATTTTAATCTTCAGGAAGTTCTACAGTGACGTTATATCTTGCTTTTTTTCAACTTTTATCCCTCAAATAACGCCAAAACACGTTAGAATTCGAATGTGTTTTAAGGTAATTTCTAAAATTGAGAAAATGAGCTAATTCGCTCTCGGATAAAATTGAGGAAAAAGCTATAATTCGCAGTATTATAGCGATTAAAATATGCTAGTAGAATTGAGAAAAAACGCTCATTTGCAGTTCAAATTGAGAAAACGCACGTATACGGTTTTTCGGAGGCCATTTTGTAGCTAAAATTGAGAAAAATATGTACTTCAACGCTACTAAAAAGTATTTCTAGTTTAATTAGAGACTGAAGGGCCTCCTAAAGATTTCCGCCCCGGGCCCCGATAGGTGTTGTTCCGCCACTGCCCCTTAGTCTCTAGGATAAACAAAAAAAATTCTAAAAATAGCAAAAAATTAGCACTTAGGCTTGTTCCCAGTTTTAGCAGCAAAGTAGGAGGGTGTCGGCCGATCCGGGAAATTCGGGAAAAGTCTGGGAATGAATGATGATGGGCTTGATTGAAAAATGAATGAGAATGGAACGATCACCATCCAAATCAATGTAGATATAGGAACTATCGTTGAATTTTACAGAACAGACCCATTGAAAACAATGAAGGCTAATTCCAAAGCAATACTTAGTCTCTCCACAGCGAAATCGATTTTCAACCCTCACCGGGTCATCATCAGCGGTACAATCTTTAAAAGTACAACAAATTTTCATTAAAAAAAAAAAAAAAAAAAAACTATAGATAAGCTACATTGAATAAATAAATTGAATTGGAGTCAGGTGCAGTAGGCAAAACTTACATTTCACAAATGAACTTTAAACATTTATCTCCGTTTTTTGTGCGGATACACAATAGTCACAACCACTGTGAAACGACTACTGAATTCATTTTTTTTAAATAACTTAAAGATAACAAAGGTCACAAGACACGTCAAATTACAGTAGCGGGGGGATCTCCACGCGGTAAGAGGGGAAGAATCGACGCGAACGGTGAATTGCTTCCTTCTTGCCTTTCGTTGAGGCAAAACGTGCCTTGGTGATCCACTTCTTGCCGAATATATAGTGCCTCTAAGGATTCCAAAAAATGGCCTCTTCTATTTGTTGGAAAGATCACTTGGGCTTCGTGAGTGGCATTTAGTCCACACTGGCTCACATGCTCGTTGAACTTGGAGTTCTTACTCCTGACGTGCTCTTTCCATCGCACCTCGAACGCGCGGGAAGTTGCTGCGTGACATAGCCACCACATGTCGATCTGTAAATCCCACTTTTCTCCTTCTGATTGACAGGATCCTTTGGTCTCGACAGCAATGAACTCCTGCCAGCGGATTTGTGCATTTTTTCCAGGCGAACAACTGCTGTTCAATCAAGTCTACGACTACACGTGGTGTGATCGATGTGAACAAATTGACTACGTCGAACGAACTTCTGCTCGACTATTTTACTTTCTTAATTTTCTCTGTAAGCTCTACGCTGTTTTTTAAGGAATATTTTGGCTTAAATCCCGTCATCTTGTAGAATTCGTCTTTTATTTTCTTTCCAATGAGCTCCGTTGGTGCAGAATTATATGCAGCTATTGGCCGTAGTGCAGGAAATTCCGTCGCCGCCTTCTTGTGGAGCTTGGGTAGACAGTAAAGTCTCGGAGCGCTCGGTTTCATTTTTATGAATTTCCTCCAACATGTGCTGGCAATTTTGAATTCGTGTTCTACCACTTCTTTTTGATATTTAGGCGTGGGATCCTTGTCCAGCTTTGTAAACCCGTTGTCCGCAAGAAATTGCTCCGTTTTTCCGAGATGTAAGAGGTAGGAAATTCATCAAAATGAATCCCAGCGCTCCGAGACTTGACTGTCTACCCAAGCTTCACAAGAAGGCGGCGACGGAATTTCCTGCACTACGGCCAATAGCTGCATATAATTCTGCACCAACGGAGCTCATTGGAAAGAAAATAAAAGACGAATTCTACAAGATGACGGGATTTAAGCCAAAATAGTCCTTAAAAAACAGCGTAGAGCTCCGTGAAACACTTTTTCAAAAATGTATGCGCTGATTCGCGTTCTTTCTCAATTGTACCCCCGCAAACTTGTCATATAATATGCAGATATGTATATACGGCCAATTAGCACTTTTTCGCAATGTTTACCGAGATGTTGGTTCGAGAAATCACAAACTGGCGCCTTTTCTCAATTTTACCTGCGTGAATGACGGGCTCCATTTCTAAATTTTAGTTGTGAATTGGCGTTTTTCCTCAATTTTAGCGGTAAATGAGTGACTTTTCTTCATTCTGTATTGAACGAGCAATTTGTTCTGTCAATTTTAGCCGTGAAGCGAGCTCTATAAACTGTGAATTAGGGCATTTTCTTAATTTCGGCCCGGACATTGCATCGTGAAACCACAAATTGAGCTTTATTTCTCAAGTTTCCGGCATTTTATGGGATGGTACAGCTCCGAGTCCAGTCGGACTCGGCGGAAGTGAGTCAGCGCTATTTCTCAATTTTAGCCGTGAATGGGAGGTCTACCTCCGTCTTAGCCGCAAAATGTCCTTTACTTGATTTCAACCTCGAACGAGCACTTTTTCTCAAAATGTGCGCCGCCTCCCCTCTCCCTCTACTCAGGACCCGTGCCTGACTGCCCACCCCTTGATCACGGGCTGGCTACGCCCCTGTTACAATTAGTAATATTTCGGACCTACCTTGGCAACATTAATGATCTGTTTGGCTTGCTTCAACGGTAAATGCCGAACGACGGACGACAGATGTTCAGGCGTGGTTCTTGCGACGTCGATTATCGTTTTAAATCCAGCCGCTGAAAGCTGACGCGCTCTTCCCTGATGGTAAACAAAATAAAGCATCGATTGATTTATGTTACGTCATTTTTTTAGTTTGTGTAAAGGAGAACACAATGCACCATTTTCACAGCCGGTAGATCCATCAAAGTGGTCAATTCAGGCGATGTACAAGAGTTGAGCCTTCCAGGGAGATCGGAAAACAGTTTGGCAAATGGCCACAAGCTTGTGATCGCCTGTTGAAAAGAAAATAATAAGCGCTTAAAAATTTGTGAGAATAAGGAAATTACACAGGTGACTACCACCTCACAAAATTTCGTGATGCTTCCAGTAAACATTGCTGTTTGCAAAATTATGTTAAACACCACTCCCTGTTCGATTCCAAACTTGTTTGATATTTGTGCGATGGATGTTCCAGACATTATTTTACTGATTAAATAGCTCACGAAGAATTTTTCCATTTTTTCCCTCGATACGCCCTTTATAACAACCAACAAAGTAAGCAACAATTTTTAAATTAATAGACGAAAAACCAACCCACCTTGCTGTAGCCCGTCGTAGAGTATCTAATTAGAGCGCTGTCCGTTATTCCGATTGCTCGCGAAACATGAAGCTCGTCTTCAGTTAACTCTGATTGCTGAAAAATACCTTGCAGATCGGAACTCATATTGAACTCGGCCGGACTGGAAATGACTCCCTTACTAATGTCTGAAGAGCCGAATAATCAGGACGAACGAAAAATGAATCCAATGGAGGCATCACTAAATACACCAAATGAAGATCGCAGGTTAGAATAAGTTGCTTTTGAGCCTTTATAAGGCTTTCGTACAGGTTTATCCCTGAGTCTATCGACAGATTTGCTGGACAGAAATAAAAAAAAATCTATGAATGGAAAATCAAAAATGAAAATAATTTTCAATTAAACCTTGTGCTAAAGCTTTTCCCAATTCACACATGGTGACGTTATTCTCAGCGTTTATTGAAAGGGCCCCAACGTCACACAAATTCTGTATCGCTTCGCGAACTTTATTTGCCAGCTCATCGTCGGATTTGTTTATCCTTAAAAAAGACATTTGAAGCAAAAGAAGAAGCTCGGACACAGACTTGGCTAGTCCCAGGTGAAAGACGCTTAAAATGAAATTCTGAAGCTCAATGTCGTTCATATAACTCACACACGTGTCCATAGCACTGGTTAGCATTTCTGTTAACTGAAAAGGGTAAGTTTTTTTTTAATTCTTCTTCTTTTGTGAACTATTCGTTTTATTTTCTCACCTTACCAGCGTCAATTCTTTGGCATATGGTGAAACTCTCGCCAATGACACCATCCCCTTGGTTAAACCCGGCTCGACCTGCCCTACCTACCATTTGCTTGTACCTGCTCAGTGTAAGGAACTCAGGTCCTACGTACGGTGACCGAATTATTACCTTAAATAAATAAATAAGATTTTGCCATTGTGGTGGAGGGGGCGGGGAGTGAAATTATACTCGTCGCGCTGGTAGATTCACTCCAGCGGCAAGAGTGGATGTACAGCATATGCACGAAATAGCCCCGGACATGTAAGCCTCTTCGAGAAGTTTTCTTTCCGCCGGTGTTAGGCCTAAAAGATGGTGTTCGCAAAAAAAATGTTCGAAATTCACCGCGGTGAAAAGTATTTTTACCTGAATGGTGGAACGCTACACCGAATGGGACGGTTTTCTTCAAAATAGGATGTAAACTACCAACTCCTTCCACGCTCAACGCATACAACAGATCCTCCTTTTCTTTCCTTTTATATTTAATAATATACTGACTGAAAATTAATTTCAAGAAGGCACAATTTAATTAATACGCACTCTCCCACCAATAGGACAAATACTGCACATACACATTTGATGATCTCATTGAGCTGACCAGAACGCAAGCTACGTTTTCCGCGTTCTTTTTTGTTTGGCAAAACACCAGACACGAATGATTCGGAGTGATTTCTTTTACGAGGGAAGCCACACCATCCGGATCTAAATTTCTCGAGTCGTTCTGGAATTATTTAGAAATTAAAGACGCTGTACTATAAGGGAATTTAAATAAGTTGACGTTATTTAACCCAGTCTTCCAGTTTTGCTTGAAACTGTAAAGCGTTTTCTTCTTTGTGACTAACGGAAAATAGTTCATTGTCAATTTTAACGTATTCCTTTAATTCCACTGGACGGAAGTTTTTGGTGAATATTTCAGCCTCGAGAAAATCGGCCAGGTCTTTCAAATTTCCAATTGTCGCGCTCATACCAACGATTCTAATTTTAACTGGGTCGAAGAATGCAAAAAAAGAACGAGACCATAATAGAAGTTATTACTCCCAAAGGTTTTACTCACATCGCTTAATTTTAATGAGCGCGCTCTCCAGCAGGGCTCCACGCCGCTCCGTTCCAATCAAGTGAAGCTCATCGACAACAACGAGACCGATTTCATTCAAACGATTATTTTCAATGAGACTGTTGATCAAACCCGAGCCTTTTTCAATTGTACAAACGTATAGAGAATTTTTGGATCGTCTCTTAACCGGAGGATAGGAACCCTTGCTGGCGGCGTATTCTTCGAGCAGAAATCTCATTTCCATGGCAATTGGCGACAGTGAGCTCACCTATACAGTAAGAGACGAAAGTGTTTCGGCGTTCCGCACAAAAATAAACACCGTCAAACAAAAGATGTCGGTTCGTTTGTCACTTAGAGCCGGATTTAAAATAATAATAATGATAATATTTAAAAAATACTTGTTAAAGCGTACGGAATAGGTCAGGACGACAAACGAACAGCTCTAGTAATAGCACTTAATGAAACACACCTTTTCCTGTACCAGAGATATATATGGTAGGATAAAGACAACATTTTTCTTGTCCACGAGTAGTTTTTTGAGAATTAAAATTTCAGCCACCAAAGTTTTCCCACCACTCGTAGGGACACTGTATATCAAATTCTTGTCATTTATATTAGTGGCTAGGTTGAGACACTCTTCTTGCCATTCTATATTGTTGGATGAAAAAATAAAACAAATTGTAAATTACGAGAGGGGGGGGGGCAAGACTGACGGTACAACTGGGAGACGCCCTTATGTTTTTCAATACTGTCCTTAACGTTATTTGACAGCCCGTAGAAACTGACGTCGGCATTCATCGCTGGTAGGCGATTGAAGTCTCCTGGGAAAAGGTAAAATATTTTAATCACCTAAAATAGTGAAGGTGAAAGAAAAAAGGTCGGATTTATACAGTCTGACAGGAAGACCTCAAGTCAGGCGTGGATCCAAAAGGGAGGAGCTAAAATTAAGAAAAATACACCAATTCGAAGTATCTGAAGGTAACTTTGTGGCTGAAAGTGTAAAAACACGCTAACCTCAAGTTTTCCCCCAAGCAACCTCAAACAGAGAAGTTTCGCAAATATGCAAATCTTGTTGAGGCAACTACGCGGCAAAAAAATTAGAAAAAACGATAATATAAAGTTTGAGGAATGAAGACTGCGTGATCGATGATTCAGGGATTGTGTGGAGGACCACACGATCAGAGGCGTAGAAACTGGGGGGGGGGGGATATGGGGGATAGATCCCCCCCAGAGCTACAAGTATACGAACGAAGGAGCACTAGTACCATAACGAAGAGCCCCATAAAATCTCCAAAAATTGAGCATTTCACGTTGAAGTTAGGTTTAGCAGATTTTCTGGACTTAAAACAGCCCGAAAAGGTCCGAGTACGTCCAGCTATTTCCTTGGACTTCAGACCCAACGCAGTAGTGTACCGAGGGAACGGGGGGGGGGGGGGGGGTTTCGCCGCGGACCCTCTATCAGACAAAAATCGGTAATATTCGTGGCTATAGCTGCTAAAAAGCGCTGATTCGTGGTCTCGCGATGCAACTTCCAGACTAAAATTAAGAAAAAAATCGCTGATTCGCGGTACATAGAGGCCATTCTTCGAATAAATTGTGGAAATCAACGCAAAAGTGTTGTATTTGGGCAAACCCTGAGGTTAAAGTTGAGAAAACACGCTATAATACTGACAAATAAAAGACGCTTACTGGTTAAAATTGGACAAAAATGACAAATTCACAACTGAAATGGCGTAAAATCGCCCATTCGCGTATGAATAAGGGAATAGGATGCTGAATAGCCGCAAAATTAGCACAAAACGCTATTTCACAACTAAAATTGGGAAAAATCGCTAATTTGCAATTTGCAGATAAAAAGTTGTGGAAAAACGTTAATTCGCGGACACAAAATGAAGAAAATCACTAATTCGCGGCAAAAATTGAAAAAATCACCAATTAGCGCAGCTAAAATGAAGAAAAACGTAAATTTTCAGTTCAAATTGGGGAAAAGTGCTAATTCTCAGTTTAAAATGGAAAAAATTGCTAATTTGCAGCTTAAATTGAGTCAAACGCCAATTCTTGGCAAAAATTGACAAAACTCGGTAGGTAATGCACGGGTTGGAAACGCTACCACGCTGCTAAAATTTAGAATAAGCGAAAATTCTCTGCTAAAATTGAGAAACATCACTAATTCTCGAATTAAGTGTCGTGAAATTTATAATGTAAAAATGATGATTTTTTGACAGAAATGGATGGATAGATGTAAATTTTTGGGAATGAAAAAAAAAAATTACATTTATAATTTAAATTCGCACCTTTTGAAGGCATTTATGTGGCTAAAATTCAGAAAAAGGCGAATTCATGCATGGCTATAGTATAATGTTAAAAATACGCTAATTCACAGCTAGAACTGAAAAGAAGCAATAATCCATACCTATAAATGTTATATAGTTTTGCTAATGCGGTGGTAATATGTGGAAAACCGCTAATTTGTGGGTAATATTTAGAAAATAAAATAATCAGCCTGGTCAAAATTAAGAGAAAGGTTAATTTTAAGCCTAAAAATGGATAAAATTGCTAATTCGCGGCTAAAAATGGAGAAACTCGCCAATTTACAGCTAAAATTGCGCCAAACGCCAATTTGTGCCCGAAATTGAGAAAATTCGCCAATTCGCAGGTTTGAAACGCAACGACGCGTCGCCGCTACAATTTAAAAGTTCCGACAGCAGCCTGTCGGGAGAAGTGCATTTCATTCATGCGACAATCGAGTCAAACCTCATAAGTTAGAACGATATCAATCAATTATGAATGACATTTAGGCCGTGGTATAGAAAGTCAAAATCATAAAATCGTGTTTCTTTTTACCGCAGGTTCCTTTTTTGGCACCTACTGAGGGGGAATAAAATGATGAAAATGAAAAATGAAACAGAGTCGGTTTGGTTGCCTATACGATATGGGAAGGCGGACTCTTGTTAGAGAAGTTATTTGCAATTAAAATCTTTATTCCGGCCTAAATTTCATTCATAATTGATTGATATCGTTCTAACTTATGAGGTTTGACTCGATTGTCGCATGAATGAAATGCACTTCTCCCGACAGGCTGCTGTCGGAACAAAACTTTTTTCAGATTACGTTAATTTTCAGATCAGTTACATTAGGTTAAATGGTATGTCACAATTTCACCATTGCGGAGTGCCTGGGTTCGAATCCGAAACAATTTTTTTTTTTAATTTTTTTTTTGTTCCTCCCTTTTTGGCCTACCTCGGAATTTTTTACTCAAGATTTATTAGGCTGTAGGCAAATAAAATAAAAGAGACAGCTCAAAATACAATGTCAATGCAATTTTTTGGTAATTGGGTGGTCCAGTAAGGCATAGCGTAAATTTAATAGCTCCCCTCCGCCGAGAACTCCCCTGCCATATCAACGGATTCGGTTCACTAGGGTCTCATACGAAAGCGCGTTCATTTTTCATCACTCGAGTCAATTTTGGGGGCAATTGCAGCAACAGCCGTGCGGTAGCGAATTTTCAACTAATTCAAACCCCTCTTTTACACCGTTCCCGTGGACCGATTCATCTGGATCACGAACTCGTCCGAGATATTCACGCTATTGATTTTTAGACCAAATTTGGTTGCCCTAAGTCAAAAATTGCGACCGTGATCGTGCTAACAAAAAAGGGCCATAAATATATATATAAATATATATAGCAAATCGAACCGACCTCGGATTCGTGTTCTAGGGGTTCTGAAACGTGAAAAAAAAGTATCACAACCCATATGTGCGACCATCAGGGCGAGACCAATAGTGCATTTTTTGAATGAAATGCACTAAAACGCTACGAATTATCGAACAATGCCTTATTATTTCGACTGTTTATGGGTTTATTATTCACGGATGTAGTCAAATCCGGCTTGAAATTACATGAAAATCGACACCCCCCACACCCCTATGATCCCAAATCCTTTGAAAATCCCCATTTTGGACCCGCTTTTGGCCCATAAAACCCAAGGAGGTTATTTGATCAAACCGATCAGATGTTAGGACCAACTAGACCCCAAATGGAGTCTATGTGCGAAAGAACGAGTTTTTTCGAGCAATCCTAGGGCAAGATATGGCCCGGACGGCGGACGGACATTTTTAGTGCATTTCATTCAAAAAATGCACTATTGGTCTCGCCCTGATGGTCGCACATATGGGTTGTGATACTTTTTTTTCACGTTTCAGAACCCCTAGAACACGAATCCGAGGTCGGTTCGATTTGCTATATATATATATATATATATGGCCCCTCGCTTGTTAGCACGATCACGGTCGCAATTTTTTACTTAGGGCAACCAAATTTGGTCTAAAAATCAATAGCGTGAATATCTCGGACGAGTTCGTGATCCAGATGAATCGGTCCACGGGAACGGTGTGAAAGAGGGGTTTGAATTAGTTGAAAATTCGCTACCGCACGGCTGTTGCTGCAATTGCCCCCAAAATTGACTCGAGTAATGAGAAATGAACGCGCTTTCGAATGAGACCTTTGTGAACCAAATCCGTTGATATGGCAGGGGAGTTCTCGGCGGAGGGGAGCTATTAAATTAACGCTATGCTTTACTGGACCACCCAATTACCAAAAAATTTCATTGAGATTGTATTTTGAGCCGTCTCTTTTATTTGATTTGCCTACAGCCTAATAAATCTTGAGCAAGAAATCCTGAGGTGGGCCAAAAAGGGAGGAACAAAAAAAAAATTTTTAAAAAATTGTTTCGGATTCGAACCCAGGCACTCGGCATTCCTTTAGCAATACACGTATGACCTTTGCACAATTTAAGTTAAGGCTCAGATAAAGAAGGTCTCTGAATATGGTCGTAAATATGGTATAATTGATTGAACATTATTTCTCAATTTGTTATTTTATTATGCATTTCATTTTTAGTGCATTTCATTCAAAAAATGCACTATTGGTCTCGCCCTGATGGTCGCACATATGGGTTGTGATACTTTTTTTTCACGTTTCAGAACCCCTAGAACACGAATCCGAGGTCGGTTCGATTTGCTATATATATTTATATATTTATATATATATATATGGCCCCTCGCTTGTTAGCACGATCACGGTCGCAATTTTTTACTTAGGGCAACCAAATTTGGTCTAAAAATCAATAGCGTGAATATCTCGGACGAGTTCGTGATCCAGATGAATCGGTCCACGGGAACGGTGTGAAAGAGGGGTTTGAATTAGTTGAAAATTCGCTACCGCACGGCTGTTGCTGCAATTGCCCCCAAAATTGACACGAGTAATGAGAAATGAACGCGCTTTCGTATGAGACCCTAGTGAACCAAATCCGTTGATATGGCAGGGGAGTTCTCGGCGGAGGGGAGCTATTAAATTAACGCTATGCCTTACTGGACCACCCAATTACCAAAAAATTTCATTGACACTGAATTTTGAGCCGTCTCTTTTATTTGATTTGCCTACTGCCTAATAAATATTGAGTAAAAAATCCTGAGGTGGGCCAAAAAGGGAGGAACAAAAAAAAATTTAAAAAAAATTGTTTCGGATTCGAACCCAGGCACTCCGCATTGCGCAATGGTGAAATTGTGACATGCCATTTAACCTAATTTAACTGATCTGAAAATTAACGTAATCTGAAAAAAGTTTTGTTCCGACAGCAGCCTGTCGGGAAAAGTGCATTTCATTCATGCGACAATCGAGTCGAACCTCATAAGTTAGAACGATATCAACCAATTATGAATGAAATTTAGGCCGGGATAAAGATTTTAATTGCAAATAACTCCTGTAACAAGAGTCCACCTTCCCATATCGTATAGGCAACCAAACCGACTGTGTTTCATTTTCATCATTTTGTTCCCCCTCAGTTGGTGCCAAAAAAAGGGGCCTGCGGTATAAAGAAACACGATTTTATGATTTTGACTTTCTATACGACGGCCTAAATGTCATTCATAATTGATAGATATCGTTCTAACTTATGAGGTTCGACTCGATTGTCGCATGAATGAAATGCACTTTTCCCGACAGGCTGCTGTCGGAACAAATTTTTTTTTATTTCAGATTTGGATTCTCCGCACTTTGAAACGTAAAACAACAAATTTTGAGGGGGGTAAAAAAAATTTTTCTGCGATACAATTACAAAGATTTATTATTGAAAAATAATAAGTCAAAAAGCGCTAATTCACGGTTGAAATTGAGAAAAATTTTAATTTGCGCCAAGAACTGAATATACGCCAATTTGCGGATTCTGAAGGCAAATTTTCAGGCTAAAATTGAAAAAAACGCTAATTTATGGCAATATGTCAAGAAACCGCTAATTCGCGAGTAAACTGAGAAAAATCGCTCATGCATTGCGTACGGTGAACCAAAAAAATCCTAATTCGTGAAAAGTCCCCCTATTTTGCGGCTAATATTGAGGAAAACACTCAAGAAAAACGTTAATTTCCAGTTGAAACTGAGAAAAGTGCTAACCCCCTGGTAAAAAAATTTCAAAAATCGGTAATACATATGCTGCTAAATTTGAGGAAAACGCCACAACTCGTGGAAAATTAAGAAACATCGCTCACGGGATATTGCGATACTTTGCTGCTAAAGTTGAGAAAATGCGCAAATTCAAGGCTATGGGAGGTGGTGGGGCAAATCCGCTAATCTGCGGCTGAAATTGAGAAGAACGATGCACTTGGCCAAAATTGAGAAAAGCGCTAATTTGCGGGTGGAGTCGCCCTTAACTGAGACATTGAGGCTATGATGAGGCCAGCAAGATGTCCAGAGTCAAGAGTGCGCTGGCTGGGTGGAATGATGACTAAAATGTGAAATTACCCCCCTCCCCTCACCATTACGAGATTTCAATCTGATCCCCCCCTCCCAGGACAAATTCCTACCTACGCCACTGTCACCATTTATGTTGTGTATGTTTATGGAGAGGACGCGGCACTACACTTGTGTAGCGGATCGAATGGAAATCGCTATTACAATACTGACAATTTTGCCCCAGGAACTGACAATTTTTATTTGGAAGCTCAGTTTTCCTTCTTCATAACAAAATATCCCAAACCTGGATTTCGAGGTCTGACATTCGGGCTCAGACTAAGAAACGGGGTCTCTAAGGGGTCCTCCCAATTTGCGGACCAACATAACGAATTCTGCGGACCAGCCCATAACTCTCCATAAAGCCGCCGGTTATCTAGGGGAATGATGTAGGAAACCGCCGTTTCGCCTCATGGTCGCTCCGGGGTAGGGAAAACCGCCAGCTTTTGTCACTGGGACCCACGTAGGAAACTGCACATTTTTCATCATTGCTCTCGGTTAGATCGTCGGAAAAAGTAGAAAATGTCGTTCATTTTCCTTCAGAGGGTGGGGGGATGTACCTCGAAAAACTTTTATATCGTATAACTGACCCCAGATTATTAGTTCTCACTTTAGAAAACCCCAACAGAACCAAATTTGAGCTTATACCGAACATATTGAAAGAACAGCTGCCTGACATGTCCGGTAAAAACTCCCAATTTTACCACAAAATCACGGGGAAAAGTAGGTCGAAAAACATTTCAATCGCAAAACTGACCTCAGTTTTATTTTTTCAACTCCCAATTAATTCTTAGAACCGAATTTGAGCACATTTTGAAAATATCGAAAAAACAGCTGTCCGACATGTCGGATGAAAATCCTAATTTAATCAAAAAATAACAGGGAGAAGTAGGTCGAAAAAATTTTGTATCGCCAAACTGACCCCGGTTTCCTTTTTCTAACTCCTAAAAAACTCTTGGAACCGATTTCAAGCTCATTCCGAAAATGTCGAAAATTCATCCCAAAATCACCTCAGGGGGGTCCACGGGGATTTTCAAATTAGAAAATTTCTTTTTTCAGTTTTATTGATTTTTCCCCAGTTTGGAAATTTTTAGGATTTTTCTCCCCATTTTTCCTTTATAGAGTACCTTTATCTGAAAAACAAATGAGACCTCCCCCACCCTCGTACGACAATTTTTAAGGGAGCTACGATTTTTCAACCCTTAAAAAAAAAACGTCTAAAACGTCGTTAGACGTCTAAAACGCCTGTGTACCGAATTTGAGTGCAATCCGATGAAAATTTTCAAAAATCATCCCCTAAGCAGTGATCTAAATATCAACCCCTAAGCAGTGTAAAGGGAGTCTCTGGGCCAAAGGGGTTGAAATAAATTGTCATTCCCAAACTGACGTCATATTTAATTTTATGAGGTTGAAAGAATACACAATTTAGGTGCAATCCGATGAAAATCTAAAAATTATACCCGTAGTCACTAGGGGAAGGGGGTTGAATTAAATTTTCATCCCCAAACTGACGTCACATTTAATTTTAGATGGTTCTAAAACCCCTAAATACCGAATTTGAGTAGATTCTGATGAAAATCTAAAAATCATCCCCTTAGTCACGGGGGAGGAGGTGGTTGAAAAAAAATGTTCACCCCCTCAACTGACGTCATATTCGTTTTTCTGAGGCTGAAAAACTCCCAAACACCGAATTTAGGTTGATACCGATGAAAATTGAAACATCATCCCCTAAGGCGTACAATAGACGTGCAATAGAAGCCATGAGAGGAGGGGGGTTGAAAAAAAAATGTCACCTCCAAACTGACGTCATATTCTTTTTTCTAAGGTCGAACAACCTCTAAATACCAAATTTGAATGGAATCTGAAAATATGAGAAATTCAAGTCTCTCTGCCAGCCAGCAAATTTAGTCATTTTCGCGGGAATTAAATTGGCCAAACAGACCGCATTTTCGTTTTTCGATGATTGAGAAGCCCTTATGTTGGAAAAAGGTTCTTTGACGGCAGACAACTGGCCTACCTAATGGAATGTGCTTCACATGTTACCTATACATGTTTTTATTTGGATTTAATGGTGGGGAGTCTCATGTGCTTTTAATTAATTGTTTTATTCACTTCTTTTGAAGACTTTGTTCATAACGGACTAAATAAAACCTTATTTCCTTTTAAACGTCTCGGCTTACAATCATAATAGCAAAGGAACGTATGAAAGGTGCGTCTTTACAAGTATAACTTGATTAGAGTTTGTGGCTACCTCCGAACCTCCAATATTGGTCCACTAACAAATTATAGCGGGTATTACTCCCAGTCGGCACGATATCGTCAAGGATCCTGGACTGATGTAAATATTATTTTGTTTTGTGATTTTGGGTAAATCCGATAAAATTCCTCTTGAATGCCCAATCAGTAATCCAATCGTCGTGATTTCGCCTTGACTTGTATAACGTCTTCTCTCTCAAAATTAATAATGTTTTATTTTTATTCCTTCCCTGGTTAGGCACTCAGCGATTTCAGTAATTAACGTTTGATAGCCGTTTCTCAGCGTCGTTGAATTTCAGCTTAGAACTTCGAAATTCGATTTTATCCCTTTGGCCCTAGGTGTCGATCCGAATTCAACTTAGATCGCCGTCGTATTAGCTTCTTGTCTTTTAAGGGGAGTTTGCAAAATACTTTTGTTGTTTAGAAAATGATGGTGACTTAAGTACGAGTCGTGGTGATATCTGTGATATCGGCCGATCACGACAAAGAACCTATATTTGCTCCTAGGGATGTACTTTTAATTTGTCTAAACCGCGTGCATTGAGAGAGATGATGGGTGGAAGAGGGGATCTTTTTCATTTTCCCCTCTCTCGCTCTGTCTCTACTTGAATCGCACTTTGATTTTCGTGCGGCGTCTTTTGTCTCCTGCGTGGTTGCACGTATGTTCGTTATTTCCTGATCCAAAACAGGTGTTTCGAGCGACCAGTTATGCGATGAGGAGCGATGCTTCTCAGCCCGAGTGAAGGGGGGGGGGAGTGAAGGGTGGTTTTGGTGTGCACAATTTTGAATCGAATAGACCGTAAACCCACCGTGCACATTTCGAATTCCACTTGGCGACAAACAGGGTACCCGATTCGAGAGTACATCAGGCGACCTTAATAAGTCGAGCCTTGGAGCGTAAATGTTTACCTCGTTTGCGTAAAGGGCCATAACTGAAATGGGAAATTGTGAGTTGGGCCTAGTTCCCCGGAGTTAAAGACCGGATTCAGAATCGACCTATTTAGGTCCCGGCGCAAAAGACGACAAATAATCATAAAAAGTCACCAGTAAAGAGAGAAAGACGAACAAGGTTCAAGCATTTGCTTTTTGAAATCACATTTTTGGGACTGTATTTAATTAAATTAGTTCGTTTGTTTTTTTTAACGACGTCAAAACTACAATTACGTGTTGAAAGAGGAAAGGCTCTGAACATCGATGTTTCGATGAATAAAATTGATTGATTACATAATGATGGAAAATTGACGCAAATCGGTACCCGGCGATGAGTGTTTGTGCACGCGCTTTTGCTCTTTTGATCCGAATTACACCGCTTATAAAATTCGTTGGGTTTTTTTATAACACCATAGGACAGTATCTGAGGTTGCCAATGTATGCGAAATAAGACTAATAGTGCTTGTGAGTTTCAGTAGTTCGAAGAAAATCTGCACAAGTAATAAGCACACAAACGGTTCTTTAAGTAATTTGAACATAATGTTTCAGGCATATCTGATATGAGTGAACTATCAGACTATGACTCCTCAGACAACGTTTCGCTGAGCGGATCGTTTGCTCAGAAAATGTTTAAGTCCCCTGACCGTGAACTAGACGCCTCTCGTAACAAAGAATCTATGGAGGAACAACTCCGTTTACAAGCTGTGAAGTCCTCAGACAACGTCCTTGACCGATTTATGGAGGGGTTGGAGAAGAAGCTCGAGGTAAGCCTTGGGAATGTAACCAGTAAGCTGTAAGCTTTCGGAGTTGGACCGAAAGTATACTGAGTTAGCTCAGCAAATACACGCTAGCTCAAACATTCAGCCGCAGGCTATACCCTCTACCTTAGGTCCAGACCATGTTGCATCTATCATATCTTTAGCAGACTTGTCTGCGCAAGATAGTGCTGGCTCAGTCGTGGCGAAACCTGAGGGAGTGGAAATGGAGGTAGATCCCCCAGCGGCTACTAGCTCTGTCACTCCTCAAATTGAATCTCCCAGTACTAATGTTCCTACTTTGTCTCATACGCCATATAGGCGTCCTGTGGATCGCTTTCTTGCCTCCGGTTCACGGGGCGAGCCTTATAGAGCGCGAAAAATTGATGCGGTTCGTTTTCATCCTATTGAAAATAAATTAATGAAAGAGGAACAGTTTAAATACTGGAAGAGGAGTGTGGTGGGCCAAATAGAGTCGCAGGAATGCACATTTGTACTGGATCCAAGCGAAACAGTCTCGACCTCCTTCACTAATGAAGAATTAGTTTTGGCTCGAAGGAAGGTCCGCTATTTTATTTTTGAATCTTTGGGTATGTACTTTCAAGATTTGGTACAAGACCTCTCGGATCCCAAAGATATAATGGACAAGTTACAAAATGTGTGTGATCCTTCTTCTACTTTCCAACTTAGATATCTTGTATCAGAATTTAACTCGATGCGATTCGATCCCAAAGCCGAAAAGGCAATAGAATTTTTGGGCCGGTTCAATGAAATTCGCAAAAAACTTGTCAGCATTAATCCTACCATGCTTACCCCCGATTGATGATGATTTTTGAACAGGAGATTGACGGAACGCTGACGTACCAGAAGGCAGAGCTCCACGGATTAAAATTCACGATGGCGGAGCTTCGTGACATGTTCCTGGAGGAGCATCTCCGGGTCGAGCAGTCCTCGTCGTCTGGGGGTAAAAGCCTTAGCATGTTTCGAAACAGGATTGCTACAGTGCGAGGCCGCGTTGCATCGAGGGGAGGGAGAAGTGGTTTCATTCCTGGTAAAAAGAATGTTTCAGATTCCCGGTTAAATTCTGTCTCGACCAACCACTCCAAAGTTAAAAAATTGTGTGTATATTGCCGGAAGAAGGGACATACGAGGGATGTTTGTTTTAGGGCAAACAATATATGTTTTAATTGTGGTTCCTCGGATCAGCATCGCGCTGATCAATGCCCTCATCCCTCAAACGCTTCGTCTCGTTCCCGGCCCTTGATTTCCAAACCCCCATCAAAGTCAAAATTTGCCCCTCGAAAACCAACCAAGACTCCTTCCGATCTTCCTCGACCAAAGCTGTACAAGTTGAAGGCTGGTCAGGCGCAGAAATTGCCGGAGGAGTTCAGTGGTTACCCTGAATCGGTTTTCTCGGTCGTCAATTCTTCAAGGGGTATCTCCGATGACACTGCAGACGTCTGGGTTGTCATGGGCGATGAGGAGGCTCAGCATGTTGCTACGCTGAATTATGTACGCGAACGTCAAGGCCTTAACCAGGCCTACACTTTATCGGAAGGTAAACATTGTTTTTCTGCAATTGTTGACACGGGTTGTACTGAGCATTTGACATAATCCAAAGATTGTCTCATAAATTTTAGACGCCTGCCTCGTACGCGCATTTTCAAATGTGCTAACGGTTCCGACGAGGCTGATTTGACCGTAAATTATGGTGGAGATATAAAATTTGAAAATAATGGTCAGTGCTCCACTTTACAAAATGTTTTGTACAACCCGGGTCTCTCCTCTAATCAGTTTTCCGTCCGTAACGTCACTCAGGCGGGCCTTAATGTGTTATTTTCAAAAGATAACGTTGAGTTTATTCAGGCTTCATCCGGTAAAGTAATCAAAACTGGTTATTTTCGTGATAATCTATGGTGGGTAGATCTTCCTCTAATTTTTAGAACCAAGGGTAGATGTTGCTGACGCTACTATGAATTTCAAACGACATAAATTTGATTAGGCCTTAGATGCTTCTCAGGATCAGCCTTGTTGCTCGACTGATCCTAGACTAGTAGTTGGGAGGGAGACCCTAGACCGGGATGTAAGCTCTCGCCCAAGGCTGGGAGGGAGGAAACCTGATAAGCTCCTTGGAATAAAGAAGTTTGGCGCAATAGCTGTGCCTTCGGAAACTACAAAATTGTCTGCACTTGGGAGGGAGAATAAGAATGAAGATCCTAGACCATTAGACCCTTCTGAAACCATTGACTCCCTGGATTCAAAAATTTCAAATTTTGATCGGGAGAATTTGCGTGATACTTACAGTAGAATGGTGGATTCAGGCATACTATGGCATATACGTTTGAATCACGCCTCAAAACAGTATCTTGAGGCAGCTAAGAAATTTTTGCCTGAACTAAAAAATGTTAAATTCATCGATGACATTAGGATGTGTGAGGATTGTCAGCAAGCGAATACAGTCAGAAAATCACACACCCAAGTTAGACATCGGGCAGAAAAGCCGTTTGCTACTTTACATTCTGACTTGATGGGGCCCATTAACCCGTCAAATTTCAGATCGGGGGATTCGTATATTGTAATCTTTGTGTGTGACTTCTCCCGTTATGTGTTAGCGTACACCTTGAAAAACAAGAAAGAAGTTCATATGGCACTTGAGCGCTGCCTCCTGGAAATAGGGGCGATTTCCTCGGAACAGAAAAATGTATTCTGTCTCAGATCGGACCGTGGTCTTGAATTTCAGACGGCTGAAATGAAGAGGCTACTGTCCAAAGAGGGAATTACCTGGGAACCTAGTCAGCCATATGTTCCTCAGCAGAATGGGTGCGCTGAAAGGGTAAATCAAGAACTGAAACACAAAATCAGAGTAAATTTGCACGCAGCTCGTATGCCATACTCATTCTGGGGTCATGCTTTGAATTAAACGGTGTTCGTGCACAATAGGATGCCTCACTCATCGAATTTGTTTATGAGCCCCTTTGAAAAAGTAAAGGGTTATCCCCCCACCTTAAAGTTTTTGAAACGTTTTGGATGCCTTGTACACTACGTAGATGTGAGTAATAAAACTAAATTTGCCCCCAATGCGAAAAAGGGATTCCTGCTTGAGTGTACAGAAACAGGGTATGTGATATTTTGTGAACAGCACAAAACCCTCGTTAACTCTTGCGATGTGAAATGCATTGAAACTATAGTATATGGTGACAGAATTAAGGATTATCCAAAACCCCTCGCTGACATGTTGGACATGAATGAGAACTCAAATCGAGAGGCCTCATCCGATAATAAAGATGATGCCGCTCTGTTGAGGACGGAGTGCATTGAACCATCCTCCTATCAGGACGCCATGAATTCTCCTGAAAGGGATTTGTGGGAGGATGCTATTCGAAGTGAGCTTGAAGCGCTAGATGAAATGGGAACCTGGGAGCTTGTGCCGAAGTTGAGTGTACCACCTCGAACCAAAATTATTAAGTCTCGTTGGGTGCATAAAAGGAAACATGAGGCGGATGGCTCCCTCAGGTATAAAAGTCGTCTGGTAATTAAAGGGTTTGCAGATACTAATGAGTATCTAGTCTCAGTGATGTTCGTATGTTTCTATCTGCTGTAAATAGACTTGGCTTACATATATATCAATTAGATGTTACCACTGCATTCTTGCATGGAACTTTAGAAAAGCCTGTGTACATGGAGGTACCGGAAGGTCTTGAGGAACTGTTTGAATCACCTCCGGGCCTGAAGAATTCACATGTATGTTGTCTTAAGAAATCGCTTTACGGACTAAAAGTTTCACCTAATCTCTGGTACAAAAAGTTCAGCAGTATTTTATGTAGACTTGGCTTTGAAGTGTACCCCTTCCAAACTTGCATCTTCAGATCGCAACGAGGGACTAAGTACGCCTTGATAATAATTTATGTCGATGATTGCCTCTTAGCATTCAATGACAACAATAAGGCTTTAGAGGTCATTAACGACTTGAAAAAGGAAGTCAAAATCAAAAATATGGGGACTCCAAAGAAATTTCTCGGTTTTGAAATCGTTAGAAATTTTACTGATAAACTGCTATTCATACACCAAAAATCAGCAGTAGTGAAGCTTTTGGAGAAATTTTTATCACCATATGAAAAAATTAGTGAAGTCCCTATGTCTCCAATTACTTGTACTTTGAACGCTCAAATGAAATCGAACGAGAACGAGAACAGTGAATCGTTTCCGGACGTTCCGTATCGCGAAGTCATAGGCTCTAGGAACGAGGCCAGACATTTCCTTCGCTGTCAATTTTATGGGTAGAAAACAAGTGGGCTACACTCAGGAAGATTGGAAATGTGTTTTGAAAATTCTGAAGTATCTTAAGGGCACTTTGGATTATGGCATTATGTATTCGGGTAAAACTGATGATCTCGTGGCCTACTCAGACTCGTCTCTTGGAACGAGTGCGCTTAACGGTCGATCGACCACGGGATTCTCAGTTAAATGTTTTGGGGATCTTGTTTCCTGGAAATCCAAAAAGCAAACTCATGTTGCATTGTCAACATGTGAGGCTGAGTATATTGCTATGTCTGAAACTTGTAAGGAACTTACAAATATTCGAAGTCTTTGTAACTTCCTAACAGGTTTGGATTTCTTGCCCGTTTTAAAATGTGACTGCGCACCGGCAATAGCCGTTGCTATGACCAATGATTCTAAGACTTTAAGAGCCGTTTTCACCAAGTCTGGTTAACATTTTTGAACTCTGGTTAGTGACTCTAACCGGCGTTAGCAGTCAAATCGGATTTCACCAGCATTTTTGAACGAGATCAAGCCTTGATCTCAGTTCAAAAAACTGAACGCCCGAATTTGGCTGGTTAGAACAATAACTGGTGGATTATCTCTTATCAGTTGCTCACTTTTTTGCTTTTCGTCGTGAATGTTGTTATTTGTTGCTTAAAAACTAATAATTTTCCGTACTGAGGTGACTGTTCCACACGTCATGAATACACTCGGTCCCGTATTCAGAAGCCAACCTTAACCTTCAGGGCCTTTTCACACGAGCAGGAGAAAAAAGACGCCGACGTGCGAGTCAACGTATTTTTTTCAGGGCAGAGACAACTCTTGCGAACGCGTTCAATGTGAAAGGCCCCATAGAGTTTTATGTGTTTTTACTGACTGCAAGGATCGGACGCTGACGCGCGCGTCTGCGACTTTTTTCTCCCAGTGTGAAAGGGGCCTTTCGCCTCCTTTAAGCGCTTCAAAATAGATGACACATTTTTATAAACCATCACATTTTTCAACTCCTCGCTTCGTAAAGGTAGTTTTCCGAATACGGCCCTTGGTGTTCGAAGGAAATGTTTTCAAGTGGGCGTCGACTCATTGAACTGGCTTTGGACGGCTTCGAGGATGATGAGTATGAGCCACGTCGGTTTCGGGAAATGCCTGCCATTCGTGACAGGAATTGGGTAGACGAGCTTGTTCCTCTTACGAGGCGTGGAAGAAGATTGTTAGTGGCTTCGGACGATGGGGTGTATAGTCGTGACGTGCGGCAAGCAAGGTGGATACGGGAACGAGAGAATTCCACCCCAAAAAAGCATTTCAGTATTCAGTAGGTACAGTAGGGTCACGGACCGTTCCCGAAAGGGAAGACGTGCAACGATTGCAGTTCTGCGAACCCTTCGTTTGTGCCTTACTTCATCGTTTAGGAATAAGGGAAATCGCTACCGCAGCCGCGGCTGTTTTGTTTCGCATAGATGAAATAAAAGGAATGAGACAATATGAATGTGTTTGGTTTTTTCTCCTCTCTCCCATTTCCTGAAGTAGGCATTTTAGTGCATTTCATTTTGTTTTTTTTTCTTCTTCACTTTTTTTAGTGCATTTTTTTCTGAAAATGCACTATTGGTCTCGTCGTGATGGTAGCAAACATGGGTCATGTCATGTTTTTTTCACGTTTCAGATCCTCTAGAACACGAATTCAGTGGTCTCCAGGATTCATTTTATATATAAGCTTATGGCCGTTTTCTTGTTAGCACGATAACTCTCGAAGAAATCAATTTAGCGGAACACGCTTTGGCACAAAAATCAGAAGTCATAAGACCCCGGTCGGTATTGCATTTGGGCCAAATCGGTCGAGGTGGAGGGGGGGAATAGGGGTTGAAATGGTCAAAAAATCACTATAAATCGCCAGTTGATTCTAGATGCATCATATTCAGTACGAATACTCCACGTTAGAGTAGCCTTTGATTACCATTTTAATTTTTCGAAAAAGTCAAGGAGGTGGGGTGGTCCTCCCGGTGTGGAAGTGTAAAATAATAGCGTTGAACTTCACTAGTTCATTTAGCGCTCTAAAATTCGACTCAAAAATGCAATGTAACCAAAGCCCTGGGTTCCATTGAGATTTATCGAAAACTTTGATGGAGGGGGGGTGAAATGGGGGATGAAATTTCAAAAAAATCGCTTAAATTCACACGTTTAGGTATTATAAAATATGGCACAAAACTTTAATATAACAAAGCCCTTGGAAAAATAACGAAACTTTTCGACATTTTTGAAAGAGGGTGGTGAAAATAGAGAAAGAAGTTCGGCTTAAATGGTATCAAAATTATTACTATACGGCTCGGGGTATCCGTATACGGAATGAAATGCACTCTTTCCCACCGCCAGCTGCCGGGGCGAAATTTTTTTGTGTTTGTGAACAAAAACACTGAGGATGCCTCCAAAAAGCGAAAAGCTTTTGTTTTAATAATAAATACTATTATTCGCTGGGAGACAACAACATTCAAAAATTTGTCCCAAGAGAAGTCTCTACCACTGAATGCGCAAATCTGAGATCAATTGACGGAAGTTAGAACCGAATTTTATTTATAAACGGCAGTCAGGAGAAATGGTTTTCACCACCGTGAAATCGAGTTCAACTAACGTCGTCCAACTAACCAGATGACCTGGAAATTGACCCGTTCATTAAACTCAAGATCTTTTTGCTGATCAGTTAATCACAGGTTATGGAGGTGTAACCAGTTAAGGGGGAGCTGCAGTGATCCCCCCAATCGACCCCCTCCAATCCTCCGTCGTCTTGCCTGATTTCTGCACCAATCCATATCTACCAATGCATATGCGGTAGCATCAATTTTTCAAACTTTGTCCCGGAAGTGACTTTAGACCACGTTGAAGTTTTACCTTAAAATTTCATGCTCTTCCTTCGACTTATTTGAAAAAAGGAGTACTACTGCATATGCTGAATTCCCTGGGGATTGAAACGAGTTTTAAAAACCAGGGTTGGTGCAGAAATTAGGAAGGAAAATGTATGCCGAGTAGTAGACGAGGGCTTATTGGAGGGCGTCACACGTGCAACTCACCCTTAAGGATTGTACGTGTGCTACCTCGCCTCCTGGGCGTTACGTAAATTATCGCCGTATTTCTGCACCAATCCTGGATTTCAAAGTGTTATTTGTATCTCCATGAAATTCCGCTCGCGCGTACGATCTTCTTTTTTTGCCTAGCTCCTGTTGTAGCCACAGAGATATTATAACTAGAGCTTGAATGGCCCTTTGCGCAGCGGGACCATCATTGACGTCACCCCCAGCTAGAAGCGGGTCCAAAAATACCTTGGTTGAGAATGTTTTGGCGGGGTTTTCGATGGGTGAAGGGGTTTTCCTGCTCACGCCGTTTTTTGTGACAGCCAATGTGAAGAGACCTCCGGTCCCGTAATTACGTCAATCCACGCCCCATTTTCTAGTTTTTTGCGCATCCAGTGGTGGAGATCTCTCTTGGGAGTTGGGAGGTTCAGATCGATTGGACCGTTTGTCTGACCAACTTTTTCCCAGTTTCCTCGGTTCCTGCAGACATTTTTTTTTTTTTTTTGAAAAATTACGTCCTTTTTATTATTTGAAGCATTTGTAGCTTAATAATGTCTTACAATTGGTTTTCAACGGTAGTAATTGTCGTAGTCGAATAAAAACAAGCTGTTTTACGATTCGAATGATTTCGATTTGTAGGTAATTTCCTCAGAAATTTACTACAAATTGTTCAGATACTTTGAACCTTGTTCAGATACTTTTATCCGTGACCCTAGTGAGCCTACTCGACCTACTGAAATGCTTTTTTGGGGTGGAATTCTCTCGTTCCCGTATCCACCTTGCTTGCCGCACGTCACGGCTACAGACCCCGCCGTCCGAAGCCAATAACAATCCTCTTCCGCGCCTCCAAAGAGGAACAAGCCCATCTACCCAAACCCTCTGTCATTCATGACAGAGATTTCCCGAAACCGACTTGGCTCATACTCATCATCATCGAAAGCCATCCAAAGCAAGTTCAACGAGTCAACGCCCACTTGAAAACATTTCCTTCGAACACCAAGAGCCGTATTCAGAAATCCACCTTTACGAAGCAAAGAGTTGAAAAATGTGATGGTTTATAAAAATGTGTCATCTATTTTGGAGCGCTTTAAAGGAGGCGTAAGGGCCCTTTCATACTAGGAGAAAAAAAACACTGACGCGCGATTGGGCGTATTTTTTTTTTTTTCGGGGAAGAGACGACTTGCGAACGCTTCCAATGTGAAAGGCCCGATAGAGTTTTGTGTGATTTTACTGACGCGCGCGTCAGCGTCCGACTCTTGCAGTCAGTAAAATCAAAAAAACTTTGACTCGCGAGTCGGCGTCTTTTTTCTCCTATAGCGTGAAATGAAAAGGCCCTAAAGGTTAAGGTTGGTTTCTGAATTCTACAGGCTAAAGTGTATTTACGACATATGGAACAGCACCTCAGTACGGAAAATTAATACTTTTTAAGGAACAAACAACAATAAACACGACGAAAAATAGCGATTTTTTAAAAGAGAAATAGAGAAGTGAGCAAGTGATAAGAGATAATGCACCAGTTAACGTTCTAACCAGCCAAATTCGGGCGTTCAGTTTTTTGAACTGAGATCAAGCTTGATCTCGTTCAAAATTGCTGGTGAAATCCGATTTGACTGCTAACGCCGGTTAGAGTCGCTACTCAGAGTTCAAAAATGTTAACCAGACTTGTTGAAAACGGCTCGGTTACAGGACCGGAGGTCTCTTCACATTGGCTGTCTCAAAAATCGGTATGAGCAGGAAATCCCCTTCACCTTCATCTTCAGTCAAGGGATTTTTGGACCCGTTACAAGCTCTGGGTGACGTCAATGATGGTACCGATGAGCAACGGACCCTTCGAGCTCTGGTTATAATATCTCTGTGGCTACAACAGCAGCTAGGCTAAACAAGATTGTACGCTCGTGCGGAATTCCCTGGGGATTGAAACGAGTCCTAAAGGGGGAGTTGCACGGGTGATTCCTCGACGCCCCTCTAATCAACCCTCGTCTACTACTCGGCATACATGTTCCCACCTTATTTCTGCACCAATCCTGGTTTTTAAGGACTCGTTTTAATCTTCAGGAAATTCCGCATATGCAGTAGTTTTCCTTTTTTTCAAATTTCATCCCAGAAGTTAGTTTCAATTCGACTTGAACTTTTACCTTGTAATTTCACGTTTTTTTCGACTTATTTGAAAAAAGGAAAAGCACTGCATATGCGGACTTTCCTGAAGATTTAAACGAGTCCTTAAAAAACCAGGATTGGTGCAAAAAATTAGGCGGGAAAATGTATGCCGATTATTAGACGTGGAATGATTTAGCGGGGAGGGGGGGGGGTCAAGGAATCATCACTGCAGCTCCCCCTTTACTGGTTTCACCTCCCAACTGTAGCAAAAACTGCTTGTGCTAAAAAGTGCTTAGCAAAAACGTATTGATTTTAATGAACGGGTCAATTTTCGGGTCATCTGATGGTTCGTTGAACGACGTTAGTTGAACTCGTTTTCGCGGTGGTGAAAACCATTTCTCTTGACTGCCGTTAAGAAATCGCGTTCAGTTCTAACCTCCGTCAATTGATCTCAGATCACAGAAAACTTGGTGAAAACGGCTCTAAAACACGTAGTTAAACTATGCATGCATTATGTACATGAAGCTTTCAAAAATAACAATGTACATATAGAATGGGTTTCAACAGAAGATAGCTGATTGTTTCACCAAAGCCCTGCCTCTTGAAAAATTTGTCAGATTTAGAGAAGCGCTTTTGACAACTCTCTAATGTCTTGTTTATGTGGTTTACAGGTGAAAAGGAGTCGTGGAAATGACAACTTCGTATATTTCGCGAATATTTTTGCGTTCGATCCGGTTTATTTCATTTCCTATTTCGCTTCCTATTTCTGAGTAAAACACTTATCTCTTTGTATTTCTTTTCTTCGCTCAGAAATACCGGGACATGGTTGAAAATGTTGGATTTGACTTTGCCTTTTTGAATTCAAAGTCGTATCAATCGTGCAGAAGCTACAAGTCTCTGAGATGTGCGTCCAGAACTTGCGATTAGTCTTCCCTCAAACAGGAGGGAGTGTTGGAAAAAGGTTCTTTGACGGAAGACAACTGGCCTACCTAATGGAATGTGCTTCACATGTTACCTATACATGTTTTTATTTGGGTTTAATGGTGGGGAGTCTCATGTGCTTTTAATTAATTGTTTTATTCACTTCTTTTGAAGACTTTTTTTTTTTTTTTTTTTTTTTTTTTTTAATTAAACGGGGAGGGAAGCCCAGAAGAAACTATCTCCTACCAAACTCGACCTATAAGATCTATTGTGGTGTCCCCTCAGGTTGCCCTGCCAAGAAAGACGCTAGTTTTCAAGCGTCCTCCACCACCACTCTTTAACGAAGTTGAGGATATTTCCCGTAGCCATCCTGGAGATGTCCTCCGGTTGAAGCACATCATTTCCAAGATGTTGAAAGCGTAACCGCCCCAGAGCCTGGCACTCACACAGTACGTGCTCTGCTGTTTCCACGGCCAGGTCGCAAAATCTGCAAATGTCCGTGTCAGACTTCTCCATTAGTCTGAGTGTATATCGAAGGGCACAATGTCCCGTTAGCAGTCCCACCAAGATTCTAAGGTCTCCTCGGCTCAGAGAGATCAGGCCCTTCTCCGATCGTCCCTTTGGAGTGACAAAGAGCTTGGCCTGCCTGAGACCTGGTTGTCTAACCCAGTGTTCACGATGCCTCTCGTCCAACCACGCCTGCACCTGCCTCTTCGTGAAGGACTTCGTGACCCCGAGACTTGGCTCCGGGCCCACGTAAGGCATCTCTGATCCTCTCTTCGCGAGTTGATCAGCCATTTCATTCCCCTCAAACCCCTTGTGACCCGGCACCCACATCAAAGTAAGGCTGTTTGCCGTTGCCACAGGCCTGAGGGCTTCAAGACATCCCCAAACTAGCTTCGAATTCACGACGCTTGAGCCTAGGGCTTTAAGAGCCGCCTGGCTGTCAGACAAAAAAGAAAGTAAAGATCTTCGCTTTCCGGAGACCCCTCTCACTAATCTTCCGCGCACAGGCTTCTATAGCATAGATCTCCGCCTGAAAGATGGTGGCGGTCGTCCTAAGGGA
Source organism: Corythucha ciliata (assembly GCA_038030265.1). Taxonomy (NCBI): domain Eukaryota; kingdom Metazoa; phylum Arthropoda; class Insecta; order Hemiptera; family Tingidae; genus Corythucha; species Corythucha ciliata. The sequence continues at coordinate 7,646,290 of CM075942.1, read as the reverse complement.
CTCCCAATGCTGAAGCCTGGGGCCAAAGACCCCAATGCCAGCACCCCCATCCTTCACAGATCCATCAGTATACCATACTTGCGTGCCGGGCTTAAACCTCGGCAAACCCTTATCCCAAAGGTCGCGGTTGCCTATGTCGACCTTAAAGGGTTTCTCAAAATCCATCCTCACATGCATGAGATCCGTAACGACTTCAGCCGCCTCACTACATGCAACTTCCTCCAGAACACGCAAGTGCCCAACCTGGACATCCCGCTTCACGTACTCCGCCCGCAGCAGTCTCACCGCCGCCATATATGCGGTCGCCTGCACATGAAAGTGCCGGGGAGGCATGTCCAGTAACACCTCCATGGCTGCCGTCGGGCACGAATGCATAGCACCCGTTACTCCAAGACAGGCCTGGCGCTGCAACTTACTCAGCAAGGCCTGGACTGTCCCTTGTTTCGTCTTCTGCCACCATAGGAGTGAGCCATAGGTGACGATAGGCCTAACAACGGCTGTATACAGCCACAACACCATTTTTGGCTTTAGACCCCATGTTTTGCCAAACATTTTCCGACCAGCCCACAAGACTTTGTTCATAACGAACTCAATAAAACCTTATTTCCTTTTAAACGTCTCGGCTTACAATCATAATAGCAAAGGAACGTATGAAAGGTGAGTCTTTACAAGTATAACTTGATTAGAGTTTGTGGCTGCCTCCGAACCCCAAATATTGGTCCACTAACAAATTATAGCGGGTATTACTCCCAGTCGGCACCTTATAAACTGAATTTCAAGTGATTCTGAAAATATCGGTGAAACAGCCCAAAAATCTCCTCAGGGGGTAGTATGGTAAACAAAAAATTGAAAATTTATTTTGATCATGTGGGGAGAGGGAGGTCAGCAAATTACCGGATCGTCATTAAATTTTGATGGCTTGTACTGCCGCCGGAGTAGAGTACAATTACAGATAATCAGCCCCTTCGGAACGCTTTACGGAGAGTTATGGGCTGGTCCGCAGAATTCGTTATGTTGGTCCGCAAATTAGGAAGACCCGTTCACAAGCTCTATGTTCGTGTTGTGTGGAGTCTATGCAACCAAACAAATTTATTCCCTCGAAAAATGAAGCATTTTGATTGGTTGCATAGACACCACACAACGAAAACATAGAGCTTGAGAACGGGCCTTTAAGCCCCTTCACTGGAAACAGTCGAGTAGACTAGAATGTATGAATATCGTCGTTAACTGTCAATTTCGTCCCATAAATGTCCTCCTGTCCTTCTTTGGTTTTGACAACGGCGGCCACGCAATCGACAGACCAGCCAAGTCCAAGAAAGAACATTGACAAACAACGGGCGATCGCAAGGGGAAAAGTTTTGAGTGATGAAAAAATATCACCGGTTTTGTGACGCTGGTAAATTGAAATAACTGGGAGAAAACCGACCTTAAGGGGGAAAAAAAGGTTTATTCTTTTTACACGAAGAACTTAAAAGTACAAGAGAGAGAATGAGATAATTCGCTATGCCCTTGAAAAAGAGGAGGTGGGAATAATCGCGGGCTTCTTGATAGAATGTAATAAACGACACAACAAGCGGGCTGAAGTTTCTGAAAGTTCGGTTTGAGTGTCTTGTATGGATACTTTATGGTCCTCCTAATTTAATGACCAAACCACCCTGATGAATTCAGAGGAGAGTGGACCACCAGCTTGTAACTCCCGTTTGACATTTACAGCCCCCGACAGTGAAAAATGAAAATCTTATATTTCTACAATCCTTCACAAAATCTTACCTGCCAGTGTTGAACTGGTTTATTCGTCTATTTCTCCAATAAATCACGTTTAATTCACAAATAAACACCAACAACAAATAGCCGGCTCACAGCCTGTTTATCACCTTAAAAAGTGAGATAAAAGTGAAATGTCGACCGGCGGTGGCGGCGGGAAAAATCTTACAACACAAGCGCCACCTTGCGAGGAAAAAATGAAACAATCGATACGCTCTTATCGGACCGCTCTGTTATTTTCCTACTGGCTGGCTGTTCTGGTCAAATCCAAGACGACGAGTGTGCCCGTTCCCGTCCCGGGGATCCCCCGCTTTTCGTAGTCGACTCTGAAAAAAAAAGGTTTTTCCATCATTTTCATCGTTCAGCCGAGCAGTATGTGTGACCCCGAAAACTTTCTTCGCGTTTTCACGACAATGCATTGACGCACGCTCTATTCTACCGTGTCATTTTAGTTCAATTTTTTGTTGATTTTTATTCTTAATTTCCAATTGAAATGAATTTTTTCATTTTCCTTATATCCTGGTCATTCTACGTGTCGTACGTCTTCAGTGAACGTAAGTAGCATACCAGAACTTTTTAAAAGACATACAATATACATAGTTATAGCGTTTTTTCGTGTTGTTGCCTGTCACTCACTTGAGGCAACTTGAAGTACAACAAGTACAGCATTTTGCACCGTTAGTCAACGTCATTTATTTATAAATTGTAATACCTTCAATTACTTCGCAGTATTTGGATGAGCACGACACTCAAAACATACCCCACCTCTTCATTGGTGCTTGTCTCTTTTCCTATCTCATGACTTTGTTGTTCCTGTCTTATCTGGTAATACACATTAGTGAATTTCCGTTCAAAACCCTTGAAAACATTAATTTTCTGTGCTTTCAATCAGTGAGAGAAATGCAACGAGCAATGACCGGGTTTGCTCATTCTCACAGAATGCCGTTATAACGCTAAATTGTTCTCATGTTAATTTAATAAAGTGTGAGTCCTATAATGTAGGAAAACTCGCCTGCTTTTAATGCGCAAAGCTAGCATTATTAACGTTTCACCTAAACATTGGCTGGTTTGTTTTTATTAAAGGAACGTGCTCGGGCGAGCGGCTTAATGAGTGCAAAGAGAATGAAACGTGTCGTCATAAGGATCAAACCACGTGGGTATGCCAGTGTAGGACGTCGTATCACTTGGTGAACGATGTGTGCATTCCAAATGAGCTACCCACTTCGCCGCCAGCCCCTTCCTCGACGACGGGGCACTCGGGTCACTGTGAGTCACCCTTGCCCCCCCCCCTTTTTCTTTTTTTTTTTCATTTCCAGTGACAGTGACACCCCTCCCCCCCCACGGAGGGTGCCTTATTCCTTCAAAATAAAATAAATTCCTCTCTCTCTCTCTGTACAGCCGCATTCGCAACATTCGCTTTCATGTTGATGTTATTCGCCGGTCTCGCCGGCACAATCGTTTTCTTCGCTCGGCGACACCGGTGGATCGAGCGTCTTCACGCTTTTCGAATTCGCCGGTACAACACCGTGTTCGTGTCTACTTCGGCGAATGTCGACGATGACGCTCCCATTTCATAGTTGAAACAAAAAAAAATACAAAGGCCTTGCCAAACAATTCGCCGTGGTGTTTGACTACTAGTCCTAGACAGCACTTATTAAAATTAACGCACAACAAAATTGTATAAGATGCTAGCCCGCTTAAAATAGAGCTGCGGGCTCAAATTTGAGATCTTCATTGCGATTTTACGTTCAATGCTGTTTTTTAAAGCCTCGCTAAGTGCTGAATACACCTAAAAAAAAAACACCACTTTTTTGTATTCATAACGAGTATTCAATGAACAACTTTTAGCCCGATTGTTGAGCAAAAACTGTGATATATCATGGAAAAGAACTCTAAAATGTCTTCTTTCTTCTCTCTAAAGAGAGGGCAATGGCTCATTTCTAAACGTCGTTTTAGAAAAGTAAAACGTTACCATTTTTTTGTTTGCTTTGTTTTTAAATATCGACTGTTTTTTCTTGTCGATATGGCTGTTCGTGGATTGTATTTGCGTTATATTGAAAGCAAAACGTTTTTCTTTGCTAGTTATTCATTCATTTTTCGAGTGTTTTTTTATAGTTTTAGATGGGAGACATCTCTCCTTTCGGTGATTTTCCAAATATTAAACGAAACTTATATTTATATAAATCTCTATTCTTGGTAAGTATTTATATTGTGAAAGAATTCGTGTGGAATTAAAGCCAAATTTGAAGAACTGAAACCAAAAACGTTGCCTAAAATATCCTATCAAAAGCATCTTACACAGGTACATCTATCGGGTTTTTTTATGCTCCTATACATTTGCATTCCCAACATGGAAGGGGGGGAGGGGGTTATACACGGATGAGTGACGACGGTGACTAACGTTTCTTATGGAAAGGAGGGTTGGGTCATCGTCCTGCAGTGTTAAAAGGACCCGAAAATAATCGCATAGCCGTGAATTTGTTTGGCCATGGAACTTAAAAATTTCCTGCGTATTTCTCAGGCTCTGGGCTCTCTGTTAGGACAGGCTGGTCTGTTTTGTGTCCGCCAGCACAAAAACGGCTCCCAAAATTTGCAATTTCGCTTATAAATTTAGCCAAAAAACTTGTAACTGTGCTCAAATTAGGACCCGAATCTGCAAACTCAAAAATATTTTATCTTTAAATAGTGCAATTACACAGTGCAGTCGGGCCCGGTGAGCCCATGGGTCCGTGATCTCTAAAAAAAAGAAAAAAACACAGAATTGGGCCCGAAACATCCGATTTCGCTAAAATTGTGCCTGGAAAGGTCCAATTTCGCAGATATTTTCCTCCAAAATGTTGCAATTTTTGTTGGGGTATTGGCGTATGGGTTCGTCTTGGCCGTCTAGTCTCGGGAGGTCTGAGTCCACAATAAATAATTATTGCAAACTTGCAATTTTCACAAGGAGATTTACCACCGAAACTTGCTCGGGAATTTTGCAAGGACACGAAAATTGCAATCTTGCTGAAAATAAAGACCCGGAACTTCCAATTTGCCATTTACGTGGGTATAATCGTCAGTCCTGAGTCGAGACATGCTAGGCTGGGTTGCGCTGTTACAAAAATAGCCTTGAAAATCGCAATTTTTCTTTATACTTAAGACGATAAACTTGCAATTTCACCGAAATTAAAAACCGTATTTTCAGCCATTCTGAAAGTTGTAATTTCAATCGAATAAGAACCCCAAATCTCACATTAAATTTTAACATTAAATAAATGCTCGTTCAAATTCAAAATCCAAGTTTCTGGTGGTGGAGTCAGAGCCGGGGCTTGCTCCAGAGTTCGTATCCCCCCCCCCCCACACACACCACCGAAACTTGCAATTTTTGCTCAAATTAAGACGTGAACCTTGCAATATCGCAAGATAATTTAGCCAGGTTGTGCCTTCAAAATATTGCATTTTTGCGCCTATTCAGTGGCGGATCTAAGGGAGGGGCAATAATGGCCCCTTCCTTAAAGTCGAGGTCACTTGCGCAAAAAAAAAAAAAAAAAATCATCAAAACCTTCTCCGAAATCCCATCGAGGAGGGGGTAGGGGGTGATCATCCCTAATTTTAGGGTCATTTTCTCAGAGGGCAAGGCGCGAAATGCCAAATTATTCAAGGGCAAAACTCTCGCGAATTGAAGGGGAAAAGTGACGTTGAACTCCACCACGTCAAGGGCAAAATATATATGCGAAAGGTCAGGCCAAAGGCGAACTTTAAGCGAAACGTCACGTTGTGAGGAAAAAAAAAAAATCTTTCGAAAGGCCGCCGCGGCAGCAACGATTAAACCACGCAAAATGTCCCACTCACGTGAATCGCCACATTCAACGCAAAATTTAAGTGAAATACCGCGTCAAAAGGGCAATGATTAAGGTGACATTGCTCATTTTATGAAAAAACTGGTCGGTTTCTCGAACAAATCGTCAATTTCATAACGAAATTGTCAGTTTTATGAGAAAAATTTCAATTTTATAAGACATCTTAAGCTTATGAGCAAAATGGTTTATTTTATGGGGAAATTTTCAGTCTAAAAAGTGTCAATTTAATGATTACATCTTCAGTTTAATAAGAAAATAGTCAATTTTATGAAGAAAATGACATATTGTATTGTATGGGGAATAGCGCTTTTTGAATGAATTTCCATTTTTGTAAGGAAATTGTTAGTTCGAATTGGAAGTTGTTAATTTCAAGAGAAAATCGTAAGATTTAGGACGAAATTGTTAATTTCACAAGGAAATCGTCATTTTTATTAGCGCATCGTCAATTTAAGTAAATCGCCTCAATCGACCAATTTGCGCCTCAATTTAATTAAAAACTTGCCCATTTGAAGCAGAAATTGTCAATTAGACGCGGAAATTGTCAATTTCACGAGGAAATCG
>CM075942.1:7229770-7639626 GCA_038030265.1 Corythucha ciliata | reverse complement strand
CCAGCACCATCTACCAGCACCATCTACTAGCACCACCTACCAGCACCATCTAACAGCACCATCTACCAGCACCATCTACCAGCACCATCTACCAGCACCATCTACCAGCACCATCTACCAGCACCATCTATCAGCACCATCTACCAGCACCATTCACCAGCACCATCTACCAGCACCATCTACCAGCACCATCTACCAGCACCATCTACCAGCACCATCAACCAGCACCATCTTCAAGCATTATCTTCAAGCACCATCTACCAGCACCATCTACCAGAACCATCTACCAGCACCATCTACTAGCACCATCTACCAGCACCATCAACCAGCACCATCTACCAGCATCATCTACCAGCACCATCTATTAGCACCATCTACCAGCACCATCTACTATAACCGACTACCAGCATCATCTACCAGCACCATCTACTAGCACCGTCCACCAGCACCCACCACTAGCATCTACCAGCATCGTCTGGCATCATGGTGCTTGTGGCTGGTTACCATCTACCAGCACTATCTACCAGCTCCATCTACCAGCACCGTCCACTAGCATCTACCAGCATCGTCTGGCATCATTATGCTAGAGGATGGTCCTCCATCAACCAGCACGATATACCAGCACCATGAAACGACAAATATTTCACACTGGACATATACGCGGCAAGAAAACTTTTGTTTCGATCGACCGTCTAAAACCTGCGTTTCATCTACCAACTCAACCCCTTCGAGACGTCCACTAACTCGACTACGTGGCCTATCCCATCTTTCTGCGCGACACTCTCGTCTTCCTCGCGTTCACTGGGAGGGGTTAATGTGGTTATTATTATTAATGTGGCGTCCCTTCACATTTTTACATAAAAACATCAGTTGTAAGGTTTTTCTTTGTTAGAAAAATATTGGCCCCGCAAAGATTACGCGACGCCCTGGTGGCGTCTGAAAGAACATTCCTAGAGTAGACACCATGGTAGACACATAATGATGGTAGTTACTGGTTGCTATGGGCTTAGTGCAAAGTTTAAAATGAGAGCGCTCTAGGTTTCAAACTGTGCGATTCTTGTTCCGACTTTCTCTTCACTTTTCATGGTATTCTAAGTGAAAATGCGTGAGTCGCTTTGTAATTTCCCGTTTTTTAACTGTAAAATTAATGAGATGGCCTCTCAAGATTTTTGCCAACTTTTTAGGTACATAAATTTTATGAAAAAAATATTTTGAAGTCACACATGTAGCTAGAAGAGACAAGAAAAAATTAATTCTTGGCCCATCGACGTCCTATGGTCGAACTGCGAACTTGAATTTTTATAATAATTATTAGTCCATTCATTTCCACCCTCAGGCCAATTTTGTAATTTTTCAGGGTTCGTATTTCATGCCATACTTCACTTCATTTCATTAAAATCATTTTAAAAAATGTAACAAATGCCAGCAAAAAAGCAATATGTTTTTCATAGCAATAATTCTATTTCATTCATTTGATTGAAGAAAATGAATAAAATAGAAACATTGCTTCGAAAAACATATTGCTTTTTTGTTAGAGAATAGGCACCCTGGGTCCCTTTTACACGAGTAAGTTTTTTGATCAAAAATATGTTCATTGAACATATATACAGATGTAAATTCTGTAAATTTTTCTTAAAATGGCTGCTTTGATTAAAAAGCTTAGGCCCATATTCATAGACATTTTTTAGGCCCGTTCACAAGCTCTATGTTTGTGTTGTGTGGTTTCTATGCAACCTATAAAAATGCTTTATTTTTCGAGGGATTGAATTTGTTTGGCTGCACAGACTCCACAGAACGTAAACATAGAGCTTGTGAACGGGCCTTTAAACTTAAATTTCCTTAAGTGGGCGTCAAAACACATGATTTAATACCAACAAAAACTGGATTGACTTTTACTTGGGAGAATTTTAACTTAAGTAGCGACTATGGATACGGGCCTTACTCGTCTAAAAGGGGTTTACACAATTAAGTTTTTTGATCAAATAAGGCATTAAAAAAAAAAAAAAAAGTGGCATATGTTTCAAGCCCGAAATTGTCTGTTTGCGATCAGGTTGAACATATTTTTGAGAAATACTCAACGTAGTTTAAGCATGACCCCCCTCTCACCACTTTTGATTCCATTCTTCCGGGAAAAGAAACCGGAAATATCAGGAAAAGTGGCTCCTATATGTTTTCCTTTTTCACTGGTGGTGTGCAATCCCCCCCCCCCGGGAAGAGAACATTTTTGTTTTGTCCCCCCCCCCCATTCATAAAATGCTGGATCCGCCACTGGATCTGGGATTGGTCTATTATGCATTCCTAGCTGTGCGTTTTAGAAATTTAACAAAGGGCTAGTATAAGATGTCAAACATGATTTATTTTGAAATGTAAAGAACGAGAAACGCGAAGATTTTTGCAATTAAAAATAGGTTTATTAGGCTACATAGGTACACATTAATTAAAATATGTATACGTTTCCATAGGCTTATTATTATTAATCAGTGGGCCCCGCACCCGGCCATGTCGAGTCCGCCAAAGTCAATGCCCTTATTACAGGGTTAAATAATGTCATCTCAAAGAGTTTTTGAAGAAAATTAAAGCTTAATTATTTCTTTAAATTCCCTTATTGTTTCCTGACACCCTTCTTTTCCAAAGGCTATAAATAGGAAGAGGAGAACTATGTGCATTATGCACGCCCAAGAGCATTTGCCCCCCCCCCCAATTTTTTAAAATTCTGAACCAATCTGTGGGCATGTAGAATAAAAACGTCGGCAAATCAAAGTTTTCTGCCACATGTACTCTTTTTTCTTCTCTAACGAAAACAGAGACCTGTTAGCTCCGCCCTTCTGCCACTCTGCGGGAATAATAAGCCAACAATTTTTTAGTGTAAGTGGAAAACCATTGAAGAAGGGGGGACGAGAGTTTCGGCTAGTGCATTCCTGCTAGAAAATACATAAAGTGCTTCAGTAGAAAAATTACTGAATTGCTCTAACTGGCTTTTCCTGTTGACGGCCAGGATCCACTTCACCCGGTCTCTCTTTTTCGTAAGGTTTATTGGGAAAACCGTAAATTGTAGGCCTTTATATTTATCAGGCGAATTAATGTAACCCACAACACAGCACTGCACCGTTTTAATTGAAGGAAAAGCTTGAAAGCGTCCTTTAAACGAGAGTCAGAGCACGTTCTTCGTAGGGATTCAGTAGAGGAGAGTGAACTGAAGTTAGAACAAGTATTGCGCTAGTCTGCCGCTAGTCTGCAGGACTGTCACTTTGCACTAAGCCCACTGCTACAGCATTGTTTACAGTTTTGCCTTCTGGTGGATGTGTTTAAAGCGGCTTGAAGTTACGCAGAAATTCGCTCTTAGTTTTTTCTAGAATTTTGTCGGCAGTGCCGGCTTTAAGGGTGGGCGAGCCGGGCGACCGCCCGAGGGCGCCGTGTCCTGAGGGGCGCGCCCAGCAAAATGATGGAGGGGGGAAGGCGGACGAGAAAAAAATAACTAAGAAGCGCATTTGCTTTACGAATATGTATATCATAACTATAAAATTCTAAACAAATTAGATAACAAATATTGGGAGAACTACAGAAGCCAGGGCGCACAAAGAGCTAATACCTAATACATAGTAGATTCTTGGGCTTAGATATCAAGTAAATCGATGGAAATAATTGGAGATTTTCCTCAATTTTTGCAGCAAATTAGCGATTTTTCTCCATTTCAGCAGTTTTTAATTAGCGATTTTCTCAATTAACGCTGTGGGTTAGCGTTTTTCTAAAGTTTAGCAGCTAAACAGCCATTCTTTTAAATTTCAGTCTTGAATTAGCGTTTTTCGCTAATTGAGCTGCAAAATAGTGGTTTTTCTCTTTTGTATCAACAATTTCAATTGCGAATTTGCCATTTTATTATCCATTTTACCCCCAAAAATTAGTTTTTTGCCCACAATTTTACCCACGGGTTTCACACTTTTACTTTACTTTACTTCGTTGTTTCCTGCTTTTTTCTCCTTTTTGCGCTTGCAAAAAAAAAGCGGGGCACATCTCAGCCTTACCAAAGAACAGAAAAGTGACGTTTTTTTTCTTAATTTTAGTTATAAAGTGGCATCTTGTCCATTTCGCGACTAAAGTTTCCTTATAGCTCTTAATTATGCTTATAAAAAACGCTACTTAGAGCCTAGATGTGTGGAAACGACAATTTTCTGCTTCTGACGGCAAGTTGCTGCCTCAAAATGAGAAAACTGGATAACTCATTGCTTTAAGAGCAAACAATTGCTAATTTGCAGCTAAAAATAAGAAAAAGTGCTAATTCATGGAAGAAAAATGGAGAAACAACGCTCATTAGTGGCGAAAAACAGAAAAAATACTAATCGCGAATTGGCGGTTAAATTGAAATGAATCGCTAATTCACGGCTAAAATGGTGAAAAATCGCTAATACGCCGCTAAAATGGAAAAAATAGCTTATTCATCGATAAAAGTGAAAAGAAGCGCTGAAGTGAGAAGAAAACGCTAATTCGCGGCCAAATTAAGAAATACCTATAGGTAATGCGCGGCGAAAATTGGGGAAAACTCTAATTCGTGGCTGACAATGTAGAAAAATCTGTAATTAGCGGCTTCAATGAGGAAAAACGCTAATTTGTGGTTAGAATAAAATAAAAGGGCTAATTGAGGGGGTAATTAGGGAAGATTTGTTAATTCACAGAAAATTGTGAAAATAACACACCACGGTTTGCGGAGGAAATTTCGTGGCCAATTAGGAAAAAGCGGTAATTTACGGCAAAAATTGAGAAAATTCACGGCTGAAATGGAGACAAATCGCTTATTCACTGATGCAATTGAGAAAAATCGCTAAGTGTAGGAAAAATGCTAATTTGGTTAAAATGGAAAAAACGCCATATCGCGGCTTTATTCAGAACAGTGAATTTATAGGGGCGCCGGTGATAGATTCACCCGGGGGCGCCAAATGCCTAAAGCCGGCACTGTTTGTTGGTAAAATTAATGAATGGGAATTAGGGAGACCCACGAGGAGATGATGATAGGAGTGGATCAAGATCTGAACCCTATGAGCGGGGGGGGGGGGGGGCAATACTGATGTTTTTCTACCGGTAACTCTAAAAGGGCGCGTTCTACAGAAGCATCTTCTCTGCAAATTGTTCAATAATTGTTGCATCGAGGGCACATAGCGATATTTGAATATATATTATATTTAAATTTGAATTTGAGTGTCCATGATCACGATTGACGTCGAATGTCCTTCATTATCATGGTGACCGATGGTGGGGAGCCGTTTACCTATGGTAACTAAAATTGATGTTATAACGCACGTGCTTGTCGTTGTGTGTGGCTTCACTGCACTCCAACTATTGAATCATGTACTCATGTAGTAACCATTGCAATTATTTTATTCGAGTTTTGTTGAAGCACCCCGCTCGTCCCGCAACGTCCACTGTCTACTCTACGTCAGTTCGCAAAAAGTCCGCCAGTTGCACTGAGGTGAATCTTTGCGGGGCCAATAGACTTTCGTTCTCTGTCTTACGCGGTCTCGTTTTTCTTGACGCTTACATAGGTATCAAGCAAGGAGACAAAGTGCGTTACGCGCATGCGTCTTGGTTTGCTAAATTGCTAAAATTACCGGTTACTGAACCTATAGGTAGTCTCAGGGCACCAAAATTTCAAATTTAGCGCATCAAGTATCGTTTTATGGGGCATAATTGTTATTTTTTGGACTGAAAATCCAGAATGGAATTTTCAGCCGAGTCAGAGAGGCTGGAAAACCTAATGGGATAAAAGTTGACCGCAAGAAATAAAGCTCACTGGGCATTGCTTCGTCGTAAATAGGCGATATTAAGACTTTCACCCATTTTAGAATATTATGATTGAATTCTTCTGTTCGTGGGTGGGAAGCAATTTGAACAAGTCGAATTAGAGACATTCACGACCTATTGTGCGACTTTCAAGCCATCGTATACCCGTGAATTTTAATGATCCATTGTTTCTTCAATGCCTCCGTGATCATCAATAGTTGTCCTCTTGGAATAAACATTTTATTTGAAATAGCAAAACTATAGTAATCGAAGAGGCGTAACCACGACACGCGACCGTGAACACCGACCGGTGGAGATTTTTCTTAGTTAATAGGCAGTATTTCGGCGCAAATTACCACTTTACAACAAAGAAAGGCATTTTTTTCTTCAAAACAGCAAGTTATGATTATAAACATTTCAACAACTCTTGCACTGTATTTTTTTTGTTTGACGTCAGAAACCATTAGATAAATCATCTAATGTCTTCATTTACATGAAACTGATTGTATTCGCCTTTATTGTCGCTCGGGCAGCTGGTTATTGATAATGCGCAGCACGCAGCAGGCAGACATGGCCAATTTTCAAATGAAATTATGATCTTCCGATTCTAAATTGCTTGCTCTTACACGTTCGTGACCCGAGGAATCCTCAAGGAAAGTTCAGAAATACTGGAAGTAGTATTTCGAAACAATTTTAAGGGTTTCAAGGCATCGTAACAATTCCACTCGAGCATGCAAGAACAGTGCATCCGCAACAATGGAATGCACTTTGAAGACATGTCAAAACTGCCGGAGTGACAATAAAGGCGAATAGATGATTTATCTAATGGTTTCTCACGTCAAACAAAAAAAAAAATACAGCGCAAGAGTTGTTGAAATGTTGATGATCATAACTACCCAAAACTTGCTGTTTTGAAGAAATAAATGCCTTTTTTTGTTGTAAAATAGTAATTTGCGCCGAAATACTGCCTATTAACTAAAAAAAAATCCCAAGAGTGATTTTGAAGAGGATACATTGAAGAAGTTTTTCTGACCTTTGGGAAGCCGATGTGGAGAGATTTAGCGTGAAATAGTGGGGTTGAATTTTTTTAAAAAAATTAAAAATTCCTGATTTTCCCCAGTTTGAATGGCTGTCAAGGCCAACGAATAAAGCGATCAAATTGATCTAAAATGGCTTATTCCGACGGAAAAAAGTGCTTTTTCAGAAACCGTCTCGTCAAAAGTTGGAAAACGTCCACTCGGAAGCGAGCAATTTACATTTTGTCGAGAAAAGTGACTTAAGCCTTAAAAAGCATTAATAAAATCATATCTCGAAGAGTTTTGATTTTCGGACCATAGTCGATGGGGCATTTTCGATCACAAATTGCGGTCTAATTTCACCCAATTTTTATTGTACGTGCCAAAACCGACCACCCTGTCTAATTATTATTTTTTATTTGTTAAAGTGCGAAATTGGCGTTGAAATGCTTCAAGCCAGGTGAAGTGGTTTGGTTATCACTTCTGAATGAGACGCTTGAGACGAAAAAGTATTTTATTTTGACAGAACCCAAAAACTCAAAATAGTACAGTCAAAAAATGATTTCTAGGGGGCAAAACTAGGTCCACTTCTGAAACTTGGCTCAAAAATCCCTTATTATAGTAGAATACGAGATCCGATGAGTCCCGAGTTGAGGGAGGGGGGGAACCATGATTGCGGAGTGGAGGAAAGTTTGGAAAATTCCTTAAATTTGAGTTTTTATGTCTGACTTGAATTTAAGGTGGTTTCCGACGTATTTGTTCACGCTGAGTCGAATGAGACCACAGCCAGGTCGCTAGCACCAATATTGTCCGAGTTATGATGCAATTTGTACTAAAAAACACAGGTTTTTCAGGTAAAATCGCGACAATTTTTAATTTGAAGGAAATTTCCGGTTTGGTCAGCGTTCATATAATTCCTTATGTAGTTTTCAATGCTGAATCGAATGAGACCAAAGCCAACCCGCTAGGATTGATACTTTTCGAGTTTTGGCCAAATTAGTATAAAAAAAAAAGGTTTTTATTTTTTCATTTTCAAACTATCCAAGTGGTGGTCCCAGTTTATGATCAGTGTGTGATTCTCTCAGCACTTATGCATTTTTTAGTGCTGAATCCAATGGGACCTGAGCCAAGTCGCTAGCACAAATAGTTCCTGAGTTATGGCCAATTTTGTACGAAAAGACACGAGTTTTGAGCCTGAAATCACAAGTTTTGTCTTCTGGCACTTGAAAAGCCTTAGAAATTCTGGGATAAGGTCAACGAAACTCGGGCTGGACACGTATAACAGTAGGGTTTAGCAATATAATGCCCGCTACCTGCTCTTGCTTGGTGGTGCGGCTACCTGGTTAGATTAATAATGAGAAGAATGGTACAAAAGGCAAATTTGATTATGGAAAGCTCGTCAGAGATGCTTTTCTCGAACAATTTACAAAAAAATGGGCATTCGAAAGGGTTCCCTTTGGGCACCTACCTCCTCTTGCTTGGTAGTGCGGTTACCTGGTTAGATTGATAATGGGAAGAATGGTACAATAAGAGAATTAGATTATGGAAAGTTTGTTATTGATGCTTTATTGGAACAATTAACAAATTGGGAGAAGGATGTTATTTTCATCATTCCTCGTCCGAGGCTTCCCCCTCGGAGTTGGAACTGGAATATACCGGTGCCGTTTCTTGCTCTGGGCGGGTTGTGTTGTCGCAAGTGACCCCCTCACAGAACTTGCACAGAGGGGAACAGCTAACGCCCGTCCTCACGCAACCGCATTTCTGGGTAGCACAGCCCCTTCTGCACGCGCATGAAATTTCTCGAAGAATAGCATCGGGGGCTGGGTCCAGCGTTGTCCTGATTGGGACGAGGGTCCCTTCTTGGCGCCTCCAACCCCAGTCCTCCGGTCGCAGTTGTTCACCCCGCCACTGTTGAACTTGCAGGTAAACGCGGTACGAGTGCTGCGCCGCGCTCGCCGAAGTGGGAGGAAGGGATTCGAGCTTGACGATCGTCTTCTTGAGACTCTTCTCGAACATACCGAATCTCAACGCATCAAGGGAAGTCTCGTCTTTTGCTCCATAAAGGTTGAGGAACAAGCGTTCTCCCGCGCTCGCTATTTCCTCGTGCTTGGCCTTTGGTTTGGAGAATGCTTTCCATACTTCGACAAGATTCGGCATGCTTCGCAGAAGCATGAAAACTTGCTTTTTCCCTTTGCCATGAATGGCACTTGTTGTGTCGCACCCACCAAATGCATGAGCAAGAAGAATGAAGTCTTTTAGGTGCTCATGCTGCTCTTGCAGAGTTTTTGTGTTGAATTCCTTTCTTCCTGTTCGAGATTTTCTTGGCTTTAGGAATAGCACGGGAAAAGTAGGGGAGACCCTTGCGATTGCAATCACCAAAACATCGATGTCTTGTGATACAATTGTTGTGATGTATCTCCCAGACTTAGCAATTGCAGCTTCGACAATTGGGAGATCAGCATCACCTTCACATTTCACGACTTCTATGTTGTTAATTGACAGTTTCTGAGAAAGTAAGTCAATGAGCTGCTTCTTGTTAACTGTGCTAGACAAGAATTGCTCCTGGTTGGCATATGTAGGAGTTGTAGCTGTGATGGTAAAGTCTGGAGCAAAATGTTTGTACCTTCTCCTATGTTCACTTTCTTTAATACTGTTGGGATCGTCATAGCCGTCAAACACCACCACCACCGTTTTGTCTTTGTACTTCTCTATCAAGAAATTAACGTACACGTCGCACACGTCACTGTAAGTAGAACATTTCGATTTATCCCATCGAACAGAATGCAGTAAATTCCCACCATCAATAACATAGCAGGAGCTTTTTTCCAATTCATTGTCGGGGGCGGTGATTAATTCCTCGTACAACTGTGACTTGACATTTTTTCTCATTCCGGAAACTGTAAATAATGACATGGGAAAAGGGGAAAGTTCAAATCTGAAATATTCTTTGAGATCATCAGCAGGACTTCTCCAAAGAAGCATCCTCTGGTACAATACCAATGGGTCGATATTGATTATTTTTTCATTAACTTTAATGAACGAGTTGACGGCTGCGAGGGATAGAACTTTGTCTGCTTTCTTCATTTTTATGTCTGCGAACTTCTTGCCCACGTATTGTATCATGAGCTTTTCGCCCATCTCCTTAGCCATGTGACAATTGATTTTGTCAGTACCCTTGATGCCTGTTCCGAGAGAGATGACAACTTCTGAGGGGATAACAAAGGGATTGATTAATTCTAGGCGTTCTTGAAGCTTATCTATATCATATTTGTCTTTTTTGATCCTGCTTTCTCGGGCATCAATGTGTTGCTCCGATGTTACGAATGCTCTACCTGAGAAGTCTTCAAGTGCTTCTGTGATCATGGCCATTGCCGGCTTCCTTAGCACGTACGCACTTATTACATCGTCAGTGAATCCTCTTTGAACGATTCCTCCCTTAACTTTGAATTCACGATTCGCTGTTTGCTCAATGACCATGTCCGTTGAAGTGCCACTGCAAAACTTGTTGCTTCTCCTCACAGTGAAGTATCCTCCCGTGAATCTTGCGTAGTCGTCTGGTGTCATACGCTCTTGTAGCGTTAACATCTGCTGCAGATAGACAAGGCAAGCTTTCGCGTAGTGTATGTGGCCACTCACAATGAAGAACGGTATCATGAGTCGCACAGTACTAAGGTGCATTTCCCACTGACCAGTCCGTTCGGCTTCAATGAACTGCCGGATCAGGATCACCATATTGAGATACTGCACCCAAAGTTTAGCTGTCGGCCCCCTGTTTTCAATTATTTTCATTTTGTCTACGACTTTTCTCTGAATTGCAACGATTTTAGGGTCCGAATCAATTTCTTCTTTCGAAGGTGGCATGATATGGAACTCAGACATAACATTTTTAACGGCATCAAGCTCGTGTGGAGAGAGTTTTGCGTCGTTCAGGACAACATTAAAAAGAGCAGTAGCCACAAGATTATGAGCTCTGACTGCGCGAGAATACGCATGCCCAGACATTATGTGCTTGACTGTGTTTTCAGCGTATACAATTTCAAATAATTCACGGAGGCCAGAATCCCCCATGATGTATCCAATGGTTCCAAGAAAGGACATCAGCAGATGAAATCCCCCTATTCTGACCACCACCTTCTGCATCAGTGATTCTTTAGGAGCCGATAAAGTTATTTCTAGCGCCTTCATATACAGTGGCAGGTCAAACGTGACAAAAATCGGGCGGAGACCAATTTTTTCTCCGTGTTCTACTGCCATGAGCAATGAAGTGTACACTGTTGCTTGATCAGAGGGAGGCGTCATGATGAAAGGCATAGGGAGAACGGTGGATATTTCACTGTAACCAGTACTTGTTATTTGTTCCAGAAATCCTTGCCATCCAGGAACGCCTTCAAGTCCCAAGAATTTAGCGATAAACCAAGTTACATCGTGTGGGGACGGAGAGCCATCGGACGGAACGAGAATATTATCAATATTGTTTATTACGAGCTCTTGAAGCCCACCAAAAGGCTTGAAAGGAACTGGCTGTATCTGAACCATCCCTTTCTTTTGCTGGGGAATAGATGTTGTACGAGATTTTTCAATTCGGCCCTTTCTGTTAAGTATCGAGTCAGCTGGAGTGACACATGCTATCCCAGCCATGTTATGGAATGTTCCGTTGCCATCGATGGTGTTAACATTGAAGTCACAATTATCAAACACGAATTGTTCGAAGCTCCCTTCTTTGATCACTGGAGCGGGGCCCATGATGAGTGAAGCCTCCAGTGTCTTTACGTCATGGTAGGAAGCACAAATACCTAGGTTTGACAGCAGTGCAATGAGTGTTTTTGATCTAAAATTTTGATGAATGTATGATCCGATAACTAACAAAAGAGGAGAAATGAATGAATTTGGTTTGATAAGAGAAATTATGCAATGTGAAATCATCGTGCATTTCTTTCTTTTGTTAACTTTTTTTTTTCCCCAGCGACGTGCTGTAAAAACACCTGCAAGGGTTGCGGTATCATCTCTTGCACGTCATCAAAGAAACCATAGCTGCTCGGATAGGTGGTGTGATCATACTTCCTATTTTCGACGTGTTTCCTAACGATCTGAGCCGCTTTGATCATAATCTGCCGTTCTTTTTCTCCTTCGTCCTCTAGCTTCATTTGATCTTGATACCATTGCTCAGAGATTATTCGGCCAGCGTGAGAGCGGAAACAAACAATGGAGACTTTCCTGTTTGCATATCCCAGCAATATTTGGTCCCCGTACCGTTCAAGCAGTTTCCTTTTCAAAGTACGCTTGCTGATTTCGATCGAGCACACCTCAGCTACCATTTCTTGCAGATCCCTAATAGCGAACTGGCAATCATCGTTTTCTTCAATCCACTGGTAAACCACATCCATAGCTAGGGACACATCTGAGGACGCAGGGCGATGAGCAGGAGCACCCATGTCTACGGGTATCTTACGAAAAGCCAAAAAACACTTGCGATGATAGGACGCCTCTTCTGTCCTCAAATTCGCGAGTGAAATTCTTCCAACAACTTCTCGTGCCCGTTTGTCGTCCCTGGCTGAGCCAATTCTGATAATTTCATCTTTGAAACCACCAGAAAGCACTTTACGTAAATTTGGGGAAGTATTCTTCTTCTTAGAGAATCTTTCATCACAAAAAAAACACACATTTTTGAAATCGAAAGAGTTGGATGGGGTTGGTGGTGGTCCTGTGCTTCGAGTTGTCTTCAGAGGAGAGATTCTGCCTGTGCTTGTGAACCCAGTGGTCCTTCTTTTTTTCCACGACTCAATTGCTGCTCTCACGTTAGAAGGCCTGGTGTATGATTGACGACAAGTACGGTGTAGAATCAATTTTGAATGAGCACGTAGAAGTGAGTGTTTCCCATCTCTCCTGTCAACACTGCACTGCTTAAGTTTTGCCAAAGCTGCAGCGCTTGGAACAACACAATCGTCACTACTCACTGAAAGTTCACAAATAAAACATTGGGGGGGGAGGAGACTCGCGATCAGTCATTATTTTCTGACAGTGAACACCAATCCACACGATGTGAAACAATACAATGGCGAGAAAGAAAAGTCGGATAGAAGATTCGCGTGCTATTCTAACAATAAGAATCATTGAATCATCTGTGTCAGCCGAATTTGGTTTCCTACAATCAATAGCTTTGCCGGTAAATTCAACAAATTGAGGCGAATTACTACCACTCAACCTATAACCAAAATTTACTCTCATACACGCAGGTGAGGCGAGGAGTATCCGTTAACGTTTTAGCCTAATGGGCTATGCCTGGATTCGAACCCTGTCCAGTCCGAGGCTGGGTTGCGAAGCGAGCATTGTATCCATTACACCATCGAGGCGTAATCCTTAGGTCCCACCAATGGTTGGATCACCACAAATAACGTTTCATGTCCTTTGTATACACATTTCCGCACAACTAAAATGTACCAGGCGCTTTCACACTTGAGATTCCGGTATCCGATTCCCGAATCGAGGATACTAAAAATACAATACGGCAAAAGCGCTCATTCACACTTAATTCCAGTATCGGATACAAAATGTATGCGATTCCGGAATCTAAGTGTGAAGAAGCGCCTTGGCTGTATTGCATTTCAAGTATCCTCGATACAGGAATCGGATACCAGAATCTCAAGTGTAAAAACGGCCTTACATAGTGTTTCAAACCCGGCAGGCGCCAAAGCCTCGTTTTCGGGCTCGTACGCTATGCCATGAGCCAGCTAGCAGCCGTACTACGCGAGCGTTGCAGCCCTGGCACGGTTTGTTGAAAACACACCTCCGGTAATGCCACAAGAATATCAAAAGTATCCTTTATTACACAACTAGCTTTTGAATTAGAGGTTACCTTCAAGCTGAATAGTAGGGGGAGGCGGGACGGCTGCGACCGGATGAGGACCAGGGTGTGAGGCTCCCAAAGGGAACCCTTTCGAATGCCCATTTTTTTGTAAATTATTCAAGAAAAGCATCTCTGACGAGCTTTCCATAATCAAATTTGCCTTTTGTACCATTCTTCCCATTATTAATCTAACCAGGTAGCCGCACCACCAAGCAAGAGCAGGTAGAGGGCATTTTATTGGTAAACCCTACTGTTATACGTGTCCAGCCCGAGTTTCGTTGACCTTATCCCAGAATTTCTACGCTTTTCAAGTGCCAGAAGGCAAAACTTGTGATTTCAGGCTCAAAACTCGTGTCTTTTCGTACAAAATTGGTCATAACTCAGGAACTATTTGTGCTAGCGACTTGGCTCAGGTCCCATTGGATTCAGCACTAAAAAATGCATAAGTGCTGAGAGAATCACACACTGATCATAAACTGGGACCACCACTTGGATAGTTTGAATATGAAAAAATAAAAACCTTGTTTTTTTATACTAATTTGGCCAAAACTCGAAAAGTATCAATCCTAGCGGGTTGGCTTTGGTCTCATTCGATTCAGCATTGAAAACTACATAAGGAATTATATGAACGCTGACCAAACCGGAAATTTCCTTCAAATTAAAAATTGTCGCGATTTTACCTGAAAAACCTGTGTTTTTAGTACAAATTGCATCATAACTCGGACAATATTGGTGCTAGCGACCTGGCTGTGGTCTCATTCGACTCAGCGTGAACAAATACGTCGGAAACCACCTTAAATTCAAGTCAGACATAAAAACTCAAATTTAAGGAATTTTCCAAACTTTCCTCCACTCCGCAATCATGGTTCCCCCCCCTCCCTCAACTCGGGACTCATCGGATCTCGTATTCTACTATAATAAGGGATTTTTGAGCCAAGTTTCAGAAGTGGACGAGTTTTGCCCGCTAGGAGGCTTTTTAAAAAATTTTTTGACTGTACTAAAAGTAGAAATTCTAAAATCGGAACGGCACACTAAATTCATATGTTCCTTATAAAACAATGTGGTCGAAAATTTTCGCCACATCACCCCCTTGGAGGAGGAGAGCGTAGCTCGCCCAGATCGAAGCGAACCTTCTTGTTTATGGCTGAAGTTGTCGGGTGGGTGAGGGTGGTAGAGTCTACGTCTTCGTGAAGAAAATACGCCGGTTTGACACGGTCGATTGAGACTGTTACGTGTTTATCAGAACTGGTCTTGATCGTGATGGTCTTGTAGACTTTGTCGCGTTTAACGACGGGATAGGGTCCTGAGTAACGATTTTGGAAGGGATGACGAGTGCTGTCATCACGTAACATGACGTGTGTACAAGAGTCGAGATTTTTGAAGACGAAACTACCAGGTGTCGAATGTCGAGAAGTCGGTATTGGTCGGATCTGACTGATGATTTTAGCGAGATGTTCGATTAACTCAGGGGTAGAATTTGTTTCGGGTTGAGGTGACAAGAATTCTCCTGGAATTCGAAGACTTTCTCCAAAAACGAGGGTTGCCGAGGTGGTTTGAAGATCTTCCTTGAAGGCGGATCGTATTCCAAGCAGAACGAGGGGAAGTTTTTCGGTCCAATTTCTGTCAGCGTGGCAAGTGATGGCGGTTTTTAGCTGACGATGCAAGCGTTCGACCAAGCCGTTGGATGCCGGGTGGTAACTCGATGTGTGACACACATCGATTCCGAAACGTTTCGAAAGTGTGCAGAAAACTGAAGACATGAACTGCATACCGCGATCAGTAGTGATCTTTTCTGGAACGCCGTAACGAGAAATCCACGTGGATAGAAAAGCGAGAGCAACGGTGTTAGCTGTGATGTCAGGAAGAGGAGTTACTTCTGGCCATCGAGTGACACGATCGATGCAGGTGAGAACAGTACCTGAAACCATTCGAAAGTGGAAGTGGGCCGATCAAATCGATGTGGACGTGAGAGAAACGAGATGTAGGAGTGTCGAAATGTCCTAGCGGTGAGTGGACGTGTCGCGAAACTTTGGACCGTTGACAAGCAAGACAAGCACGTGTCCATGCGGGAATATCCTTCTTCATTGACGGCCAAACGAATCTTTCGGTGATCAGTCTTGTAGTCGCACGAGCACCGGGGTGGCTGAGGTTGTGTAACTTGAGAAAAACTGAGCGTCGTAAAGGATGAGGAATAAAAGGGCGAGGACGACCTGTTGAGGTGTCACAAATTATCTCAATTCGCGTGCCAGGAACGATGAGTTTTTCGAGAGTAAGAGAAGACGTTTTTGATTCCCAAGACTGAAGCTCGGGGTCTAATTGTTGCGATTGAGACGACGATTCGAAATCGAGAGCCGTTGAAACAGATTGTACTCGAGATAGGGCGTCTGCGATGACGTTGTCAGATCCTCCTACGTGTTGGATGTCGGTTGTGAACTGTGAAATGTATGTGAGCTGATTACGTTGGACAAGGGGCAATTTGTCATGTTTTTGTGTGAAGATATGTGTGAGGGGTTTGTGGTCAGTGTAAGTTGTAAATACTTGGCCTTCCAGAAAATGCCGAAAATGATGAATTGCTTCATAAATCGCTAGAAGTTCTCTGTAGTAGACGGGCCACGCAGCTTGACGAGTAGAGATCTTTTTTGAGAAAAAAAGCGAGTGGTTGCCAAGCGTCATTGGTCTTCTGCTGGATGACAGCTCCGATGGCGTGATTAGAAACGTCTGTGAATAACGCCACTTCTGCTCCGGTTACGGGGAATGTGAGGGAAATTGCCGAAGAGAATTTATTTTTGCAGTCGTTGAAAGCTTGTTCGAGAGTCGGAGTCCACGTGATAGGGGTCGAGCCTTTGACATCGGGGCCAAGAAGGGCGTGAAGAGGAGCTTGAACTTCTGCTGCCATGGGGATATGTCGTCTGTAAAAATTCAACATGCCGAGAAAACGACGGAGACCTTTTGCATCAGATGGTTGAGGATAGAATTGAATGGCGGCGACACGATCAGGCGGTGGGGCTATACCTTCGGCGGAAACCGAAGCACATAAATGGAAACTCGAACAAACCGAAAGGAGTTGAGATTGCTGTCTTAGAAATGTCCGACTCGTTGACAGGAATTTGTTGATAGGCTTTAACCAAATCAACTAGAGAGAAAATAGTAGAACCACTGATTGAATGAGCGAAATCATGTATGTGTCGAACGGGATAACTGTCAGGAATGGTACGTGCGTTTAGAGCGCGATAGTCGCCACAAGGGCGCCAACCGGTGCCAGTTTTCTTTGGCACGATGTGAAGAGGGGATGCCCAAGGACTATCCGAAGGACGTGCGGTGCCTTCTTGAAGCATTGCTTCGAACTCTTTCTTTGCGATTTTTAAACGATCACCAGATAGGCGACGTGGGCGAAAAGAAATTGGAGGGCCGGGAGCGGTATTTATGTAGTGTTTGGTCGAGTGTTTTATATCCCGAGGTACTCCGGATGGACGAGTAATTTCTGGAAATCGTGAAAGTAACTCAGCGAACGGATGAGAATCGTCGATTGTTTTGATGTTGGGGTACGTCTGACTTATTTTTGAACAGGCGACGGAAAGTCCAGTTGTCCCATCGATAAGACGTTGAGATCGGCAATCTGGCAACAGATGGAAATACCCAAAAAAATCAGAGCCAATGATTGGGACGTTGACGTCGGCGACAATGAAATTCCATTGGAAGTTGCGGCGTAATCCGAAATCAAGAGTTAGCGTGACTGAGCCGTATGTGCTGATGTTCGACGTATTCGCGGCGTAAAGATCGAACGAGGTTTTAGGACGACGGTTTGAAAGAAAACGTGCCGGGAAACAACAAACGTCAGAACCGGTGTCGAGAAGAAACTGTTTTGCGGAATTACGGTCGGTAATGAAAAGGCGGTACTTTCCGATGTTGCAGTCAGCTGCCGCCGTTACTGGCTGCTGGTGGCGTTTTTTGAATGAAATGAACAGGGCGGTCTGCATTTTGATGCTCGTTCATTGAACTTGGCGTGGTACCAACAGAATGTCGATTGTGAAGCTGCCGATGGACTGCGAGAACGGGTTGAATGACTTTGACGAGAACGGGAGCGAGAGTGTCGAGGGTTGTTGGAAATTCGGAGTGTGAGGTCTGCGAGCTGTTGACGAATCTCGGTGAGTTCACGACTGATATCTTGTCCTGGGGGAGATACAGCGTTGACGACGGGGAAAGAGGGATGAGAAGAAGCTATGGCAGGTTGAATTTCCATTATTTTGTCCGCTGTTGCGGAGAGACGGTCGAGCGGCGAGTCAGACTGTGTTTGGAGAATGGCTTGGACAGGGGGGGGGGGCGTTGGATCCACAAAGATCTTAACAGATTGTCATGCACCGGGGTCGGTCCAGCCAGAGATCGTAAGTGTCGGAGGAATTGCGATGGTTTCCAGTCACCTAATTCCTCTTGGGAGAGTAGCTGTCGAACACGTTGAGACTCGGAAACAGAAAGGCGTTCGATGAGAGCGTTTTTGAGAGTTGTATAGGGGTTCTGCGCAGGAGGTGTTGCTACTAGGTCTTCGATTTCGCTGATATATCGTTCGTCGAGTTGAGAGATTAAATGCGAATACTTCGTTGTTTCTTGAGTGATGCCGGCGAGAGCGAATTGGGCATCTACTTGAGAAAACCACAATGTCGGTTTATTTCTCCAGAACGGAGGAAGTTTTGGAGTGACGCGGCTGACGAAGGCGGGGTTTGCGTTTTGAGGAGCGGCTTGATTATCGTCGCCGACCGGTGGAGCGGCGGGAGGCGTCAACTCTTGAATTTGTTGGCGAGTTGCTCAACCAATTCTTCGATGTTGGCCATGTCACGTCGAGCGTCGGGGTCGGATGTCGAATGTTCTTGTTAATGAACGTCGCGGGTCACCAATTTGAAGTGGTTTGGTTATCACTTCTGCATGAGACGCTTGAGACGAAAAAGTATTTTATTTTGACAGAACCCAAAAACTCAAAAGTAGAAATTCTAAAATCGGAACGGCACACTAAATTCATTTGTTCCTTATAAAACAATGTGGTCGAAAATTTTCGCCACACAGGAATTCCTTAATTGTGCAGCGAAAGAGTGCTTTTTGTCAACTTTACCCGCAAATTGGCGCTTTCATCAATTTTGGCTGCATGTAACGCTTTTCTCAATTTCAGGCGCGGTCCAGCGCCCCCCCCCCCAATAGTCACGAATTTGCGCTTTTTCTCAAATTTAGCAGCAAATTAGCGTTGTTTGAAGCGATTTTTCTTATTTTCCCTCAATTTTAGCTCAAAGTTAGCAATTTTTTCAATTTTATTTTTTTTAGCAGGAAATTAGCGCTGTTCCGAGTTTGGGCTTATCATTTTAGACGCAAAATAGTGGTTTTTTCTTGATGTTTTGCACAAGTTAGGAAATTTTGTTCTTCACAAAAATTGATTGGCGTTTCTCAGCGATTGTTTTTTTTTTTCACCTACAGCCATAAATAGGCGCCTCAAATTTTCCTTCAGGAGCCACGAATTGGCATGTCAACATGTTACGCAAATTGAAATGCGATTTTTACTAGTTTTTCTCCATTTAAGCTGAAAATTAGGCGTTCTCTTGATTATAGCCAGGTTAATTATTGATTTTCTCAATATTAAGCGCAAATAAGCGCTGTTTCTTTCTAATTTTAGCATCGAATTTTAGCCATTTTTCTTTACTTTTAGCAATTGGCGATTCAGATTAACCAAATGCCATCTGGTGGCGGCCCCACCGAAGTAAGAAGAGCGGTAGACTTTCCATGGGCTCTTATGAGAAAACGCAGTTTTTGTTCTTTTTTATGAGTTTTTAGGATTTTTAAAGTTCATTTCTTTGAAATATTAGTTGGTATTACTACCGACTTTAACAATTAAACTCACCATCGAGAAATAATTGAGATAAAATGAAAGAACTCGCGGTGAGAAAATGATGCCGTTTTCCATTTACCGGGAATTTCGCGCTGCGAGAGTGATTTTTCCTCCCGTCCTTGATGAATAATGGAAAAATCCCCCTACCCTATGCAGAATATTGTGCAAATGAAAAACGCAACAAGTTTTCAAATATCTTTGCGAATTTCCGGTTAAGAAGGGTTGTTCAGCCCCAAAAACAGACTGTCCATAACCAAATATTATGTAATTTTCCCCAACAATAAGGGTGTGTTTATCAATGCACTTATTCTACAGACAAAGCTGGGATAAGTCTGGTTTCTAAGGACCTTTTGGTAATCAGTAATGCAAAGTTCTCTAATGAGAAATCCGGTGATTGACAAACCCATCCTGCATGGTGTAAATATCCATCACAGTTGGGGGTCTAATTCCCCTCCAGTAGGCACAGGAAGGTAATTAAAGGAGTTATTAATAAAAGATTTTCTGAATGAAATTTTTACTAGTCACATTTGAGACTTTTTGAGACTCAAATGCCTTGTTTGAATTGAACAAGCTGAAACAAGCCGGATTATGGATAAGTGGTAGTTTTTTATCCAAGTGGTTAAGTTTTCAAGTAAAATTAGCACATTAAAAGACGCGATTTCATGAGTTTACCCTATTCTGCAAAGAAAGCGAATTTCATCCCAGAAACTGACTGTGCTCACATAAAAAGGGACAATATGTTCCACGAAGAACTTCCACTTTTGCCGGTTAAACGATCGGTGTAGCCTTCTAATGGATAAAAGCTGTCAATTCTTGAATTAACGATTTGTCTCCATTTTAGCCGCGAATTAGCGATTTATCTCCATTTCAGCGATTTTCCTTGCAAAGAATTTGTTTTTTTTTCTGATTTGAGCCGCTATAATGAGCCATGTGATTATTACCCGTGAATTAGCGCTAAATTTTCTAATTTTAGCCACGAAGTTGTCTCAAGAAACCGCGACTTGCCATTTGCTCTATTCAATCCGGGGAATATAGCAAAATAATGTTTTCAATTTAACACCGTAAACATACATTTTTTCCTGACTTCAGCCGCAAATTAGCGTTTTTCATCAGTCTATCAGCTAATTAGGGATTTTCTACTTTTCGTCAACGAATTAAAAGTTCCCCCAATTTTCCCCGCGAACTACCCAACGCTTTTTCTGAAATTTGGCCGCGGATTAGCGATTTTTTTCAGTTTCTGGCACGAAGTTACGATCAGAAGCCTCGAATTGACGTTTTCTCTACTTAATCCACGAATTAGTCAATTTTATTGATAAATTAGCAAGTTTTCTCCATTTTAGCCGCTAATTAGCAATTTTGGTCATTTCTGCAAGTTTTCACCCTTATTAGCCGTGAGTTATAGCGATTTATCTGAATTTTGCAGTGAGTTCGTATTTTTCTTTATTTCAAGCAAAAAATTAGCGATTTTTCTCAATTGCATCCATGAATTAGCAACTTTTCTTAATTTCAGCTCCGGCTTAGCGATTTGCTTCGCTTGCTTTTAGCTACGAATTAGCGTTTTTTCGCAGTTTGAGCCACGAACTTGCCTTCAGAAGCTCAAAATTTTCGTTTCCTTACATCTAGCATCTGGGCCCTTTTATTTATTTATTCGTCACGTTAGCCGTGAATACGTGATTTTGACTGCTAAAGAGCGATTTCCCACAATTGTATCCGTGAACTAGCACTTTTCTTAATTTTCCCCACGAATTAGCTTTTTTTTTCACTTTTAGCAATGAATTAGCGTTTTTTTCAGATTGAGCCACGAATTTCCGTTCTGAATAAGCCGAGAATTCATGTTTTCGTAATTTTAGGGGCGAATTAGCGCTTTTTTTCATTGGCGAATTATTGATTTTTCACAATTTTATCCGTTAATTAGTGTTTTTCATAATTTTAAACGCTAATGACTGTAATTTACACTTTATCCGCGATTTTATAGCTTTTTCTCAATTTTTGCTGTGAAGTTTTCTTAACTTTATCCGTGATTTAGCACTTTTTCTTATTTATGGCCGAGAATCAGTTTTTTTTTCTCAATTATTACAGCCGTTAATTAGCCATTTATCTCAATTTCAGTCCCCAATTAGCCTTATTTTCCGTTTTGGTCTGGATTAAGCGGGGGATTGGCCGACAACGAGAAGGCGCGAATTTGTAGCGATTTTGATTTCCACAAAAATCCTAGGGGCGCCAAAATCCAACATCAAAGATGATTATTTACCACTGTAAGCCACGGGCGGGCCATTTAGGAAGGCTCAGCTGAGTCAGCGGGCCACTTTTTGGCCCGCGAGCTCTCAGTTGGGCCCACGGCGGCCTACGCCTTGGCGTCCTCTATTTGGCCGCGTATACAATATTTGGTGCTTAACTCCACTTCCCCTTTTTTGTAGCTCCTTGATGAGACCGTGCATTTAACACATTTATATTGATTCACATAGGCAACATTGTGAGACAACAAAAACAGATAATGACTACGTACTGTCCATTATAGGTACAAACCATAGGATACTAAATTCACTACGTTCCCGAAAAGTAATCCTTTGAAAGCAGGTCGTAGAAGGTCGATCGAACAAAGGTCGTAACCTCAAATCCTTTTTCAATCAAGTGTGGCGATAATTAAGACGGAAAACATTGTAAACTCCTTAAAAACTGCAAAAACACCATTATTTAGCCCATACGTTGGTGGTAAGAGTAGGGCTCTTTTCCGCCATTGCGCCTCGACGCTAGCGCTACAAGTGATAATCTGAATCGCCAATAGATAGCGATTCTTCTCAGTTCTAGCCAAGAATCAGCGGTTTTCATATATTTATAGCCATGAATTAGCGTTTTATTCCGTTTTAGCCCCAAATAATTTTCCTTCAAATTTAAATTAGAAATTTTACCACACTTATTTATCCGCGTATTAGTGATTTGCCTCAATTTTGGCCGCGAATTAGCGCTTTGTCTCGGTTCAAGCTTCATAGTAGAGTTTCTAACCTTTGAATCAGTAAATAATCTCAATTTTTGGCACGAATTGGAATTTTCCTCAATGTTAGCTGCAAATTAGCAAATTTTTAGCGGGGAATTATCACTTTTCCAAATTTTAGGAATTAGGTTTTTTTTTTTTTCAATTTTTGCCGTGATTTAGTGATCTTCCTTATGACGCGCAATAGCGATTCTATCCCTTGCATTATTGTTTTTTCTCAAGTTTAGCTAAAGATTAGCAATTTTGTCTATTTTTAGCGGTGAATTAGTACTTTTTCTGAATTTGAGCGAAAAATTAGCGTTTTTCTTAATTTCAGCCGCGCTAAATAGCTTTATTAATTTTAGCCGCGTTAGTTTTTCAGTTTGAGTGGGGATGCAGTATTTATCTGCATTTTACCACTTAAAAGCCGCGAAATAGTGATTTCCTTCATTTTATCCGCGAATTAGCGATTTGTTTCAATTTCAGCTGTGAAATAGCGTTTAACGCTAATTTGGCAGTGAATTAGCAATCTATTGTCGTTTTTACATGCGAATCGGCGATTTTTTGAAATTGAAGTTCAGATCAGAATTGCCAGTTTCACCCGAATTTTTATTTGGTCAATAAATTAGCCGCGATTTTGTTCACTTACAACGTTGAATTAGTAGCGTGTTTTCTCAATTTTAGTCGCTGGCTTGGCCCAAAAACAACACTTAGCCGTAGAATGCGGCCACCATAGCGAATCAGTGATTTTTTCTTGATTTTTACACCATGAGACAATGAATCAACGCTTTTCCGTAGTTACGCTCACAAATATTAGAGTTTTTTTCCAAAGTTTTTGCCGCTTCAGCAAATTTCAATTTGCCGTTTAGCACTTTAGTGAGAACAAGGATCTAACGAAACTGGGGACGGTGTATTTTCTCTATTTTTGCCGCTAATTTTCCTCAAGAAGGCGAATTTTCTCATTTTAAGCCCTACGGAATAGCGCTCTCGGGTGCTCAATCGAATACTCAGGCCACTCTCTTTGCTGACATCACTTGCACCGTTATTATGTGTTCTCTCCGGGTCGGATGGATTGAAATTCGTAAACAAATGAGGCAAATTCGCTGTCCAACCTTGTCACATACCTACATCCATGAATTTAGAACCTAAAAATCCTAGTTTTCCTATATTTGTAAGCTTTTCAGGGGCCCCCCGTATAATAGCCCCTACCTCGGTCGTACGCTACTGGACACCACACAACGAAAACATAGAGCTTGTGAACAGGTCTTAAAGAACAATGAAGTGCATCACAAAAAGTCAAAGTAATGAGGAGATGCCGGAGAGGGGGGGGGATATTTGCAAATTGGTGAAAAAGTTGTAGGAAAACATGAATTTTTGGTACTGACCTGGTTGTATAAAAGGGCCACTTTTTTTGTGAATACGCTTCTCTTGATGGCTTCGTTGTGGTGCCTTACTCTACTGGAGGTTTTGTCTCTCCAATTCCTATCGCATTAGAGGATTGTAGGAGGCATACATATTATAATGACGTACACAATAAGACCAAGCGCTATAACGACACATACGTGTATCGTGAATACTTGGCTTTGGCCGCTTCGAATTCAAGGAAAGTAAAATTGTTGGAGAGGCGGAGTATCTTCCAAGTTCAAGGCTTAGACAACGGTTCTCACGCCCCCACCACCGCAGCTACCCCAACAACATTCAACAGTCTCATATCTAGATGACCCTAAAATTTTTCCATTTCCAACTTTTCACTACGGCATGCATCTTCTGTCATTTATTACTTACTTAGAGCTATAATTAAAGTTTTAATGGGAAAAAATCAACTAGGAGCTAAGACCTAACAATACTACTGTTTTTCTTGCGAATTTATTACCATAGGCAGCATACGGAAAAACTACTAAAGATTCAGCGTTTTATTATTATTATTATTATTATTATTTTAAATTTTCATTTATTTTGTCGCGAATGTTACACTTTTTATGCATCACACGATTACAGCAGTCAAGTTCCTCGAGACCCGGATATGTAACGTCTTTTGTACCCTCAAGGGTGAAAGTTAAGGCGGGCCGGTGCGCGCGCACGTTGCCCTTGAACCAAGGGCGCCGGCCGGTGTCATCGTTATCATTATTACGCTCTGTTTTCTCTGTTTTCAGTGTCCTCGTTTCATTAGAATCCAAGTTTCGCGTTTTTAAAAATTATTGTTTTTCTTTTCGCACCTCCAACGGTTTTATCCTCTAATTTTCCCATCCCCTCTGTCTGTCGATAGCTGTGAAATGATTGACGAACCTGTGATTTACTTGGACTACAATGCTACAACCCCAGTGGCTCCAGAAGTCGTCAAAATTGTCGCTCAAACAATGGAAAAGACGTGGGGCAATCCATCTTCGTCGTATCAACTCGGCGTTAAAGCGAAAAAAGTGATCGAAACTGCCAGATCTCAAATCATGGCAATGATTTCTTGTTCGGAGGCTGACAATGTTGTGTTCACATCGGGCGGAACGGAGGTAATATTAAGCTTAGTACACACTGAGACTCTTTGAGTCGATTCATTGTTGCGACTCAGAGTCTGGGCTGCGTAGATTCATGTTCCGATTCATACTTGATTCAACTTTGCAACAAAGAATCGTGTCCACACATGTTTCATATCTCTTAATGCCCTCAGTTTCTGTGGAAACTTGAAATTTCGCTCTGGCCGCTGGCGGTTGGGAAGAGTGAATATTTTTATTTATACATGCACATTCCTATTAGTTCGAGAGCTGGCGACAGTCCCATTCAACCGGAAGAACATAGTCACGAAAGGTGTGCAAAATGATAGCTTACGACCTCCTATTTACGAGTCCTGGAGTCTGCCATGCCGTATCTGGGGCCTAAGGATTTTATAGCTAATCAAAGTCCTTAAGGGACATGAATTTAAATGGAAGAACATAGTCCTGAAACTGGTCTCATTCGAAAGGTTCTATGGGGTTGGTTACGAATATGAATGTCTGCCGGCGTCTGCCTGAGGCATTTGCCCTCTGTGGCTCGTTAAACTCATGAAATTTGGGAAATTCAAACTAACCGAAAGAACATAGTCCTGAAACTGGTCTCATTCGATAGTTTTTATGAAGATGATTACAAATATGGTCGTCTGCCGGTGCCTTCTTGGGGCATTTGCCCTCGGTCACCAGTCAAACGCACTAAATTGGGGTTAATAATTAACCGGAAGAACGAAGTCCGAAAAATGGTCTTATGCATCAGTTTTTATGTAGCTGTATACGAAAATAATCGTCTGCCGGCATCTGTGAGGGGCATTTGCCCTCATCAGTGACCAGACAAATCGCACGGAGGGAACATAACTAACCGGAAAATCATAGTCCTGAAACTGGTATCATTCGAAAGGTTTTGTGGAACTGCCTGGTTTGTGGAGGCGGTATGATCGCCTGCCGGCGTCGGCCTGGCGCATTTGCCTTCAGTAATCAGTCAAACTGCACTGAGGGAAAATAATTAACCGGAAGCTCTTAGTCCTGAAACTGCTGTTATTCGATAGGTTTTTTGGACATGATTGCGAATACGATCGTCTGCCAGGAGCATTTGCTGTCGGTGGCCAGTCAAACTCCTAGGGATATTTATTAACCGGAAGAACGAAAGTCCCGACCTGACCGGAAGTCGAAATGTTTCGTGTAGCTGAATAAAAAAATGATCGTCTGCACACGTCTGTCAGTGAACAGTGCAAAGGGAAATTGCTTCCCGCCAAGGGAAAATGCCCCGAGCAGACGCCGCAGTCGATCATATTCGTATTGAGGTCCATGAAACCTGTTGAATGAGCCCTGTTTCAGGACCATGTTCTTCCGGTTAGTTAATTTCCCTTTGCGCAATTTGACTGATCGTTGTGGGCAATTGCCCCTCGCAGACGATCATTTTCGTAATCATCTCCATTAAACCTGTCGAATAAGACCAGTTAATACAGGACTATGATCTTCCGGTTAATCATCTTTGCTGTGTGCAGTTTGACTGATCACTGAAGGCAAATGCCCCAGACAGATGGCGGCAGACGATCACATTCGTAATCAGCCCCATGAAACCTTTCGAACGAGGCTAGTTTCAGGACTATGATCTTCCGGTTAATTATTTCCCCTCTGAGCAGTTTGACTGGTCACTGAGGGCAAGTGTCCCAGGCAGACGATCATTTTCGTATTCAGCAACATAAAACCTATTGCATAAGACCATTTTATGGACTTCGTTCTTCCGGTTAATTAAAATTCCCCAAATTTCGTGAGTTTGGCGAGCCACTGAGGGCAAATGCCCCAGGCAGACGGTGGCAGACGATCATATTCGTAATCAACTCCATAGAACCTTTCGAAAGAGACCAGTTTCATGACTATGTTCTTCCGGTTGAATGGGACTGTCGCCAGCTCTCGGTCTATATCAAGGTCTTGCATTCCTATCCAGAAATAATAAATTTCGATACGGTAACTTGGTGAAATTAGAATATTTTTAGAAATTGTATATCTTCCCTTCCTCTCATTAAACAAACATTGTTTGTGTCTCGTCCACCAGAAAGGCAGAAACGGGCTATGCTGAAAGAAACATCACTTAGGCCCAGTGGCGGATCTAGGATTTAACATGGGAGGGGTTCTACCATGAATCTCTCTCTTTTTTCCTGAGTTTCAGCCGCAAACATGCTTCTATACGAACCAATAATTGGCTTTTTCTCAAATTTAACCATGAATTAGCGGTTTTTTTCCGCGATCTAAGTGCTTTTTCTCAATTTTAGCCGCGAATTTATTTCTCCATTTCAGACGCGAATCACCGCATTTCCTCAATTTTAGCCGTAAATTAGTGGATTTTCTCAAGCTGATCCGCGATTTATCGTTTTTCTCCGTTTCAGCGTCGAATAAGCGCTTCTTGCCCACTTTAGCCGTGAATTACTGAATCTTTAACTGCGAATGAGCTCTTCCTCTATATTTTAGACGGCAATTAGTGGTTTGTCTCAGTTTTAGCCACGAGTTAACGTTTTATTTCTATAATTTTAGCGTTTTTCTTCACTTCTTAGTCACGCGAATTAGCGCTTGTCATTTCAAGCCGCAAGTTCTCTCGTTTCCTTAGTTCTAGCAGAGAATTAGCGTTTGGTTTTCTTCGTTTCAACGCCTGAATCACCGCTTTTAGT
Organism: Corythucha ciliata; assembly: GCA_038030265.1. Classification (NCBI taxonomy): domain Eukaryota; kingdom Metazoa; phylum Arthropoda; class Insecta; order Hemiptera; family Tingidae; genus Corythucha; species Corythucha ciliata. Next base: position 7,612,011 of record CM075942.1, on the reverse strand, counting down.
CAATTTCAGCTTCGAACTGGAGATTTTCACAAAATCCGTAAAGTTGCGTTTATCTTCACTTTCAGCTCCGCGAATGAGTCGCCTTTTGTTACACTGACGTGAATCAACGCAATTCCCAATTTTAGCCGGGAATTAGCGTCTGTATCAGTTTTAGCCGTGAACAAGCGGAATTGCCTAATGTATCTTTGAAATTTAGCTTCACATTAGCGCTTGCTTGTGCCGAGAAGTAGCGTATTTCTCCATTTTAGCTGCTGATAAGCGCTTTCTGCCAAAATTAGCCACGAATGAAATATTTATTTTCTTCCTTTTAGTTGCAAAATGAGCATTTACATCAATTTTAGGACGGGAATTAGCGGTTTGTCTCAGTTTTAAGAGCCGTGAATAAGCGGCTTTTCTATCACTTGTATCCGTGAATATTAGCTTTTTTTCTCATTTTTTACCGCGATCTAAGCGCTTTTTTCTCATTTTTTAGTCGCAAATTTATTTCTCAATTTACCACGAATTACCACGTTTCCTTAATTTTAGCCAAGTTGTTTCGCGAATTGGCTTATTTCTCCATTTTAGTTATGAATGAGCGTTTGAATTAGTAGATTTTCTCAGTTTTAGCCGCGAATTACGTGGCTTTCTCGATTTTAGCCGTGACTAGCGATTTTTCTCAATTGCGCTTTTTTCTGTTGTTGCCTCGAGAACAGTGGCGAAGGTAGGAATTTGTCCGGGGGGGGGGGGGATCAGATTGAAATCTCGTAAGGGTGAGGGGAGGGGGTAATTTCACATTTTAGTCATCATTCCACCCAGCCAGCACACTCATGAATCTGGACATCTTGTTGGCATCATCATAGCCTCAACCTCTCAGTTAGGGGCGATTTTTGGACTCTACCCCGCAAATTAGCGCTTTTCTCAATTTTGGGCCGAGTGTATCGGTCTTCTCAATTTCAGTCGCAGATTAGCGGTTTTGCCCCACCCCCTTCATAGCAATGAATTTGCGCATTTTCTCAACTTTAGCAGCAAAGTATCGCTTTTATCCGTGAGCGATGTTTCTTAATTATCCACGAGTTTTGGCGTTTTCCTCAATTTTTAGTAGCAAATTAGCGATTTTTATAATTGTATACCAGGGGATTAGCACTTTTCTCAGTTTTAGCTGGAAATTATCGTTTTTCTAAGTGTTTTTCCCCAATAATAGCCGCAAAACTCAGGGGGGACTTTTCACGAATTAGGATTTTTTTTGGTTCACCATACGCAACGCATGAGCATTTTCTCGGTTTACTCGGGAATTAGCGGTTTCTTCGCCTATTGCATAAATTGGCGCTTTTTTCAATTTCAGCCTGAAAAGATGCCGCTTATTTTAAATTGTAAGCGGTGACGCGTCGTAGCGTTTCAACATGTGAATAGCGAATTTTCTCAATTTTCAGTCACAAATTGGCGTTTGGCGCAATTTTAGCTGTAGATTGGCGATTTTTTCCATTTTTATACAGCCATGCGTGAATTTGCCATTTTTCTGAATTTTAGCCACAAAAATGCCTTCAGAAGGTGCGAATTTAAATTATAAATGTATTTTTTTTTCTTTTTTAACCAAAAAATTTACATCTATCCATCCATTTCTGTCAAAAAATCATCATTTTTAAATTATAAATTTCACGACACTTAATTCGAGAATTAGTGTTTTTCTCAATTTTAGCAGCGAATTTTCGCTTTTTCTAAACTTTTAGCAGCGTGGTAGTGTTTCCAACCCGTGCATTACCTACCGAGTTTTGTCAATTTTTGCCAAGAATTGGCGTTTGACTCAATTTAAGCTGCAAATTAGCAATTTTTTCCATTTTCAACTGAGAATTAGCACTTTTCCCCAATTTGAACTGAAAATTAACGTTTTTCTTAATTTTAGCTGCGCTAATTGGTGTTTTTTTTTTTTCAATTTTTGCCATGAATTAGTGATTTTTTTCATTTTCAGCCACGGATTAGTGATTTATTTTCGTTTTCTACTATGAGTCAACGCTTTTCTGCTATCGCTCAAAGACGCTATTTGATTTTAGCGTTTTTTTTTCAACGTTCTCCCGCGTACTTGCCCAAAGAGTAGCACATTAGAACGCTTTCTCAATTTCTTCTGCCTTATAGGCCTACCGGTATTTGTAGTTGGCGTTTTTTCTCTGGTTTGTCCGCGAAGTTGCCTTCAGATAATTATCTCGAATTGGAGTATTTTTCCTAATTTAAGTGGCAAATGATCGCTTGTTCTCAATATTTGCCGCTAATCATCGCTTTGAAACCTAAAAATCATTTTTCTTTTCACCTATTAAGCTTTTTGGGTGCCCCCCCCCCCTCAATGAATGGTGGCCTCACCATCACGAGATCGCCCATATCGTCGTGAAATCATCATTCTGTGCAGATCCCCCTTCAACAGGTCGCCCTTTGGTATGTGCAAGGTACAGGAAGAAATCTCTGGAATGACTATCACAAATTTTTGGCGGACGCCATCTTCTTAGGGGGGGGGGGGGTTATACACCCCCCAAACCCACCCCGCAGATCCGCCACTGTTTAGGCCCGTGGCCAGTGGCGGATCCACCATTTTATCAAGGGGGGGGGGGTCGAAGCAAAAAGTTTCTCCTCCCTGGTTGGAGGGGGGAGGGAGAGATTGCACACCGCCAGTCAAACAGAAAGATATAGTAGCCACTTCTCCTGATTTTTCGGGTTTCTTTTCCTGGAAGAATGAAATCAAAATCTTCGGTTGGGGGGGGGTCCTTTACCCAGCCAGTGGTTTCATATGAATTTTCCCGCTTCTTTATTTGTAGTGATGTGATAACTGTCGATTCACATTTATAATTGCATTCATTTTCTTACCTCTATTTTTCATTTTTTGTATTTCTTTCTTATTTTATACTATTATACTGACCTTAAGGGGGGGTTTTGTCCCCAACCCCCCACCGTGGATCGGCCACTACCCGTGGGCTATCTCGACCAGGGCGAACTGGGGAAATGGCGATCAGTCGGCCACTCATAAGAGCGGTTGTTGGGGAGGGGGTTTGCGGATTGTGAATTTCGCCCAGAGGTTCATTCAATTTTAGCCTGGAGAGCCCGCCTGGGAGAATACTGTGCCGAGCAGTTCAGTTCTCATGCTTAGGGGAAGGAGCGTTTCTCATGAGGGACGGATGGTGCAGTGAGGAAATAGACAATGAAGATGAAGAACTGCCAGACACATGCAACACCAGGTTACCGGTCCGTTAGTGACTGTCAGCGGATGTACTGACTGCCCACGGTGTGGACCACGCGAAAGTGGGCGTTCTCAGGTGAGACTGTGGGTGGCGGACGGGTACTCTGAAAAGAGAATAGAGTTTCACTCTGCATTGGCATCCAAGTACGACAATGAATACTGGACTGGATGTTAAACTGGAAGTTGATGCCGGAACTTGAAAGAATTGAACTGGAGGGACCCAGGAATCAGGATTCGAAAAGCTTGTTGTATGTCCTCTATGAATTCGAGAGTTTGCTCACTACTCCACAACACAATAAACTCGGGAGCAAAAATTAGAACTCAATAGTTCTGTTCCAACGAGAACGAGGTGTTTCGAATATGTTCGGAACAGAAATTTAAGATTATTACAATTTATTGGCTGTTCTCATGGGAACTCTGCTCCGAACATGTTCCAAACACCTTGCCAGAACAAACACCTATTCACTCAATTGATGACAACTACGAACAAATGCAAGTGCTGGGCTCAATCAGCTAAACTGCCAACAAATCATGAGACGAGAAAGCCCGAGAAAGCTATATAAACAAATTGAAAAATAGGTTCTTCAATTCACTCCCACACTGACCCAATGTTGCGCAACATGAATCAGAGAATCCCATTTCCGTTGGGATGCAAAAATATTCAAAAATACTAACCCGCAACACATGATATTCTAGACACAAAGAGTCGACTCTGCCCCGGCTCTGCCGAGACTCACGCGATATTCATTTCTAGACACAAAGAATCGGACTCAAAGAGTCTCAGTGTGTACTAGGCTTTAATGCAGTTTTGAAAACTTTTATTCATTACTATATTTTTATTTGTAAACTGTTTTCACGGTATAATGAAATAATCGAACAAAAGGCGAATAATATGGCAGTGTCCTCAGTGATTGGACCTTTGGGCAGTAGTCCAAAACCCCATGTCATCAGCTCACCTGTTGAGCACGACGCAACTCTGAAACAGCTCGAATATTTGGAAAAGTCCAAATTCATAGGTAGGATTCATTGGTCTTTTAAATGTATCGTTGAAATGTTTGATTATACAATTTTTTAAATATTAGACGTCACCTATGTGAAGCCTGAGTGCGATGGTTCTTTACATCCTCAAAAAATTATCGATGCCATTGAAGACAATACGTGTTTGATCACTGTAATGCTCGCCAATAATGAAACTGGTGCAATCACGCCATTGGATGAAGTTTGCAGGTAAAATTTTCATTTTGTAAAAATTAGTTTCGTTTACATTTTAATCTCCGGGTTTGGTGTACAAGTAAATAGCGACAATAAGACCGTAGAGTCCTAAGACTTCCGCAAAAATCAAAATGAGAATCATGCCGACGAAAAGTCTCGGTTGTTGTGCGGTACCGCGAACTCCCGCGTCACCGACAACACCGATGGCGAAACCTGCGGTCAAACCGCTAAAACCCACGGCTAGTCCAGCTCCTAAATGCAGGAATCCCCTGTAAACAGTAATATTATGTCTTTGTTCGAGCTAACTAGAGCAGGCTTCCCCCCCCCCCCGTCACTGTCCCGTTTGGTACTTGTAAAGTGAGTAATTCTTGTGTGTGTCTAAAGTGCCGCAAATTAACACTGCTACGACCAATCCGTATATGGCTATAATCCCCGCCATGACAACTGGAATGATTGATTTCATGACAAGATCCGGGCTTTTGACGGCCATTGCAGCGATGCCTGATCCCGACTTTGCTGTTCCATACGCTGCTCCCAAAGCTGAAATATTATTGGTGGGCGGTAAAGGTTTAGTTTGTTTTAAAAAAGTGGTATTGCACGGTAGTGGTGGCATTACCGCTGAAAATGATGGCTGCTGACGCGCCGAGGACACCAAAAAAGGGGCCGGCTGTCGAAGGATCTTTGTCCCCTGTCTCACTCATTTCCTGTGACTTTCGCGAGGTATTTCTTTTCAGAGGATACCACTGTTCGAAGTCTTGATTTTTTTATTCATTGCCTTGAAACAATGAATCAAACTTCTTTCGAAAAGTTGTCTCTTGAAATACCATCGTATGCAAAGTAGGTCGTCATCTGTTGCGGTTTTTTTTTTATTTCCATCACATTAGACTTTGAAGGCTCCTCTTCTTCAATATTTTTCAGCTGTGGCGGTGTTTATGCAGTTATTCTGTTTCACCCAACGGCTAGTCCAAGCCAAACTTCTGAATGATCGCTTTTTCTTAATTTTATCCGTGAATCAGCGCTTTTCCTTAATTTAAGTCCTGGATTTGCCCGAACACGTCCGAGCGTTTTTTCTCAAATTTCGCCTGGAAATTGTATCAGCAACGACGAATTGACGCATTTTCTCATTTTAGCAATAAATGAGCGCTTTTTTGCAATTTTAGCCAAGAATATCAGCGTTTTTAATTGTTAGTAGATTCGCTTAAACTACGAGGGTTAGTGGTTAAATCATGCATAAATCTGTAGCCGTAGGAGTCTACATCGTCTGACTTACCTCGTTGAGGTTCGTCAAACACGGACCAGTTTCGGCTGCTCGCCATCTTCAGCATTTGGTTTCCCAACTGAAACTTGGGATTGGGATTTGGATGGGAAACCAAATGCTGAAGATGGCGAGCAGCCGAAACCGGTCCGTGTTTGACGAACCTCAACGAGGGAAGACAGACGATGTAGGCTCCTACGGCTACAGATTTATGCATGATTTAATATCAGCGTTTTTAAAACTATTAGCCGCGTAATTGCCCCAAAAACAGCAAATTAGCGTGTCTTCTCAATTATAGCCGCTTAAGAACGTACAGAAACTAGGAATTAGCGTTTTTATCAATTTTTCTTGATTTCGCCTGAAATTGAGAAAAAAAAACGCTGAATCCCAGTTTCTCAACGTTACTAGGCGGCTAAAATTGAGAAGACACGCTAATTTGCTGTTCTTGGGGCAGTTACGCGGATAAAAGTTTTAAAAATGCTGATAGTCTTGGCCAAAATTTCGAAAAAGCGCTCATTCGTGGCTAAAATTGAGAAAATGCGTCAATTTGTCGTTGCTGATACAACTTCCAGGCCAAATTTGAGAAAAAAAACGTTCTTGTTTTCGGGCAAATCCACGACTTGAACTAAGGAAAAGCGCTGATTCACACGGCTGGAATTAAGAAAAAGCGATCATTCAGAAGTTTGGCTTAGACTAGCCCTTAAAGCTTGTTCGCAAAACACAACTGCGCACAAGGACCAGCGATAGGCTACCATCTTTGGCCAATCGCGTGAGGAGGAGTCCACGCAAAACCTCAACGACGACGCACAAAACGTGCCATTTTCGCCAGTGCCAACGACCCCTAATATGGGGCCTTTTTTGACTGGGGCTGTTGAAAATGGACCTGATAATCGCCCACTCTGATGATAGCCCTCAGTGTCGGTGGATGGTCGTGTGTTAGGCAAAAATGGTCAAATTTAAATTGGATAGAGCAGCGTATTGCAAAGAAAATTGCTATTTCCCAAATATTCAGCCAGGAAACTTTCAATTTCGCGGATATTTAGCTTCCAAATGTTGGAATTTTGCGGCTAACTTACGACTTGAGCGCTGTCGTGGGCGGCTAAACCGGGTTCCACAATCACTAAAAAGAAGCAGTAACTTGCGATTCGCGAAAATAAAGTCCAAAAACTTGCGATTTCGCGAATACTTTGTCCCGAAACTCAAATTTTGGGAAAGTAAAGACCAGGAAATTGCAATTTTGCGTAAGTAAAAACCTAAAATTTGCAACTTCCCGAATATTCAACCAGGAAACTTTTAATTTCGCTCAAACTTGCACACTCACAAATACTCAACTATAAATGTTACAGTTACATGACTATTCGTCATGCCTAGTCATGGTCATGGCCGACTGGGTCAGGGTCCGCGCCTACTAAAAGAAAGGCCCAGAAAATTGCTATTGTGCGGAATATAGTCCAAAAACTTGCAATTTTGTGAAAGTTAAGACGAGAAACATCCATTTTCGCGAATACTTGAAATTTAGTCCCCCAAAAAACTCGGATTTCGCGAAAATAATGACAAGAAAATCTAAATTTCGAGTTACCAAAATTACAATTTCACCCTGAAACATCAAATTCCCTAATATTCAGCCAGAAAACTTCCAATTTTGGGGATAATTATCTAGCTCCGAAATGTTGCAATTTTGCGACTGACGTCAGCTGTAGTGGGAGTCTAAACCTCGTAACGTCATTTGTGTTCATCTTTCTGGGGTTCCCGACATCTTGAGGTTTTTCCGCCAGGTTGAAAAAATGTATAGTTTCCTTCTAATACTAGTATAATCCATTGTCATATTACTTGCATGGCACCACAAGTATCGGTGGAAATGGCAGGGGGAGGGAAGATAGTCGGGCGGCAAAAAGATATATCCGGGCCTGCCCTGACTTGTCCTACTTTTTATAGCGTCGAGGACGCACAGAATTGCCCTCTTTTTTTTTCTTTTTTTTTGTCCTACTTGACGGTACTCTGTGCCTGAAACGCCCGCAACCCCTGCGATGAATGATACGTGGGTTGGCGCTGCAATTTTAGCCGGAAATTCAGCGCCTTTTTCTAATTTGATCCGCGAATCCTCTTTTTTTCTCAATTTTAGCCACGAAGTTGACTCTAGAAACCTTGAATTGGGGGTTTCTCAATAATTATAGCCGCAAATGAATGCTTTTTCTTAATTTTAGCCGCGAGTTGGGGGCTTCTTATTCGCCTTGATCATAATTCAGGCAGCGCTGTAGTTGGCCATTTAGGGAAACAGTTGTTGTGGGTGATTTCCATTAGAAACTAGTAGAAGACTGCCCACATGAGCTAGTTCCAAAGTACGAGCGCTGCACGAATTATTAAATAGGCGAATAGTTTATCCGCGAATTTAAGATTTTTTCTCCATTTTAGTCGTGAATTAGCGTCGTTCCCAATTTAGCAAGGGATTGGTCGTTTTTTCATAATTCATAGCTCTAAATTAACGCTTTTAATAATTTTTTAGCTTCGAAAATGCCTCCGGAGACCGTGAACCAGCGTGTTGTCTATTTTAGCTTGGAAAGTATTGATTTTTCTCGCTCTTTTCGGCCTTTAATAGTAGCGTTTTTTTTTTTTAACGTTTATCCCTGTAGTTGCCCCAAGAACCAGTGGCGGATCTAAAGGAGGGGCCGTGGCCCTCCCTTGGAGTCGGGGTCGCTTGCGCAAAAAAAAAAAAAAAATCATCAAAACCTCCTTCAAAATACCATTGAGGAGGGGTGATCATCCCTAATTTTAGGGTCATTTTCTCAGAGGCCCGAGGGGTTCTCAAGAGACGCGAAATTATTTAAGGGAAAAACTCTCGCGAATGGCCTCACTGAGGGGAAAAATGACGTTGAACGCCGCCACGCCAAGGGCAGAAGGAGGGGCATGCGAAAGGTCAGGCTAAGGGTAAACTTTAAGCGAAACGTCACATTAAGATTTTCGCGCCTTAAAAATGACTAAACTTACATAAAAATAGCAAAACTGGTGATTGTCGCTCTCTAATAGTAGCCAAACTGACTAGACTAGCGCACGAAAAGTGGCCTTGGCTTTCTGGATACTTGGCGTCCGAAAAACAGCTAAATTGGATCCACGCACTGACGATTCGCACTCTAAAAATGCCTATACAGATGATTCCCGCCATGAAAATGGCAAAAGCATGCCAAGAATGGCCAAAACTGAGCACTCCCCCGCTTTTACTTCGCCCCTGAAAAATTGACTCTATTCGCCCTAAAAGTAGATTCGTGCCCTAAAAGTATCAACACCGGTTGTGTTTTATTCGTTGACTCGTTTGAAAATAATGACATTGCCGAAACCGCGGTCACGATAGTTTAAATAAAACAAGCGGGAGAAGATTTTTGATTTCTTTGCCTTCATTATGAAAATTCTTCAACCTCAAGACAGTTACAACGTACAAAAAGATCCAAAAATCCCCCAAAACAGACTATTTGTCAATAAAATTAATGATGTTCAAAAATGGCGATTCAGTTATGATTAGTAGCAGATTAAACCGAACAGTACCTATTTTGCACTTTTATCGAAAGGATATTTTGCTAGTCCGGCCAATGAAATTTCTTGTCTGTTCGGCTCTGTAGCCGTCAAAAGTGCCCTAAATAAGCGGCTGAAACGAAGGACTTGGACGGGGAATGTTCACAAACTTGGCCGGGACACGATCAGTCAATTGTTGTGGTATTGAGACACTTCGTTTCTGGGGCTCAAGTTGAAACACGTTCAAGTTTTGTACAGAGAGATTCTTCAAGATCCGAATTTATTGGACTGAGCTCTTTAAAATAGCAATTGGGGGGCGGAGGGGGGGGGTCCGTCTCAACTGAATAAACAAGCTGCGTGGGTTCGGCTCTTTCAAATATCAATTTTGAGGGTTTGGCTTAACCGACAAGCCAATTTCGTAATTATGTCTTCTTCAAAAGACAATTTCGCGAGGTTTCCCTCATTCGAAAAACCAATTTCGCGGTATCTTTAAAAATCGAATTTCCAGGATTTGCCCCTTTAAAGTGTCAATTGGGCAGATTTCTCTTATTTTAAAACCCACGGTTTGGTCCACTTTAGCAACCAAATTTCTTGGATTTGGCTATTTAAAATGGATATTTCGGGTGTTTGGCTCAAGCACGCCAATTTAACTTTCACATGTTTGGATCTTACAAGCAGGCGCGGATCTAGAATTGGCTCAAGGAGAGGACCATGACCCCCATCCTGTCCCACCGCAGTTTTGGACGCGATGATCCCGAAAATCTGCGCGTTCAACCTTGCTCCCGCCCTTATCTTTTGACCTCTTTGGCACGTTGTCTAGTGGTAAAATTGTTGTGGTAAATGCCCAAGGGTCTCATAAACCACGTCCAGTTCAAATAGAAACACTTTGAAAACATGAACGTTCAGCCTAAAAACCATCCCTGGGCAATTCCTGGCAAAAACGACAAACAATTTTTTTAAAAAAAAACATTGGCCAAACCGCGTATTACGACGAGCGGTTGAAGTGGTTTTGGTAATATTCAACCTTAGTAGTCGCGGATCCCTGGCTCAGAAGGGTTCCGCTGAACCCCTCCTGAGCGTTGAGCCCCCTCCTTCAGTTGTTAAGGTGAAGACGGTGCTATTCGGTGGGGGGGGGGGATCGGATGGTTCACCTATTGAGTTCAATTAATATCTTTTAAGGGTGCGAATAGCCTCTTATTTGGCAATTTTTTTCGGCGCAGCAAGTCACGTCAGGCGTGCCATGAATAGCGTCTATTAAGCCGTATAAATATACGTACATGGCGCAATTGCAGTAGGTATTGATGACTTTCGGACGCAAACAGTCAGTTTTGCCATTTGTGTGGTGCAAATAGTCCGTCATACCATTTTTAGGTTACGCATGTGAACCTGGCACAACACATGTCAGAAAATTTAACGAAAAATAAATCAATCGTTTGTTTACGTTTGTTTTGCCAAAATTTTCGTTTGTTTAGCATTCGGAATATGATTTTTTTTTAAAAACAGCATGTGTCGGGCTAAGTTCACGCAACCCGACACATGGGCGGAATCGTTTGTTTCGCGGCATATTCCGTCTCATTATCGTTTGTTTACGTTTGTTTAGCCATAATTTTCGTTTGTTTAGCATTTTGAATTTTTATTTTCTTAAAAAATCAGCACGTGTCGGGCTAAGTTCACGCAACCCGACACATGGGCGGAATCGTTTGTTTCGCGGCATATTCCGTCTCATTATCGTTTGTTTACGTTTGTTTAGCCATAATTTTCGTTTGTTTAGCATTTTGAATTTATATTTTCTTAAAAAATCAGCATGTGTCGGGCTAAGTTCACGCAACCCGACACATGGGCGGAATCGTTTGTTTCGCGGCATATTCCGTCTCATTATCGTTTGTTTACGTTTGTTTAGCCAAATTTTCGTTTGTTTAGCATTTCTGAATTTATATTTTCTTAAAAATCAGCATGTGTCGGGCTAAGTTCACGCAACCCGACACATGGGCGGAATCGTTTGTTTCGCGGCATATTCCGTCTCATTATCGTTTGTTTACGTTTGTTTAGCCTAAATTTTCGTTTGTTTAGCATTTGGAATATGATTTTCTTTTTAAAAAACAGCAGGTGTCGGACTAAGTTCACGCAAACCAACACATGGAAGGAATCGTTTGTTTCACGGCACATTCCGTCTCCATCTCGTTTGTTTATAGTACGGTGCAATTAGACCTATACCCCAACATCCAAAGTGAAAGTTTCCCTTCAACGCCAAATTGTTCCTCACAACCCACATATTGATTGGTAAAAAGTTCCACCATTTGGAGCTATGGGTTTGTGTAGGAGGGGATGTCAAGTTAGTAAATTCTCATTTTGTTCCAGTATTTCTCAAATATTTCGAAATCTATGCGGTTTAGCGTGAAAATGAGCGTTCACAAAAATAATCTTCATCAAATTGCCCACAAAAATGATCCCCGAGATAATAAAGGATAATCTTACTTGAATGAACAGTTCGAGAGTTACGGCGGGTGTAGTAATAAACATTTTTCGTATTTCGACGTTTTTTGTATAACTTAGCCCGACACAGGCTGATTTTTAAGAAAATATAAATTCAAAATGCTAAACAAACGAAGACAAACGAGAATGAGACGGAATATGCCGCGAAACAAACGATTCCGCTCATGTGTCGGGTTGCGTGAACTTAGCCCCACACATGCTGTTTTTTAAAAAAAATCATATTCCAAATGCTAAACAAACGAAAATTTAGGCTAAACAAACGTAAACAAACGATAATGAGACGGAATATGCCGCGAAACAAACGATTCCGCCCATGTGTCGGGTTGCGTGAACTTAGCCCGACACATACTGTTTTTCGAAAAATTCATACATGAAATGGTAAACAAACGAAAATTTCGGCTAAACAAACGTAAACAAACGATAATGAGACGGAATATGTCGCGAAACAAACGATTCCGCCCATGTGTTGGGTTGCGTGAACTTAGCCCGACACACGCTGTTTTTAAAAAAAAATCATATTCCGAATGCTAAACAAACGAAAATTTTGGCAAAACAAACGTAAACAAACGGTAAACAAACGATTGATTCATTTTTCGTTAAATTTTCTGACATGTGTTGTGCCAGGTTCACATGCGTTTTTAGGTTGCCATTTCCAAGGGGCAAATTGCCTGGTCATTTATATAACAAGTGAATATTAGCCAGTGCGATATTTTCAAGACAAGAATCGTCAGTTTTGCTTTTTTTTTTTTTTTTTTTACAGCAGGCATTGCATGTTTAGCCATTTTCCTCGCACGAATGGTCAGTTACCGCCTGAATTTGGGGCTGGAATCATCTGTTCAGGCATTTTCTGGGTGCGAATAGTCAGTTTAGCTGTTTTTGCAACGCGAATGTGGTCCGTCGTGACGAGAATGATCAGCATTGGCACGCAAATTGCCAGTTTTGCCATTTTTGGCGCGCAAATGGTTGATTTTGTCATTTTTGGCGCGCAAATGATTGATTTAGCCTTTTTCAGCGCCAGCTTAGCCATTTTTAGGTCGCTTCAAGTCCGTTATGCTATTTTTTAGAGCGGGAATTTCCGGTTTGACAATTTTTAGGGCGCGAATATAGTCAGTTCAGGCATTTGCTAGGTGTTAATCGTCAGTTTAACCACTTTGGGGTGCGATTGCAGTCAGTTTAGCTGTTTTTATCGTGGGAATAGCCATAGTTTGGCTATTTTAAAGCAGTTAATGGCTGTCAAGCCATTTCTAGTAGAGCGAAACACAATTTTCCAAGCCCCTCCTATATTAGCAAGTCTAATCGGCGGCTGAATCTTTCTATTTTGGGGTTTCTCTAAACAGGGAAACCGAAAATTGAGACAAAATTTGCGTTTTGTCTCCGTCCGCTCGTACTAGTGACCCTGGAGTCAATAGAATCGGCTGTTACCGACGACCATGACATGAAATATTCATTTCTGGACCGTTTAAGGGACAGCTTCGGGGGGACTTATAAATCACGTCTGCCTCAGACCAGAACCTTTCACCCTAAAATTTGAGAATGTAACAATCCCTCGTTAGATTTTGGGAGGTGCTTTTGATTATGTTTATGCGAAAGTGACCCATTTTTGTGGATAAGGCGCCTTCAAAGCCAATTTCGCGGATTTTCATGGTTGGAAAATCCAATTTCGTGGGGCTGAATTCTTTAATAACCAAAAATTATTCGGATTTTTAGCTCTGTAAAACCAAAATTTCCAGGATTTTCTCTCCATTAAAAATCATTATTTTTTGGGCTTGGGCATTTTAGAACGCGATTTTTAATCGTTTCAATAGAAGTGCCCCAAAATTGTAAAAATTAAGCCGAGTGTAACTCCTGAACATTTGTAATTACATATTTTTATTCCAAGCCGAGGGGCCCCGACCCGGGGCCCCTAGGCGATCGCCTACCCTGCCTACCCCCTAAAAACGACCCTGCATACAGCCAGGGGTGGGCAAATTACAGCTTTTTGGGTAATTAATTACAAATTACTTCCAAAAAAGAGGATTAATTACAAATTACCAATTACTTTTCACTTCCACGAATAATTACAAATTACAATTACTGTAATTGAATTACTTTTTCAATTACCAATTACCCAAGAGCTGGATTTGTGGAACACGCAAGCGTCTTGCTCTTGTTCACTGTCATTTTTTTAGTGCGTCCAGCCAACAATCGAACGTCAAAACAGATCTTTGAGATAGGAATCAGGAACAGCATAGCCCCAAGATGCCAAGCGCGTCGCATGAGTAGGGTTGCGAAATGTCCGGGGTCAAATTTGCTAATTTTGCCCCACATCCCGGCCTATGCGAACTGTCAAGGGGAATCCCGGATATGGGGGATAGATCCCCTCCCCCGCAGAGCCTCAAAAATACGAACGAAGGAGCACTAGTACCATAACGAAGAGCCCCATAAAATCTCCATGAGCGTTTCACGTTGAAGTTAGATTTAGCAGATTTTCGTTTCACGTTGAAGTTAGATTTAGCAGATTTTCTGGAATTGAAGCAGCCCGAAAAGGTCCGAGTACGTCCAGCATTATCCTTGGACTTCAGACCCAACGCAGTAGTGTACCCAGGTACGGGGAAACCCTCTATCAGACAAGAATCGGTAATATTTGGGGCTACAGCTGCTAAAAAGCGCTGATTCGTGGTCTCGCGATGAAACTTCCAGACTAAAATTAAGGACAAAATCGCTGATTCGCGGTACATAGAGGCCATTCTTCGAATAAATTGTGGAAATCAACGCAAAAGTGTTGTATTTGGGCAAACCCCGCGGTTAAAGTTGAGAAAACACGCTATTAATCCTGACAAATAAAAGACGCTTTCAGGTTAAAATTGGACAAAAATGGCAAATTCACAACTGAAATGGCGTAAAATCGCCCATTCGCGTATGAAAAAGGGAATAGGATGCTGAATGGCAGCAAAATTAGCACAAAACGCTATTTCACAGCTGAAATTGGGAAAAATCGCTGATTTGCAATTTGCAGATATAAAGTTATGAGAACGTTAACTCCCGGATACAAAATGAAGAAAATCACTAATTCGCAGCAAAAATTGAAAAAAATCACAAGAAAAACGTTAATTTTCAGTTCAAATTGGGGAAAAGTGCTGATTCTCAGTTAAAAATTGAAAAATTGCTAATTTGCAGCTTTAATTGAGTCAAACGCCAATTCTTAGCAAAAATTGACAAAACTCGGTAGGTAATGCACGGGTTGGAGACGCTACCGCGCTGCTAAAATGTAGAAAAAGCGATAATTCGCAGCTGAAATTAAGAAACATCACTAATTCTCGAATTATTCGTGAAATTTATAATTTAAAAATGATGATTTTTTGTCAGAAATGGATGGGTAGAAATAAATTTTTTGTTTTGAAATAAAAATTACATTTACAATTTAAATTTGCGCCTTTTTGTGGCTAAAATTCGGAAAAATGGCAAATTCATGCATGGCTATAGTACAATGTTAAAAAATACGTTAATTCACGGCTAGACCTGAAAAGAAGCATTAATCCATACCTATAAAAGTTATATTTAATTTCTAATGAGGTGGTAAAATGTGAAAAACCGCTAATTTGCGGGTAATATTTAGAAAATAAAATAATCAGCCTGGTCAAAATTAAGAGAAAAGTTAATTTTAAGCCTAAAAATTAAGAAAATTGCTATTTCGAAAAAATTGCGCCAGATGCCAATTTGTGACTGAAATTGAGAAAATTCGCTAATTCACAGGTTTGAAACGCTACGACGCGTCGCCGCTACAATTTAAAAAAAAACGCTAATTCGCGGTTGAAATTGAGAAAAATCCTTATTTGCACCAAAACTGAATAAACGCCAATTTGCGGATTCTGAAGGCAACTTTTCAGACTGAAATTGAAAAAAAGCGCCAATTTGTGGCAATAGGTGAAGAAACCGCTAATTCGCGAGTAAACTGAGGAAAATCGCTCATGCATTCCCCCCCCCCCACTATTTTGCGGCTAATATTGAGGAAAACGCCAAAAGTCGCGGATAATTAAGAAATATCGCTCAAGGGATAAAAACGATACTTTGCTGCTAAAGTTGAGAAAATGTGCAAATTCATGGCCGCGGGAGGGGGTGGGGCAAAACCGCTAATCTGCGGCTGAAATTGAGAAGAACGATACACTCGGGCAAAATTGAGAAAATCGCTAATTTGCGGCTAGAGTCCAAAAATTGCCCTTAACTGAGAGATTGAGGCTATGATGAGGCCAGCAAGATGTCCAGAGAGTGTGCTGGCTGGGTGGAATGATGACTAAAATGTGAAATTACATCCCTCCTCTCACCCTTACGAGATTTCAATCCGATCCCCCGCCCCCCTGGACAAATTCCTACCTACGCCACTGGTTTGGGGTTTGAAACTTTTGTACCGTTTCTGAAATTCTCAAATTTCAAATTGGCAACCCTAAGCTCGAGGATATCGCTCGTGTCATAATTGCTTTGAAACTCTTATTTTTCAGAGTATTTCATGCAAAATCTCCTCCAAAAGCTCCAAGTAAGGCGCGAAATAGTACCCGCTGAGTTTTCGAAGTAATATTGACTCTGAAGATGGACATGTAATTAGTAATTGTTAATTACAAATTACTTCGAAAAAGAGCTTTTAATTACAAATTACCAATTACAATGGCGTGTTGTTATCAATTACAAATTACCAATCACTAATTGTAATTGAATTACGTAATTCAATTACATGTAATTCAATTACTGCCCAGCCCTGCATATAAGTGACCGTAATGACAATTTGTGCACTAGAAATGACAAACTGACTATTCGCACTCTATGAAAAGGCAAAACTGACTGTTCAGGCTCTAAATTGGCGGGGAACATGGCATACTATTATTAATTAACGCTTCATAAATTGTCAAACTGATCATTTGCGCCCTTCACGGAGGCTACAGATGGTGCAAATGACGATTTGTGTCTTTCAAAAAATGGCTATTTGCTCAACAAAGTAAAATATGGCCAATCGCGACTTAAACCGGTAAGCTGAGCACTGGTGTTTACGAACTTGAACATGGGCCGTCCCCTCATCACCAATTGGCTGACCCCCCCCCCTATACCATCACCAGCATTGATTACCCGCAGCCTGAAGGACTTGATACAATCAGGGGTGGACAAATTACAGCTTTTTGAGTAATTAATTACAAATTACTTCCAAAAAAGAGGATTAATTACCAATTACTTTTCACTTCCACGAATAATTACAAATTACTTAATTGTATTAAGTAACTTGAATTACTTACACTACTAGTAATTGAATTACTTTTTCAATTACCAATTACCCAAGAGCTGGATTTGTGAAACGCAAGCGTCTGTTTTTTTTTTTTTAGTTCGTCCAGCCAACAATCGAACGTCAGAACAGATCTTCAAGATAGGAAGCAGGAACAGCATAGCCCCAAGCTTGCCAAGATGTCAAGCTCATAGCATGAGTAGGGTTGCAAAATGTCCTGGGGTATCGCGGGTAGTCATAATTTGCTACTTTGGCTAATTTGGCTAATTTTGTCCCACATCCCGGCCTGCGAACTGTCCCAGGGTACCCCGGATAGTCATAGTTAGCTAATTTGGCTAATTTTGACCCGCGTTCCGACCAAGGACGTCTTGGGACGCAATATGTCCCGAATTCTTTATGTATTTATTTGAAATTGTGCGTGCGATACCTAACTCTCAGAGAGCTTTGCAATGGCAGTTTTATGTGGTTCGATATTTTTGCGCTTTGAGAATTTTGTGGTTAGAGCTATTTGGATTGGAGTTTCTTGTGGTTCGAGCTTTTTGTGGTTGGGGTTTCGATTAGGGGATTAGGGGGGACGCGGGAAGTCCCGCGTCCCGTCCCGCGTAAATTTCCCGCGCGGGACGGGACTTCCCGCGGTTGTCCCGTGGGAAATCGATTTTGTTTGGTTTTTTTACTAAATTGTG
Organism: Corythucha ciliata; assembly: GCA_038030265.1. Classification (NCBI taxonomy): domain Eukaryota; kingdom Metazoa; phylum Arthropoda; class Insecta; order Hemiptera; family Tingidae; genus Corythucha; species Corythucha ciliata. The sequence goes on along the minus strand of CM075942.1, from coordinate 7,594,420 downwards.
AGATGAACTAGAGAAACCAAATAATTCAAACTAATGTAATAGTAAATTCTTGTCTTGGTCCCAAAAACTTTCATTTTGAACACATTAAATACCTCTTATATTTTATCCTTCCCTTGCCCGTTCCCGCCATTCGATGCGAAGAATAATTTTAGTGAAATGCTTGTCTGCACGTTTGTAAAGGGCTGTATATCGGTACCTATTGGACATGAAAGAAAGTGTTGACCAGTAAATTTAGCCTTCTAAATTCACTGTTCAAACATTTTTTATTAAATTTCGCAGTTGAAGAGCGTTAACTCTAACGAAAAATTAAATGTTCTTTTAACATTTAACATGGAATATTTTGTCTGTGGAACTCTTTCTAGACATAGACAAAAAATTAAAAAAAAACACGAAGAAAATCTTGCGGTTCCCCTCCAACCAGGTGTGAGGAGGGGGCCATGTTGTCATTTTGTTGAAATTCTCCTCCATCTAATCCTTTCTCTGCATTTGCCCCCCCCCCCCACGGTTCTTTGGTCAGACCACCCGAAAACGATTCTTTGAAAACAGCTGTTGAGGGGGGGGGGGGATTTATTATGTACTTTTTTGTCGCGCGGTACATGCGGGGAATCTCGCGCGGGACGGGACGCAAGACGGTGACTCAGAAAAAATGTGTGACGGGACGGGGCTTTTCATTTCCCGTCCCGTCCCGTCTCGCACGCACCCCTAGTTTCGATCTTTGAAACTTTTGTACCGTTCTCAATTTTGTATTTGTTCTCAAATTTCAAATTGGCAACGCTAAGCTTGAGGGTATTGCTCGTGTCATAATTTCTTTGAAACTCTTATTTTTCATTTACACACAAATTATCGACCAATTAGGGCGATAGTTTTTGTTTCACAACTCTTATTTTTCAGTGAATTTCGTGGAAAAACTCCTCCAAAAGCTCCAAGTAAGGCGCGAAATAGTACCCGCTGAGTTTTCTAAATAATATATTGGCTCTGAAGTTGGGGATGGGAATGTAATTGGTAATTGTTAATTACAAATTACTTCGAAGAATTGCTTTTAATTACCAATTACAATGGCGTGTTGCTGTCAATTACAAATTACCAATTACAAATTGTAATTGAATTACATAATTCAATTACATGTAATTCAATTACTGCCCAGCCCTGCATATAGCACCTTTTTAGCACCAGAATAATTCATCTTTTTTAAGTGATTATTCAGCTACTGCCCTTTTCTGTCAAAATCACAGTTAATTGCAAATAAATAATAACGGGCGGAGGAGCAGATAGAGTTAGCAGCAAATCGTTTGTGTTGTGCGTAGACGGTAGCGTGGATGACTTGTCTCCGCCTTATCTGTCCCACTCTTGAGGAATCCAAATAAAATCGCCATTTTATGAAGTGAAAACAGGCTACCAGTTGTTAACCTCTCGCTTCTGTAAGAAGAAGTTTCAGTGGGTTTTTTCTTATGTGAAGATTTTTTTTTTTCCTTCTATTTGACGAATATTTTCGGGACAATCGCGGTGAAATTCATTCGGTCAGTTGTACGGAAGGGAGGCAGCCGTGCGTGACAGTGCTCTTCGTTCTGTGTTAAGAGTGTTGAGTTAAAAGTATTCGGGACCAGCGGGCGAGCCCTGGAAGAAGAGCTGACTGCTCGCTTGCGACGGCAAAAATGGTCTCGCTTCCGCGTCGTATCATCAAAGAAACACAGCGTCTGTTGCAGGAGCCCGTGCCCGGTATATCGGCCGTCCCCGACGAATGTAACGCTCGATATTTCCACGTTATAGTCACAGGGCCGGATGACTCGCCCTTTGAGGGCGGCCTCTTCAAACTGGAGCTGTTCCTTCCTGAAGACTATCCAATGTCGGCTCCTAAAGTTCGTTTTGTAACTAAAATCTACCACCCGAACATAGACCGTTTAGGTAGAATCTGTTTGGATATATTGAAAGACAAATGGAGTCCGGCACTTCAAATTCGCACCGTTCTCCTGTCGATCCAAGCACTCCTGTCTGCCCCCAATCCGGACGATCCTCTTGCTAATGACGTCGCCGAGCTTTGGAAAGTGGACGAAGCCGAGGCTATTCGTAACGCAAAGGAATGGACTCGTCGCTACGCTATGGACACTTAAATGAATAATTGAATCGGCGAAAATCAGCCCCCCCCCCACAGCTGTCGCCTCTCATTGCCACTTTTCTTTTATATATCAAGAGGAAATCGTTTCTGGTAAATTTGAAATCGGTTGCGCCAATTGACCTGTGTTATGGTCTACCTTCACGTTAATTTTTATCAAAGGGATATTAAAGCATCTCTTTAAGTTCATGAAATACCTGCCCATTTTTTCCATTTAAGTCACTTCAAAATGTATTTTCTACGAGAGAATATCCCGTTTAATTGGTGTTTTAAATTAATCCAGCCATTTGCCCAGCAAATAATTTGTTCGATTTCCATATTCTCTTGTATAGGTATGTATCGAATTACGATTTTGCTCTGTAAAACGATAATGTAAATCGGAGCTAATATAATTTGTTAAAATTCAACCGTTATCAACTGTGGGGTTTCCTCCTTTGAGACTAATAATTCAATTTAAATTGTGGTATGTTGGGGGCGTATGATAGTCCTCCTTTTAAGACGACCTTCCCGTTCTCTTGAAAGGTTGTTGAACTTCATACCTTACGCGAAGAACGGGATTGTGCGAAGTCACATTGACGTGAGGGATCACCTCATCGTTTCATCGCTAAACACTCAGTTAAATTTGAGTGTTTCCTATTATGAAGTGAAATTTCGCATTTTCGTGCGGTAATTTTGCAAGGTGACTAACTATTGGGTAACCGGTACTTTCGAGGTGATAACGTACCGTGTTACACTCTTAGCCTGAGGGGGGGGGGGTAGACGAAATGATTTGAACGTTACTGTTTAAAAAGACGGCTCGTTTTCGACATTTAGGTCATTTGTGTCGCTAGTTTATTGTTTATGGCAGGGCTCATTTTTCTGGACAAATACGGTGCTGAATATAGTGGTTATATAGATACTCCGTGCCCTAAAGGCACCAAATCGCAGAATCGATGCCCTCGAACATCATTGAATGGTCTTTGTCCTGTTTCCCATTTTCCGTCTGCTTGAATTGGAACTGTGAGGTCCAGTGGTGTGCCCAGGAATTTTTCTTGGGTTGGGAGTGGTTTTCAAATTATAAAATTATGGGGCCCACGCACAGTGCCGGCTAGTCCTTCACCCTACCCGCACACCAATTTCACTCTCTAATTAGCAAATTTTCCTAATTTTAGCCGCTATAATTAAAGATTTTTCTACATTTTAGCCGTCAATTAGAGATTTTCCCGAAATTTTATCCGCCAATTAGCGCTCTTTCCTCCCATATATCGTATTCCTTAGCTACAATCGCCAATGATATTGACAAAAATAAATAAAATTGGGCATATTCGTTCTGTGTTAAGAGTGTTGAGTTAAAAGTATTCGGGACCAGCGGGCGAGCCCTGGAAGAAGAGCTGACTGCTCGCTTGCGACGGCAAAAATGGTCTCAAATCTGTCGCGAACAAGTGTGATGTCGCTATTAATTTCACGTAGCCGATCACTACTGAAATTGCGAAAAATCGCCCATTCGCATAAAAAAAAGGAATAGATGATAATTCGCCGCAAAAACGAGCAGAAAACTCTATTTCAGAGCTGAAATTGAGAAAAATAGATTATGAGAAATTTGCGGCAGCAGCTCAATTTAAAGAATACGCCAATTATTGAACCGTGAAAATTCGGTAATGCGCGGGTTGGAGACGCTACTACGCAGCTAAAATATAGAAAAAGCGCCAATTCGCTGCTAAAATTGAGGAACATCACTAATTCTCAGATATAGTGTGGCAAAATTTCCTTTTTTTTTTCTTTCTTTTTTTTTGTCGACAAATTGGGATCCTCCTAATTTGCGGACCAACATAACGAATTCTGCGGACCAGCCCATAACTCTCCGTAAAGCGTTCCGACTGGGCTGATGAGAATTCAACTCGTTGTGGGGTGGGGAGAGGGAGCTCAGCAAATTACCGGATCGTCATCAAAATTTGATGACGATCCGGTAATTTGCTGATCCCCCTCTCCCCACACCACACGAGTTGAATTCTGCGGACCAGCCCATAACTCTCCGTAAAGCGTTCCGACTGGGCTGATTTTCGGTAATTATAATTTACTCCGGTGGCAGTACAAGCCATCAAAATTTGATGACGATCCGGTAATTTGCTGACCCCCCTCTCCCCACACCGCAACGAGTTGAATTCTGCGGACCAGCTCATAACTCTCCGTAAAGCGTTCCGACTGGGCTGATGAGAATTCAACTCGTTGTGGGGTGGGGAGAGGGGGCTCAGCAAATTACCGGATCGTCATCAAATTTTGATGGCTTGTATGCCACCGGAGTAAAGTATAATTACCGAAAATCAGCCCAGTCGGAACGCTTTATGGAGAGTTATGGGCTGGTCCGCAGAATTCGTTATGTTGGTCCGCAAATTAGGAGGACCCGACAAATTGCGAGTTTCGGGACTGCCGGAAACCTGGACCAACACATACCTGCCAAATTCAACGAAAACTGTCCCATTGGTTTGTTTCGCCGAATTTTTCGTCTGTTAAACTTTTCGTGCGCGGTCAACTTCCCGTAATCCGACACATGAGCGAAATTCGTTTGTTTAGCGTTATATTTATCAGAACGACGATTGTTTACGTTTGTGTAGCCTCCTAAATCACTAAATCTGTCGCGAACAAGTGTGATGTCGCTATTAATTTCACGTAGCCGTGTACAGCTATTAAGGCATTTTTTAGTAGAGCGAAGCAAACAATTTTCCAAGCCCCTCACTTGAGCCAAACCTGAATCCACGTCTGCCAGAAACTATCAATTTCATGAATTTTCAACCAATGAACATACAATTTTTCGGATATTCATCTCCGAAATGTCGCAATTTAGTGACTATTGGCCGGACATTAAGCCCGGATTCCACTCGCCGATTTTTGGGACAACTTCAGGGATAAAATTGTGGGAAATCACTAGATCAAGCGGCTAAAACTATGGAAAAGCGCTAATTCACGGGTAAAATTGAGAAAAATAGATTATGAGAAATTTGCGGCAGCAGCTCAATTTAAAGAATACGCCAATTATTGAACCGTGAAAATTCGGTAATGCGCGGGTTGGAGACGCTACTACGCAGCTAAAATATAGAAAAAGCGCCAATTCGCTGCTAAAATTGAGGAACATCACTAATTCTCAGATATAGTGTGGCAAAATTTCCTTTTTTTTTTCTTTCTTTTTTTGTCGACAAATTGGGATCCTCCTAATTTGCGGACCAACATAACGAATTCTGCGGACCAGCCCATAACTCTCCGTAAAGCGTTCCGACTGGGCTGATGAGAATTCAACTCGTTGTGGGGTGGGGAGAGGGGGCTCAGCAAATTACCGGATCGTCATCAAAATTTGATGACGATCCGGTAATTTGCTGATCCCCCTCTCCCCACACCACACGGAGTTGAATTCTGCGGACCAGCCCATAACTCTCCGTAAAGCGTTCCGACTGGGCTGATTTTCGGTAATTATACTTTACTCCGGTGGCAGTACAAGCCATCAAAATTTGATGACGATCCGGTAATTTGCTGACCCCCCTCTCCCCACACCGCAACGAGTTGAATTCTGCGGACCAGCCCATAACTCTCCGTAAAGCGTTCCGACTGGGCTGATGAGAATTCAACTCGTTGTGGGGTGGGGAGAGGGGGCTCAGCAAATTACCGGAACGTCATCAAATTTTGATGGCTTGTATGCCACCGGAGTAAAGTATAATTACCGAAAATCAGCCCAGTCGGAACGCTTTATGGAGAGTTATGGGCTGGTCCGCAGAATTCGTTATGTTGGTCCGCAAATTAGGAGGACCCGACAAATTGCGAGTTTCGGGACTGCCGGAAACCTGGACCAACACATACCTGCCAAATTCAACGAAAACTGTCCCATTGGTTTGTTTCGCCGAATTTTTCGTCTGTTAAACTTTTCGTGCGCGGTCAACTTCCCGTAATCCGACACATGAGCGAAATTCGTTTGTTTAGCGTTATATTTATCAGAACGACGATTGTTTACGTTTGTGTAGCCTCCTAAATCACTAAATCTGTCGCGAACAAGTGTGATGTCGCTATTAATTTCACGTAGCCGTGTACAGCTATTAAGGCATTTTTTAGTAGAGCGAAGCAAACAATTTTCCAAGCCCCTCACTTGAGCCAAACCTGAATCCACGTCTGCCAGAAACTATCAATTTCATGAATTTTCAACCAATGAACATACAATTTTTCGGATATTCATCTCCGAAATGTCGCAATTTAGTGACTATTGGCCGGACATTAAGCCCGGATTCCACTCGCCGATTTTTGGGGCAACTTCAGGGATAAAATTGGGGGAAATCACTAGATCAAGCGGCTAAAACTATGGAAAAGCGCTAATTCACGGGTAAAATTGAGAAAAAACACGAATTGGCGTTTAAATTTGTGGATAAAATTTGGACAGTGCCCTCAAACGCTATATCTACTTTGCGGATTCTTGAGGTAACTTCGTGGCTAATTCACGGCTACGAGTTTATAATAAGCGCCGATTCGTCGGTAAAAATGAGAAAGTGTGCTAATTTACTGCTAAAATTGGGATGAAAAATGAGGGATAAAAATGAAAAAATGAGCAATTTGGCATGAGTAATTTTGGCGGGAGATTTTCACTCTTCCACGAACCAAACGTTTCAAGTTTCGCACCTTTGAAACGAAATTTCACACATTTTAGTTATTTCGCGCTCCAATTTTGCTGATATTTTTGCAATCAAATCCCAAAATACGTGGGGTTCGCTCCTTAAACAACCAATTTTACGAACTTTCGCTGTTTCGGAACCCAATTTCGTGAACTTCGCTCCTTTAAACCCCAATTTGGGGGAATTTCACACGATGAAACACCAAATTTTGTGGCTTAACCCTCTTTTTAAAATATGTTTCGCGTATTCGGTTAATTCAATAACCAACATTATTTTTTTGTTATATTGTAAATTATTTATTGTTTTTCACGAGTTGTTTTAGATCTTACTGGAAATCAGTTTCGCAAGTTTGGCAAATTTAAATCTAAATGCCCAAATTTGGGCTTATTTCGCACCTAAATTTCGTCGATTTGGATGTTATAAATCGGGTAATGTTGAGAAATCTCTGGAGGCGAAAGAAACTGCGCTGGGCTGCTTCCTGGACATAGGTGGTGCTTTTGATAACACCACCTATGACTCTATGGAGGCTGCAGTAAGGAGCAGAGGTGTTGATCCATCTTCAGTGAAATGGATCAAGGGGATGCTGGAATGCCGCGTCGTGACTTCGGAGCTGGGAGGGGAGACTGTTTCCGTGTTGCCCTCAAGGGGGTGTCCCCAGGGGGGTGTGCTCTCTGCTTTGCTCTGGCTGCTCGTGGTGGACGAGCTTCTCGCTATCCTAAAGGAGCAGGGTTATGAGGTAGTTGGTTACGCGTATGACCTTGCGATTCTAGTTAGGGGCAAATTTGATGATACCATATCCAGTAGGATGCAGGGTGCCCTTAACATAGTGCAGCGATGGTGCAGCAGGCATGGTCTCAGGGTTAACCCTGAGAAGACCACCCTTGTTGCGTTTACCAGGCGGAGGAAGCTGGCATTAAAGGTAGTTCGACTGAATGGAGAAGTGTTGAAAGTAGGAAAAGAAGTCAAGTACCTTGGAGTTACCCCGGATCAGGGGCTCGAATGGACCTCGCATATCAAGAGGGTGCTGAATAAGGCCACGTTCGCATTGTGGGCTGGTCGGAAAATGTTTGGCAAAACATGGGGTCTAAAGCCAAAAATGGTGTTGTGGCTGTATACAGCCGTTGTTAGGCCTATCGTCACCTATGGCTCACTCCTATGGTGGCAGAAGACGAAACAAGGGACAGTCCAGGCCTTGCTGAGTAAGTTGCAGCGCCAGGCCTGTCTTGGAGTAACGGGTGCTATGCATTCGTGCCCGACGGCAGCCATGGAGGTGTTACTGGACATGCCTCCCCTGCACTTTCATGTGCAGGCGACCGCATATATGGCGGCGGTGAGACTGCTGCGGGCGGAGCACGTGAAGCGGGGTGTCCAGGTTGGGCACTTGCGTGTTCTGGAGGAAGTTGCATGTAGTGAGGCGGCTGAAGTCGTTACGGATCACCCGATCGTCGACATAGGCAACCGCGACCTTTGGGATAAGGGTTTGCCGAGGTTTAAGCCCGGCACGCAAGTATGGTATACTGATGGATCTGTGAAGGATGGGGGTGCTGGCATTGGGGTCTTTGGCCCCAGGCTTCAGCATTGGGAGTCCCTTGGGACGACCGCCACTATCTTTCAGGCGGAGATCTATGCTATAGAAGCCTGTGCGCGGAAGATTAGTGAGAGGGGTCTCCGGAAAGCGAAGATCTTTATCCTGTCTGACAGCCAGGCGGCTCTTAAAGCCCTAGGCTCAAGTGTCGTGAATTCGAAGCTAGTTTGGGGATGTCTTGAAACCCTCAGGCCTGTGGCAACGGCAAACAGCCTTACTTTGATGTGGGTGCCGGGTCACAAGGGGTTTGAGGGGAATGAAATGGCTGATCAACTCGCGAAGAGAGGATCAGAGATGCCTTACGTGGGCCCGGAGCCAAGTCTCGGGGTCACGAAGTCCTTCACGAAGAGGCAGGTGCAGGCGTGGTTGGACGAGAGGCATCGTGAACACTGGGTTAGACAACCAGGTCTCAGGCAGGCCAAGCTCTTTGTCACTCCAAAGGGACGATCGGAGAAGGGCCTGATCTCTCTGAGCCGAGGAGACCTTAGAATCTTGGTGGGACTGCTAACGGGACATTGTGCCCTTCGATATACACTCAGACTAATGGAGAAGTCTGACACGGACATTTGCAGATTTTGCGACCTGGCCGTGGAAACAGCAGAGCACGTACTGTGTGAGTGCCAGGCTCTGGGGCGGTTACGCTTTCAACATCTTGGAAATGATGTGCTTCAACCGGAGGACATCTCCAGGATGGCTACGGGAAATATCCTCAACTTCGTTAAGGAGTGGTGGAGGAGGACGCTTGAAAACTAACGTCTTTCTTGGCAGGGCAACCTGAGGGGACACCACAATAGATCTTATAGGTCGAGTTTGGTAGGAGATAGTTTCTTCTGGGCTTCCCTCCCCGTTCAATAATAAAAAAAAATGAGTACTTTTACTCGGTATCGAATGGGTATTGATTCAGTATCGCACTAGTTTTAATCAATACCCATTCGGTACCAATTAAAGTACTCATTTCAAACGGTACGTTTCCGATGCCGGGAGTTCACGTGTTTAAATTAATTTAAAAAATTTAAAAATATAAAAAATACTCGGTATTGATTAAAAAGTATCGAATCGTACTCATTATCGAATGAAAAGTATCGATTTCTGAAGTACTCATTTCCCAGTAACGAATCTAAGTATCGAAATAGTACTTGGTATCGAAAAAAAGTATCGATACCAAAACTGCTGGGTATCGATTGAAAAGTATCGATACTTTACTCTATTTACTGGTATCGATTCAACACTAGGGGCGGCACACACAAGGCCCCGGGAATTTCGCGTTCAGCCATCAGGGGGGGGGGGACAGACGCCGCTGTTTAGTAGATCCAAGCACGCGAGTCCTCAATTCCCTCCCTTGAGCAAATTTTAAACCCACGCCTGGACAGTTATACAGGGTGTTTGAGGTTTGTGTGGCAATACTGAACCACGTGATGAATTAGGTCATTTAGCATCGATTTCACGAAATACACTATTATCGATAAAGCAGTAGATGGCAATTGTAGCACATCGTTGGAAAGCTGACAAATTGCAGATGTTTTTCCATCCATCTGAACGTTTGATGCCACTGAGGTTAGAAGAATTAGAAGCGGAAGAGTAGGCAGGAGCAAAACGCATTTTGGGAGATTTTGATCGACTGATATGCCAATCAAAATTGGACAATCACCAATTCTTTTGGGCTCATTTTGTAGGCAATTTTGTTCTGTTTCCAACGCACTATTCACTTTATTCAAATTAACCTCGTGCGGTGACACAGCAAGTCAAACTTGAAAAAAAAGAGCTAATCATGAAAACATCAGTTTTTATTCGATATCTCGAAAACAAATTGACTATCGATAATAGTGTATTTCGTGAAATCGATGCTAAATGACCTAATTAGTCACGTTGTTCAGTATTGCCACACAAACCTCAAACACCCTGTATAAATATCATTAATGCCATGGATTACTTAGCGGGGCTGAATGGCAAACTTTTAGGGTCAAACAAATACGGTTTTTGTTGTTGTTGTTGTTGTTGTTTGTTTTTGTTCTTGTACTTTTTCATAGTTATTTATTTTATTTATATTTTTTCGTGATTTTTGTTATTTTCTTCTACCCTGGGCTGAGGTACACTCTAAGAGGGTTCTGACCCCCAAAACCCTCCCCATGGCCACACCACTGGTGGTGAGGTTATGTCGAAAAAAAGGTAATTTTCAACTTTTATTATTTCCCAGGAAACTCGTCGCGGTAAACGAGGAGAGACGTCTAAAAAAGAAACCCAAAGTGTTGGTCCACGGTGACGCAGCTCAAGTCATCGGCAAAGTACCATTTTCCGTCAAAAACTGTCCAGTCGACTATTTGACAATCGTCGGGCACAAGGTACACAAAAGTAGTGTTCAAACAATACGATAAATATTCGCGCGCTCTTGATAGTTTTATGGTCCTAGAATAGGGGCGCTTTACGCCAAATTTGGCGTGCCTTTAACGTCGATTCTTAAGGGAGGTGGACAGGAGAGAAATTTGCGACCTGGTACGGAGAATACCCCGTGTATTGCTGGTAAAAAAAAAAAGGTTAATGACATACAAAATTGAGTAAGATTTCTTAATTTGATTTTTAAAAGGACTCGGGGAAGCCGCCAGGCTAGTCATTCAAAACATAGAACAAACGAAAAATCATCTTAACTCAGTCAAAAATTACTTGGAGGCCCTTCTCAAAGTGAGTTTTAGTAATAAATTGTTGCCTTTAACTTAGAAAATGCTAACGGGTGTCCGCTACAGAAAGAATTCCCCGACGGTGACTTCATCGTCAATTTCCCCGAGTCCAACGGTTCGAGATCTCGCCTGCCGAATACATTGAGCGTTTCGTTTCGGGGCGTTTCAGGGCCGGCATTGTTGAAGCGGTGCCCCAGTATTGCCGCAAGTACTGGAGCTGCTTGTCATTCAAACACTGTTTCAAGTAACTCTAGCACTTTTTTTTTTTTTTAAATATTTTCAATGAACTTAAAAACTTAACTAATCTCGTAACATAAATTTTCTAGACATATTAAAACAACTGCTGCCGCTAGAGCAAGTAACAGGAACGATTAGATTGTCCGTAGGCAGACAAACATCTTTGGCGGATATAGAAGTAGCCGTAGGAATGTTGAAACAAGCCTACCAAGAAGAAAAAAAATGAATACCTAACATAAAATCTCGTAAAAACAGCAGACTGTTTTTGAATTAAATGTAAAAGGAAGACGTTCCACAGCAACTTTATGATGGCTATCGAAACATCTTGGGAAAAAAGGTGAAATTGTGTCGGTAGGTATCAGAGGATCGCTAAACTATTTTAAATTGGAAATTTTTTTTAAAGCTAGTGTGCTTACTTGATCAGTCATGTTTCATGTTTGGAAAGAACGAAAGCGTTACAACGGGGCGATATTCTTTTGTCGAATATTTGCACGATGTTCACATTCTCCACGCCTCTTTCTTTGAGTCCCATCATGCTTTTTAGAATTATTCGGGTAAGTAACCAAAAAAGTTTTTTTTTCGTTTAAAAACTTACCGATCAACCGTCACCAAATTTTCGGCAACAGCTTGCAAACAATTTTGTAGACAATTGAAAGGTGTTACGAGATGAGCGAGGTGTAAATTGTCTTTATATAATTGTTGTAATTTGGTTGTTGCCTCAGCTAGGGGAAAGTCCCTCCTCGCTATTTTTACGTATACTTTCTCAAGCCAGAAGTCCGAGTATGCTTCCCACGTTTTAAACTGGGGCAATTTAGCTCTGACTGGCCTAAGTTTATCTACAAGAAGATTTTTTTTTTTAATTACGAGGTTCAAAGTAATTTTTTTAAGGTATAAAATGGGGTTTTTATTACAATCTGCGATGAATTTTTCGATTATCGCTCTGAAGAAAACGCTGTTTGCATGATGCCTGTGGTCATCGGCTGTCCTGCAGACCCAACTTTCTCTGGTGGTTTCAGCGGCGATTCTCAACAGATATCCCACTGAATTTCCAAGGTCTGATGAAAGAATCGTTTCTGTCAAAGAGTGGCTCTGGGGGAAAATGGGAGCTTTCACTCCATAAGTTGGGGGTACTTTGTGGTAGCAGCACGATGCGAGAACTGCGCATTTAATTGATTCCACTTGCTGAAAGATTCTTTAATGAAAAATTAAAAGTTAAAACGGAGATTGTTGAGTAAATTAGTGATTCTTTGGATAAACAAAAAAAATTACTTGAAACAGTTGACGGTGAGATCACCACAAGCGTGAAGAGCCACTAAACACGTGGCTCTGCCTGAACTCACACAGTCCAGCTGACGACAAACATCTTCGATATTACTAGCTAAGAAAAAAAAAACCAAAACAAATATGAAACGATCCAATGGGCAATTTGAACGCCATTAATGTCGTTTTACCACAGATCGATAAATTCATCTGCTCAATATTACCCTGTAGCCCCGCCTGAACATTTGTTCTTTCCGCGGTGTCACACTTCACAGAGTCACATTCGACGGCGACAACCAATGATCTTGGAACCAATTGACAAATAGCTCTGTCAATATAACCCTGCCACATTGGAAAACTTGACATTGTTGAACGTGACGAAATTAAAATTAAAAGAAACTGTTAACAAAACTAACCAATCCAGCCCCAATATCGACAATAACTCTAGCGTCGAGTTCATTGCATTTTCTAGCAACAAACGACGATAAACGACTCGTTTCGTGCAGTTTTTTGGGGCTCATTTTTTTATTTTGACCGCTCATTTTGTATTCTCCTCTAACTTTTTCGGGTTCAAAGTTGAGAGCGTCGCATTCAAAAATGAATTCTTTCAACTCGTCAGGCCAATCGTCCTGCGCCAAAAAATTGAGGATACAATTTTGAAACTTGCAAACACGGTTTTTTTTCCTCTCTCTCTCTTATAATTACATACCTTAACAAACCCAAATGGCACTCGATTGAGCTCGTCAAGATTCAGAGTACTTAGCGGCTCAAGTAAGTGGGCGTTTCCTTCCAGTATCCACTTTTTCAAAATGTCAATTGGACGAGATTTAAACAGCCATTGCCATTTACTCAACAAATCGACCACTCTTTCCATGTAAGACTGCATTTCTGTTAAACTGTCCGGAGGTGGTGTCATCTGTGAATGAAAGATTTGAAGAGTTTTCTTCTTATAAAGTGACGACGGGAAAAACGGAGACGAGAACTAACATTTTATAAGTTAAGTAATTCCAGTTCACGAACAGCTGCTTTTGAGCCAGCAAAATCTCGCCGTCTGAATAATTTTAGCCGCGTTGGTATTTAATAGTGGAGGCTGAAACTGTCCTGGACCCACTGGCGGTCCTGCACGTATCGGGGCCCGGAGCCGGAAATCTCCAAGAGGCCCCTAAGTACCAAATAATATTTAAACCTCTTAAAACCGGTAATATAAACCTCTAATGCCTTTTCCTTATTTTAGCCACGAATTATCGCTATTTCCACACTTTATGCGCCAATTACCGCTTATGTCCAGTTTAAGCCGCGAATTTATCACGGATGAGTGCCCCTGTGGCCTCTCCCTTGGAGTCGTCAAGGTCACTTGTGCAAAAAAAAAATCATCAAAACCGCCTCCATCGAGTCAAATTTTATGGTCAATTTCTCAAATGTACTGTGTTCTGAGACAGACGTCTCCTGAACGGCCCAGCGAGGACTTTCCCTCGAGGATCGGGACTTTTCCTTCGACTTTAGGGCTGTCCGCGGGAAAGTTTGTGCGCTAGTGGTTAAAAACGGTGGCATCAGTGAGAGCCCTTTTCATCGAATCTTCTTGTCGAAAATTCGTCTCAATTTTCGGATTCCCCGCGTGGAGAAACCCCAAAATATTGGTTAGGTTGGAGGCTCACAGTGGTTTGAGATTTCTGTGGTTGGAGCTTCGCTGTGGTTGGCCGGGGTGTTCAGTTGCCCTCAGCTAGACGTTTAAACGCAGACTTAGTGGGGCAGGTCCCTGATTCCACCAATAAAGTAAAATCCATCAGGATCGCCACATTTTGTATAGCGAAAATGTTCGCCGGTGGTGCTTAGCAAAACAGCAATTTTCCCCTTTTCAGATTATTCATCCAATAAAATACCTTTTCTCACATTTTGATCTTCAAGACATCAAATTTCCAGATTTTTCTTGTCGAAAAATAGCCATTTTCCTTGATCTGGCTCACTGAAAAACGAATTCCTCGGATTTCGCTCTCTGAAAACCAATTTTTTCGGATTTTTCTCGCCAACAAAGAAATGTATACGTGACGAACTGACTAAAAAAATCTGTTTACGGATTTTAGTTGCTCAGTGTGCCCAAGTGCCGAAATTCAGGAACCGTTTTTGAAGATTTTACGCACTACAATTTGATATTACCTTGGTTGGTACACTAAAAGAACAATTTCTTGGAGTTCACTCCCGGAGTTCATACATTTTCCGTATTTTTCTTTTAAAAAAACACACATTTTCCCGGATCTGGCTCACAAAAAAACAAATAACTCGGATTTCGCTCCCTAAATACCGATTTTGTGGATATTTTTGCGTGGTGAGTTCACTAAAAAATAAATATATTATTTAGTTGTCAACGACAGACAAATTTCGGAGGACGGCTTCACAATTCAGTGACCGAATTTGCTGATTTTTCCGCACTGTAAAACCATTTTCGCAGGTTTGCCTCACCAAAAAATCAATTTATTGAATTTCGCTCTCTAAGAAATCAAATTTCGCAGAAGAAAAACATTTCCCCAAATCTGGCTCACTGTAAGATAAATTTCTCGGATTTCGCTCACTGAAAACAAATTTCGAGGATTTTGTCACCAGTAATAGTACATTTCACAACGAGAGAGGAAAGGGGAACTTTACCGGCGAGCTGTGGCAAGCGTTACGTCAACGAGTCGGGTGAAGTTCCACTTTCCTTTCTATGGTTGTGAAATGTGCTGTTTCGCGTTACCAGTGAAAAAAATTGGTATTTCCCTCGCCCTCCCCGTTATCTCAAGCCTTTAAACGCCCGGTGAAAACCCAATTCACCGGGTGGCCCAATGCAAATCGGTCTCTGAATAGGACCATCCCAGCGAAAGTGGTTAGCCGCCAATGAAAGTCCCCGAAATTGCTTTTTCAGTGAGCAAAATCCGAGAAATAGATGCGCGAGTTGCCACAGCTAGCGGGGCAAAATTTCGGCGAAATGCCACGTCAAGATAATTTTTAATTTGTTTTCAGAGTGAAATCGCCAGTTTGTAGTGAAAAGTTCAGTTTTCTGTTAGAAGTTTAAGGGTGAAAACTTCAATTTTGGGTTTAAAAAAAACGACAGTTTTGGAGAAAAGTTGCCAGTTTTGTGGTAAAACCAGCAGTTTTAGGGGAAAACATTTCATTTGTCACTTTTTCCTCAAAATTACGCCCCCCCCGAAACTGGTGGTTTTACCACAAAACAGAAGTTTTTTTACCCCAAAATTCAAGTTTTCAATTCTGTGGTGAACCCGTAAAAGATTTGGGACAAAGCCGCCAGTTTTGTTGTGACATATTTTGGAGGTAACACGTCAGCTTTGGCGCGAAATCGTCTCATTTGGAAACAAATCGTCAGTATTGTGGTGAAATTGTCATTTTTGGAGTAAAATATTTAGTTTTGGGGTGGTACTGCCAGTTTTAGGGTGAAACTGTTAGTTAAGGGACAATTCGTGGGGTTTTTCGTTAGTTTTGGAGTTAAAACCGGCAGTTTTAGGTAATATTGCCAGTTTTTGTAGTGAAATCTTCGGAAGAACACTTCAGGTTCGGATTAAAGCCGCCAGTTTTGGAGTAAAAAATTCTCCAAATTTCTGGACGAAAATAGTCAGTTTTGTAGTAACATAAACAGTGTTAGAGTAAAATATTCATTTTTGAGGTAAAACCGCGTCACGTCACCTACGGCGTGAAATCGTCTGTTTTGGTGTAATAACGTCTTAAAAATGTGATCAAATCGTCAGTGTTGTAAAATCGTCAGCGTTTGTAACACAGATTTGTCAGTTTTGGCGTAAAATCATCCGTTTTGGGGAAAACGTTAGTTATGGAGGGAAATTGTCAGTTTTGGAGTTATCCAGTTTTTATAAACATGTATTTTCTTTGGTGTAACATGACAGTTTTGACAAGAAATCGTTTGTTTTTTGGGTAAAATCGCCACTTTTCGGGATAAAATCCCAAACTTCGAGTTAATAACTCCACTATACCGCCCATACATCACTCCTTTGAGAGCGATTACGTCATGAACCCAAAAAGGTAGGTTTTAAGCCAGAGTCGTCAGTTTTGACGTAAAATCATCCGTTTGGGTTCAAACCAACTGTTATGGTTGTAAAATCGTCAGCCGTGTTCTGAAAACTTCAATTTTGGGGTAACACTTCGGCTTATGCGTGAAATTAATTGTCTGTTCGGAATATAATATTCAGTTTCAGAGTAAAATCTTCAGTTTTGGGTTGAAAAATGTCAGTTTTTAACGTCTCTCAGTCAAGACGTTGAAAAGTCGGACACCTTGTGTTGGAGGGCTAAGCGCTTCCTACAAGTATCAATATTTGTGGGAAAAACATTGCCAGTTTTTGGATGGGAAAATTCTGAATAGAAGGCTACAACGATAGTTTCCCAGCGGAAATGTTAGTTTTTCAAGACAGGATTCTGAACCTTTTTGTGCAAATTCAGTTTTTTGGAGACAATTTGACGATTTAAAGCGCCTATATCCAGTGGCGGATCCAAGGAAGGGGCCACAGGGGCCATGGCCCCTCCCTTGGCGACACGAGGTCACTCCAACCACCTCCCAAACTCTAACGAGGGATTATCAGGGTCGGTAACAAAAAACAACCGAAAGTGTGGTTGCCACGGCGTCATAAAACAGCACCCTTGGACCCCCCCACCCAGCAGCATTTTTTCGTGACCATTCCTACCTAGGCCCCTGAGTTGCCCAGAGAGGTCGATGTGCATCATGTTTCTTCCTTGGACTTCAGAGTAGTCCGCGGGAAAAAAATCGATTAAAACCAGTGGGATCGCTGTAACAACCCTTTCATTGATTCGTGTGATCGAAACTCCTAAACAGCAAGGATCTGCTCATAGTAGGGGCTTGGGAAATTGTGCGTTTCACTCTGCTAAAAATGTCTTGACAGTCATTCACTGTCTGAAAATAGCCAAACTATAGCTATTCCCGCCATAAGAACAGCTAAACTGATTGTAATCGCGCCCCAAAGTGGCAAAACTGACGATTAGCGCCTTGCAACTGGATCAACTAACTATATTTGCACCCTAAAAATTGCTAAATATGATATTCCCTCTTTAAAAATATCCAAACGGACTTCAAGCGTTTTTAAAATGGCTAAGCTGACGACTCTTGAAGCACTGAAAATGGCCAAATCAACCATTCACGCGCCACAAATAGCCAAACTGGCAATTCGCGTGCCAAAAATGGCCAATACTGACTAATCGCGCCTTTGGCTCGATGGACTAAATTGGCATTCCAAAAACGGCTAAACTGACTATTAGCGCCCTGAAAATGCCTAAACAGATGATTCCTGCCCTGAAAAGTGCAAAATCGACCATTCTCGTTCAAAGAATGGCCAAACTGACCATATTCGCGCCTTAGGCGTGACGCATTTACGCCCTAAAAATATCAAAACTGGCGATTCTTGCCTTGAAAATGGCCAAAGTGACTGGCGATTCGCACTCTTAAAAATGGCAAAACTGACTTTACGAGCCCGGAATTGGCCATTCGTCCTATAGAATGGCTAAACACGCAATCCCTTTTGTAAAAATGCTAAATCCCGCTTTAAAAACGGCAAAACTGACCATTTGAATTCTATAATGGCAAAACTGACGATTATTACCCTAAAAATATCGCCCTTGTTAATATTCACTTCTTATATAAATGACCTGACAATTAACACCTTGGAAATGATAAACTGATGGACTATTTGCACCATACAAATGGCAAAACTGACTGTTTGCGTCCACAAAATGGTTAAATTAACGATTCGGGCCATGATAATAGTTAAACGGAGTTCGTACTCCGGATGTATAAAGACGGATATATCACGCTGACTATTTACGCCCGCTAAAAATCACTTTATTGACAGTTTGCACCGCAAAAATTGCCAAAACTGCGGCTATTCACGCTCAAAAATTGGAAAAACTGACTCTAACGCGGTCTGTAAATGGTTAAACTTACGATTCACGCCTTGAAAATTGCTAAACGGACCATTCGTGCCCGGGAAATGGTGAAACTTACCATTCATGCTTCAAAAATCACCAAATATTGAGCCTCAACGCTATTGAATTGTCTATACTGCATTTTGCGCCATTTAGGTGGCTTAACTGACGCGATTCGTGACATGTCTAGTGTGTGACTTACTGCGCCGAAATAAAATCGCCAAATAAGGGGCTATTCGCGCCCTTTTTTTTTTGTCGGGGGCGCCGGGCTTTGAACCCGGCAGGCGCCTAAGCCTCACTTGGGCTCCTACGCCATACCCAGATGTAACTGTGCACTTCACACCCGTACTGCGCGGGCGTTTCGGTCGGTGCGCGGTTTGTTGAACGCACATCGCCGGGAACGCCCACACGAAGTCGGGTGTGCTGTGTCACAGCTCGCCGCAGCCTTATAGTGTAATGGGCAATGGCTGGATTCGAACCCAGGCCCGCTGGGTTGTGAAGCGAGCATTGTATCCATTACACCATCGAGGCGCGCTCATTCGCGCCCTTAAAAGATTAATTAACTCAATCACACGAGGATCGTCTCCACCTTATCAACTGAACTGAAGGAGGAGGCTCAAGCCCCCTGAGCCTCGGCCTCGGCTAAGGTTGTAGCTTTACTGCAGGGCCGGCCTTTTTTTTTTGGTCGTGCCCCCTCCCCCCCATATCGAGCACAGCGCTTTGGTCTTACCAAAAGGACAAGAGACGTTCTGAATAAGACGCAGTTAGGGCCTGTCCAATAACTTCAACAACATAAGTTTTCCATTTGCACAAAAAATGTGCCCTGTGGCAGCTCATTGCAGTGCAGGCCTACTTGGACATTTTCGGCCCTCGGGCGAATCTTTCAACTACGCATGAAGTTGTCTTCAGGGGACGCGAATCAGCGTTTTTGTCCACACCCCATCACTTCTTTTCATTTGAATTGGTGAACTAGCAGATTTGTCTCCATTTTAGCCACGAATTAGCGATTTATTTCCATTTCAGCCGTGAATTCTTGATTTTACTAGCAATGAATTTGTGTTTCTTCTGATTAGAACCGCTAATGAGCGATTTCACCTTTAAATTAGCGCTATATTTGCTAATCTTAGCCACGAAGTTGTCTCCGGAAACCGTGACTTGCCATTTACTCAATTTATTTCTGTGAAATAGCAAAAATGTAGCCATTGGCAATATAGCCATTTATGTTGATTTAAGCTGTGAATTAGCGTTTCACCTAATTTTATCCTCCTAGCGAGCCATCAATGAGAGTTTTGTTTCCCAATTTTCGCTGCAAATTAACGCGTTTTTGAATTTTATCCGCGAATTAGCGCATTATCCGCATTTAGCCCGTAAATTAGCGATTGTTCACTTTCAGCCTCGAAGTTACCTTTAGAAGCCGCAATGGGCGTTTTCTCCATTTTAATCGTGAATTAGCGTTTTTTCCACACGTTAGCGCCAATTCTCAATTTCAGCGGTAAATTACCGATTTTCCTCCATTTTAGCCGCGAATTAGCGATTTTTGGTCATTTTAGCTGTGAATTTTTCTGTGAATCCGTGGTCTTCCTAATTTCTCAATTTTATGTGAATTAGCAAGCCCCCTCCTTGAGCCGACTCTGGATCCGCGCCTGCCTATATCTGAGTAGACGAACTATCCAGACATCTTCTGCCCACCCCTAGACCAAGGGCTGGCTACGCCTTTGGCTTCAAAAGCATGCAATTTCACGACTAATCCCCTTGAGCAGCACCCCTTGGGGGGGGGGGGAAGGCTACCTCTGGTTCCGCGGCTGCTAAAAACAAAACAAAACGAAACTTGCTATTTCGTGGATATTCAAACCAGAATACTTTCAGTTTCGCAGATATTTATAGCTCCAAATGTCGCAATGACGTTGCTATTCGTTCGGCTTGCGACGCTGACTAGCCGGGGGGCTCCGAGCAAAAAAAAAAAAAAAGGTTCCCAACCTTACTGCTAGGAAGCTTCCATTTTCGCAGAAATAAAGACACACAACTTCTCATTTTCCGGATACCACGCTAGGAGACATTCAATTTCGCTGATAATTACAGCTCCACTATGTTGTAAAGTGGCTGCTGTGCGTCAGGTTTTTAGGCGCTGTCTGGGCGACAGTCTACAGCCCGGGTTCCGCGGGCTACTGGAGATGAAAAGGCACGATTTAGCGAAAATAATAGACCGGAAACTTGGCAATTTTGCGGCTATTTATCAAGATTTGGTGCAGTCAAACTCCGACTTTTTCCTATAAATCTGTCGGTGAGGCCTTCTAATATTTTAAAATTGTTAGGACACATCGGCCACTAAACGTGAAAATTAGTTCCCAGGAACTTACTAAGTTTGACAAGCGGTAATTATGCCATTCAAACAGTTCTTCACCAGAAACTGGCAATCACCTGGAAACTGTCGAGTTATTTCTGAAATATGAATTTTTGATCAAAAAACAGCCAGCTTTATCCCATAAAATTGAGTGAAAACAGACAGTTTATCCCCAAAAAGTCGATTTCCGGTTCAAAAACTGGCAATTTAACCCCCATAACTACTGTTCCTTACCAAGGTAAAGGCAGCTTATAATGTGTTTCACGTCAAGATTAAGTGACCGTAAGTTTTTCGTTGACGAAATAAACTATTTCGCTAATAATTAGCAAGTAAACAAATTTATAATTGGTAACATCGCTAAAATTAAACTAAGGATCACAGTCTTTTTAGATTTATTTACTCAGCCAATCGTCTTTCCCAGTTTTCACCCGTTCTCGATAGAATTTGCTCATTAGAAGGTCCCAGGAGAGCGCGACCGTTCAGTTTACTCTCCAAAAAGAGAGCCGTACGCGTCAAATCCGTTCTGTTCAATCGCATAATGGCTTCGCGGTGTTGTTGAAGCTCGTCGTCGGACATTCCGTACAGAAAATTGCGTATTCCTTTGGAGCCGGGTGGAATTGGAGCGTCTATCGACTGGAACACGCCCAATTTTGCCTCTTCAACGTCTTGCTCGGTGAACTGGCCCTCGCGAACCCACGACGCGGCACGATTGAAAACGTTCAACGTTTCATTCGGATTTGGATCTCGATATGAATAGAAACAGAATGTACCGCAGGTCGAGAGATTGGCGCCGGCGCCGTAGGCACCCCCCTTTTCACGCACTAGAGGCAAAAGGTATTTAGACCGCAAAAGTCGAGCAAGCACTCGAAGAGCGGGGTACTGGGGGTGCGAATAGGAGACCGTTGGAAAACAGTGAGCGGCGTAGCTCACTTGGTAGGGAAGTTCGTAGAACAGGGAGAAATTTCCTGACTCTGGGAGCGATTCCGACGGTTTTGTTAGTTCGAACGGGTTTCTTGAATTCGCCAGGAATTTGTCGTGCGAACGAGTCGACATGAGGCAAAACCTTTTCCTCCATCTCATGTCCGGTGTTAATGGCAATTCTATAAATAATAATATAACAATGAAAACGATTGCATTAAATCAAAAACAAGAGCATAAGATTCACCTTATTTTCCCTTTGTTCATAATGACACTCGCAATGCCTGACATTAGTTCCAAAGTACTCGATAGATTCGTACGCCCCGACAAGTCTCTCATAGCGTGAACAAACGTCAGTCCGGCAAATTGTTCTTTTTGCGCCGATGAAGACGACACAAAAGCCGAAGCGGTAGACATTGCATACAGATGACCATTGTCGGCGATACCGTGAAGAATGTTATTGGCGGTCAACTTGACCAAATTTTCAAACCTTTTCTCATCCTCCAGTTTGGCCGAACAGAAAAGCTCCGTCCACAAATCTGTCATCGCTTTAATGTTTCTATCGAGGCAAAATGACGAGAAAACGACTCCTTCTTCGTAAGAATTCATATCGTAGAGATTCTCAGCGATGTGAGTCGACATTGAAAGACCGCCTGTTTTCATTTTAATGGCTTGGTCCAACTGGCAATAATTTTTCCGCTCGGTTCCCATTTTGGTGACAATAGAACAGAACAATGGGAGAAGTGCTTTCGCGTCTTCGGACAAAATTGACGTGTTGACCACTCCACGTAGATAGGTCACTCCGTTCGTAGGCACTGAACAATATTGCACCGGTACTTTTTGAAGGAGATATCCCTTAGGAGACACTCTTTCCACTTCTCTGATTAAATCATTCGTCGTGAGAGATGGCAAACAGTTCACATCTTGCTTGGCTTCTTGATCTCTTATCAATTCCAAGCCCTGGCTGTACACGTGATCCTTTTGTGACGGAGTCAATGAGCTGACGCGTTCCTTCAGTATATTCGCTTCGAATTCCTGTTCTTTAGAGTTGTATTCATCGTCCGGACTCATTGTCAGCACCAACCGATGGTTGTTTTCTTTGAAGTACTCATGAACGACGTCTTGCAAGTAGGTAGGATTGTCAGCTAGGGCTTTCTTTAGTTTCATAACTTTTTCACTCACTCGAATAACGTTCAAAAGGTCGCCATCGTGATTCCAGACTGGAGCTAAAGAAAACAACATATTGAGGCCGAAATCAGTCGTTTGATGCTTAGTGTTGAGCTCAATAGTGTGTAGAATAGCCTTGACGTGATTCTCGTCAAAACCTTCATCGATGACTTTATCCAAAGTTTTATGGTAAATGTCGATGACACGGTCGAAATCATTCGGTTCAACTGACGCGAGTCCAACGGCGAACATGCTGTCTCTGGTTTGAGCGTCGTAGCCAGTGACAGGACTGAAACCACCGCCGATATTTGGTTCGACCAGTGATTTGTAAAAAGCCGAATTGGGACCGGAAGTTAAAAGCTCGGAAATGACTTGCATGACGAAAGTTTCTTGGGTGGCTCTGATGTCGTTACAAAGAGTCGCGATGGCAATTGACGACTGCTTTCTGGGGTTACTCGCCATGGGGTCGGGTCGGCATGATATGTGCTTTCTTTTTTCAGCTTCCCATCGAGGTTCTGGTGGAACTTTGGTCGACTTGGCGTAGTCGGTTGTATCGGGATAGTCGTTAAGATATGATTTGTTGATGAATTGTAGCGTGTCAGGTAGAGGGAAGTTACCATACGAATAGAGGCGACAATTACTCGGATGATAATACTTCTTGTGAAAAGCCTTAAGGTCGTCGTACGTTAAATTAGGGATGACTTTAGGGTCCCCTCCAGAAATAACTCCATAAGTGTGTGATGGTAGGATGCTGTTCAGAAGAGCTTGCCCGAAAATAGTTTGATTTTCGCTAAAAACTCCCTTCATCTCGTTATAAACAACCCCTTTAATTACGATAGGCGAGTCTTTATTCGTGGCCACCTCGTGTTCAAGACGCCAACCTTCTTGTTTGAAATCAAGCTCGCGCAGTTGAGGTCGAAAAACCGCATCCATGTACACAGACATCAAATTCATATAGTCAGTCTTGTTCTGAGTTGCAAAAGGGTAGAGAGTATAGTCGGGACCGGTTAGAGCGTTCATAAACGTGGCCATCGAACGATTGAGCATTTTAAAGAAAGGATCTCGACACGGGTACCTCGTAGAGCCGCACAGTGTTGTGTGCTCCAATATGTGTGGAAGCCCAGTAGAATCGGTGGGCGTTGTGCGAAAATTCGCGGAAAATACGTTATTACTGTCGTCTCGAGCCAAATGAAGGTGATCGCAACCAGTGCGAACGTGACGAAGACGAACCATCGTCGTACTGAATTCCGGTATGAATGCCACCTTATTCACGAGAAATCCTTCAATTTCAACGCCTTCTTTCAAATCTCGGTCGACAATGCGAGTTTTAGCCACGTCCAGGTTCATCTTGGGCGTGCCGTAGAACCGCCGACGGATGTAGCCGTCTCTGAATGATCTCCACATCTGCAACGAATGGGCAGTCTATGTACTTCGCTACTCGATAGCGCCAATTTTATTTTATTACTAGGCCATGTAAGGGTCGCGCTCTTTTCACATTGCCATCCTCTCAATCTCGGATATTTTTTTTTTAAATTGTCAAGTCTATAGGGTTGCCAGATAGCCAAGGCTCTTCGCCCGGAGATATACATACACGGTTAAGTGTGGGGGTGCATATCAGAACTATTTGAACACACAAGAGCCAACCTGGAATAATTGGACCAAATAGCTAATCTGAAAGCGGTTAGAGGACCATAATCAAGGGGGGGGGGATTCCTCGTGTATTGATTGTTTTGTGATTAAAGCTTTTTGAGCTTTTGGAGCGGTTGAGCGTTTTTGCGATAAGAACTATTTGCGGTTTGAGAATAAAGAATGAGCGCTAATTCGCGGCTAAATGTTACAAAAAGCAATAATTCGGGGCTAGAACTGAGAAAAAGCGTTCATTCACAGCTAAAATTGAGAAAAGGCGCCAATTCGTCGCAATAAGCATGTAATAATACATAGTAAATTCACTGTTAAAATGGATAAAAAGTGTTGATTCACCGCTAAAGTTTGAAAGAAGCGCTAATTTAAAGCTAAAATTGAGAAAACTCCTATTCACGATTTCTAGAGGCATTTTCATGGCTGAAATTGAGAAAAAGCGCAATTTCGAAAATGTGAATCCATCACCGCAGTTCGCTGCTAATATAGAGAAAAATCTCGAATTCGCTGTTGGAATTGTGAAAAAGCGCTAATTAATTGCTGAATGTGAAAAAAACGCTAATACAAAGCTATAATTGAGAAAAAGCGCTAATTCGAGGCTAAATGTGAACATCGCTAATAATTCACTGCTGAAATGAAGAAAAACCGCTAAGGCATGGTCAAATGTGAAAAAACCACCGATTCATTGAGGGAAAACGCTAATTCGAGGCTAAATGAGAATAAACTGCGAAAATGGAGAAAAAACGCAAATTAGCTGCTATTATAAAGAAAATGCTCTAAATCATGGCTAAATTTGTTGCGCTGTGCTACAAAGTGAAAAAGCGCTAATTCGATGCTAAGGGCACGTCCACACGAGCCACCAACTGTGCTGTGGCTGTGGGCTATGGCAGACACTAACGCGCCACTTAAGAAATAAGTGGGAGCGTTCTCACGGAGCCACTTCCACGCTCTTGAGGTGGTGCGTGAGTGGCTCCATGGAAATGCACTGACCCCGATAGGCGCAATTTGAGTTTCCGAGAGGGGATTTCTCCTCGGTGGATTCGCTCTTTGCGTGGACTCCCGGGATAGCTCAGATGGAAGAGCACCTGGCGCGAAACTAGGAGGTCGTGGGTTCGAAGCCCACCTCGGACTCAATTTTTTCTCGGAACTCAAAACTAGTAAAGATGAGTAAGTATTTAATTTAAAGATTAATTTCTTTATTTTCAGCCTGCCCACGCCCTCGAATTCACAGTTGTGACTAGGGTGGTGCGGTGAGGAGGGGACTAATCCCTTAAATGTCCGTAGATAGGGTCATCTAAGCTCAATTATTCAATTAATTGTCGGAAACATTAGGAAACAATGAGAATAGAATGCTAAAATGGAGAAAAAACGGAAATTAGCTGCTGTTATGAAGAAAATGCTCTAAATCATGGCTAAATTCTTACCGCTGTGCTACATAGTGGCTAACTAGTGAAAAAGCGCTAATTCACGGCCAAATGTGAAAAACCGCTCATTAACTGCTAAAATTAAGGGAAATCGCCAATTTGAGGCAAAATGTGAATATTACGTCGCTAATAATTTCACTGCTGAAATTGAGAAAAAGAGCTAATTCACTGCTTGAATGGAGAAAAACTGCGAATTCGCCGCGAATGAATAAAGATAATTCTTTAAGTCTTAGCTAAATTCGCTTCTAAACTTATGAAAAAGCGCTAATTTATGGCCAAATGTGAAAAAACCATCCCACCGATTTACTGCTAAAATTAGGAGAAAACGCTAATTCGAGGCTAAATGAGAATAATACACTGCTGAAATGGAGAAAAAACCCAAATTAGCTGCTAATATGAAGAAAATGTTCTAAATCAAGGCTAAATTCGTAGCGCTGTGCTACCTTGT
This sequence comes from Corythucha ciliata, assembly GCA_038030265.1. Taxonomy (NCBI): domain Eukaryota; kingdom Metazoa; phylum Arthropoda; class Insecta; order Hemiptera; family Tingidae; genus Corythucha; species Corythucha ciliata. The sequence goes on along the minus strand of CM075942.1, from coordinate 7,568,064 downwards.
GGATAAATAGTGAAAAAGCGCTAATTCACGGACAAATGTGAATAACTGCCCAATCAGTTCTAAAATTGAGTGAAAGCGCTAATTCGAGGCTAAATGTGATTATTACGTCGCTGATAATTTTACTGCTGAAATGGGGAAAAAGAGCTAATTCACTGCTTAAAAGGAGAAAAACCGCGAATTCGCTGCTAATATGAAGAAAATTATCTAAATCGTGGCTAAATTCGCTGTTAAACTTGTGGAAAAGCGCTAATTCATGGCCAAATGTGGAAAAACCACCCCACCGATTCACTGTTAAAATTGAGAAAAAACGCCAACTAACGCTGCTGATATAAAGAAAATGCTCTAAATCGTGGCCAAATTCGTATCTCTGTTCTACATTGTGGCTAAATTGTGAAAAAGCGCTAATTCACGGACAAATGTGAAAAACAGCCCGTTCGCATTCACCGCTGAAATTGAGGGAAAGCGCTAATTTCTTAAGCTTAAATTTCCCTGAGTAGGCGTCGAAACCAACGATGTATAAAAGAACTGGATTGCTCATCACTGCTGATAAAGAATAGCCATCAAATAAGCTCCAAGTGGAGCTTAAAGTGGATGAGTGGGGTGGAGTTTCAAAGTAAATACGGGAAGAGAGTTGTGTTGCCATAACTACACAAGGAGAGGGACAGGGTAATTGTTTATCAGGGGACGAACTGCCCCCTCCACGCCCCTCCAGTCCGCTGTGAGCAATCCAGGTTTATATATCGTTGGTCGAAACAGATGATTTTTCCTCAACAAAAACTGATTTGATTTTTACTTAGGAGATTTTTAACTTAAGTAGCGACTATGAAAACCGGCCCTTAATGTGAATAAATCGCTAATAATTCTCTGCTGAAATAGAGAAAAAGAGCTAATTTGCTGCTAAAATGAAAAAAAGCGCTCATTCGCCGGCTAAATTAGAAAGAAGCTCTAAAAAACACGGCTAAATGTGAAAAAGTTGCTAATACGCTGCTATAAACTTGAGAAGAAGCCCTAATTCGTAGTTATAAATTGAAAACATCGTCGATTGACTGCTGAAGTTGAGAAAAAGCGCATATTCGAGGCTAAAATTGCGATAAATAAGCGCCGATTCGTAGCTACATCGAGATGGTTGCCACAGAATGGATCGCACGGAATGCCCTGTCCAGTTTTGTGAAATTTCCAGACCAATTCCGGGTGACATTGTTGAAAGAACAAAGTCCAAGAAATTAAACAGTGACAAGAGAGTTACTTATTTGTGACTTGAGAACACAGCACACGCTCAGAAGAATATTGTTATTAGGTGCGTGTCTAGGGAGAGGCTCAAAGACCTCGAACCCTTCGGGGCAACGCTGATACGAGGGGTTCCACGTCAAGGCGCGAATCGTCAGTTTAGCCATTTTTAGGTCGTATACTGTCACTATTGCCAATTTTGTGAAGTAAATAGCCAGTTTGGCTATTTATTATCATCGCCCAAATAGTCAGTTTTGACATTTCCAGAGCCCGAACTGTTTTTTCCTTTATTTTGGGACACGAATCGTCAGTATAGCCATTTTTTGGGCGTAAATAGTCCGTCAAGGCATCAGGGCGCGAATGATCCCTTTGAACATTTTTGGTATTTGAATAGTCGATTTAGCTATTTTACGTGCAGGAATAATCTGTTCAGGTATTTTGAAGGGCACAAACCATAAGTTTAGCCAATTTTAGGTTGCGTAGAGTCAATTTGGCTATTTTTTGAGCAAGAATTGCCTGTTGTCTGTTTTTAGAGCTCAAATAGTCTCGTTCACAAGCTCTACGCTAGGCGTCTGTGAAGCCTGAGAAACTTAACAAAATGCTCCAGTTTCAAGGGAATACATTTGTTTGGTTGCATAAACTCCACAGACTCATAGCACAGAGGTTGTGACGGGGTCTAACCATTTTAGGGCGAAACAAGCCAGTTTAGCCATTTTTTGCTCGCAAATAGTGTTAAGGATTAGCTAAAGGCGTGAATTATTGGTCATTTTTTGCGCCCGAATGGTCAGTTTGGCCAGTTTTGTCGCGCGAATGGTCGATTTAGCGATTTTCACGCTGCGTGAATCGTCAGGATAGTCATTTTTAGAGGCGCGTGAAGTCATTTGTTAAGTGGGAATTGCCAGTTTGGCTATTTAGCCAGATTAGCCATTTTCAGGGTGCGATTCGTCAGCTTTGCCACTTTGGGCCGCGAGTGTAATCAGTTTAGCTACTGTTTGTATGGTTGTAATATTGCTAGTTTAGCCGTTTTTAGGTAGAGAATAGCTGTCAGCTGTCAATCAATTTTTAGCATAGCAAGGCACACCATATTTCAAGCCTTGACCAAAACCTGAATCGAGAACGAAAGAGACCGTCAAAGGCCGATGACCAGTGTGGGAGGGGAGGGGAATCGCATCAGTTCAATTTTTTTCTCGTTTAACCGGGTTAGGAAGCTTAGGACCAAGAACCTGTCCAGTCATTTTTCCCTGACTTTTCCCGGATTTCCCTGACCACTTTGTAATTCCCTGCCTTTTCCCGGTCTGTGGCAACCCTGGCTTAGGTATTCACTGATAAAATTGAGAAAACGCAATTTCTGGGGGCAACTAATGCGTGGCAATGTGAAATGTGAAAAATTCGTAAATTCACTGATTAAATTGAGAAAGACGCTAATTTACGGCTAAATTAAACATAAAACGGTCTCATTAGTGGATAAAGTTGAGGGATCGCCAATTCGCGATTGTGGTTAAAATTGAGCAAAAGCCATAATTTAACGTTACGCACGAATTTTACTACTTGTTTGTTCAGTCAAGACTGAAGCCTCATTGATAATTTCGTCCAGGCCCTGATATGTATAGTTTTAGTACAGGAAATAAAGCTTAAAAAAGGCAGAATAGCGACAAAATTCGGCCCAACTTCAAATGTGGCTTAAAAATTCCTTTTGATGCATACTTGCAGGATTCGAAGAGTCCGCAACGTTACGAGGTGGCGAACATCCTTTTAAGGGAGGGTAGACGTTGGCCAACTCATCGCTATAAGGGGAGAAGAAATTTGCCCGAACGGGGGTGTCCGGGACGAGTCGATAAAAATTTACCACAAGTCCGTGCGGTGATTATATTTTGAGTTACGACCTAAATTGTACCAAAAAACTCGGTTTTGGCTTAAATATTACCAAAAAAATCCTCACGTCCAACGTTTAGCAATACAGTCGACGTAGATGTTATTTCTGAAGCGCTGAATCGAATGTATGGAGACTCGTTTCTCTGCGATCAATATTGTTTGAGTTACTAACGAAAATACATGAAAAAACGAGTTTTTCCCTATACTTTGATGTGCTATGAAAATGTACCAAGATTTTGGGCAGGACTAACCATGTTCTCTGATTTTACGTAGCTTTGAATCGAATGAGCGTTTGCAGGGATCGCTGGAGTCAATACTTTCTGAGATATGCCCACAAATATAAGAACAAATCCTTTAAAAATGCTAGAGATGTTTGTCCGTAACTCAAAAAGTATTGTTACTAGCGATTCCGACTACAGCTCATTCAATTCAGCACAAAAAACTGCGTACGATGAGAGAAAATTGTCAGTCCTGCCTAAATCATGATACACATTTTTTAGGGCACATTTAAGTATAGAAAAAATCGTGTTTTTTTCCGGGTATTTTCGTTCCTAACTCAAATAATATTGATTTCAGAGAATCGAGCTACCGTGCATTTGATTCAGCACCAAAAACAACTTCAGAAACGACTTCATCACTAAATGTAGGGCGTGAGGATTTTAATGAACGTTTTTTCGTAGAAATTTTGCCATAACTCGAGAAGTTATCAGCCCACGGACTTGGGGCGGATTTTTATCGACTCAGCACACACACAACTACATAAGATTAGTCACCTCGTTTGGGCAATTTTTTCATCCTTTGTAGGGGTGAGTTGGTCCTTAAAAATAGGTTCGCCACCCCGTATCGTTGCCGACTAAAAGTATACATCAAAAGGAATTTTTCAAGCCACATTCGAAATTGGGCCGAATTTTGCCGCTATTCTGGCTTTATTTCCAGTACTATTTGGCCAATGATTACACTACTTAAGCCTTCGATCAATCAATTGAACAATTTCATGGCCAAATAACCAATATCAGTGGTTAGGTATTTAACAGTTTACGTCCCATGTGGATTATTGGGAAGCAAAATTGGCAAATTTGGAACATTAATCAAATTTTTGAATAGTCCGGGAGCCCACCGTATGAAAAATCCGGGTCGTTTGATCGTGTCTTGCACCTGCGCAGGACGTTTTCTATGTTCCAGGAGATGACACTTCTGAGATCGCCAGACATTTTCAGTTGGACAGGGGCTCACAACAGAGCTAGCTGTTGGAAAACACACCTTTGGGCTGCTTGCAAAAACGTCTGGCAAGTGTAAAAATTTGGTTCTTCGCAAACAATAAACTAGAAAACTACCACCGCCAACCAATTTCGAATGAAACCCTGGCGACTAGTCAATTTCAAATTTTTTAAAGCTCGCTGACGGCGTTATCTACGGTCCAATTGGATGGCGTTGTTGATTTCGTAACGTATTGGACGTGGGAAACGACATTTTACTCCAGCCAGTCGTTTTCAAAGCACTCAAAGGTGTGTTTGTCATCAGCTAGCTCTGCTGTGAGCCCCTGTCCCACGGAAAATTTCTGGCGATCTCAGAAGTGTCACCTCCTAGACCATAGGAAACGTCCTGCGCAGGTGCCAGACTCGATCAAATGACCCGGATTTTTCATACGGTGGGCTCCCGGACTAAAAGAAAAATCTATAATTTTTAAAACGAATGTTCGGGATAATTTGCCTCCCAAATTGATTGATTGATTTGATGGTTTGGTGGTTTGATTGATTTTTTGGTTCAGAGAGGGTCAATTTGCTGAGTTGGATTTGGCAACGTTTTAAATGGAATACCAGTACGTTTGGTGTATAAATTTCTTTTTGCTGCATTAAGAGAATCTGGGGGGGGGGGGGGGGTTATACTTTCCTCGCGTACGGAAGGGCCGAGGATGGTCGCATATTTGGTCATAACTTTAAATTTTTTGATGGGGGCTTTTTTGTAGTTTAAACCTTTTCAAGAAATGACCAAAATAAATATAACGCTCACATAAAATGATTCTAAACAAATTTTAATCAAGGGAGCTTTTGTTACTTCCTGGAAAGCGAGAGATTTTTTGGTTCGGAGATATTTTCTGCCCGGCCGGAGACCGGAGGTCGGGTCCCAGGCCCGGAGAAGGAGACTCCGGGCGAAAACCGGAGATCTGGCAACCCTACAGGTCTATGTTTCAAGTCAATAATAGGGAGAAATAAGAGTATGCGAGGGTGTCAGAGCAACACCCCATATCGTCATTTTTGGTGAAAATGAGTCTATTATGTCATTGGAAAGCTCAAATTCAGCGCGGAACCATCGAACTATACGGTTAAGGCGGAATTCCAATATGAGGCACGCAATTCGCGTACCAGTTGAACAACCCCTATCGTCAGGATGACGGCAACAAGCCGTACCGTCAGCGATGTGACATTGGTTTACGCTTTAGAGGCGGCGTTCTTGCAAGAACTCCAAATTTCAGCGCGAAGTACGACTTTATTAAACTGTTTTCATAAGTCGCCAGATGAAAGGAAAAATCATTTTCAACTAATGTTTTGGCTCTCCTGAAAAATGACCGATATGACGATACGGGGTGTTGCTCTGACACCCTCTAGGACGCTCCAGCGAAGAGGAGTGGAAATTAATTGTCCATTGGTGTACGGCATGGGGATTGCGTGCTCCACCTTAATATTTATTCAAATTTGTCTTCCCAATTTCAATTCAATTGGTCCCATTTCCTATATTATCATTCACAGTCTTAACACAACGTGCTCAACAAGAGAAACATTGTGAGCTGTGATTGTGACGAGACCCCCTAATGATTTTTTTGAGAAAAACGGGTGTGTTGTAGGATTAATAGAAGTAAAAATGGGTAGACAACATCTTTATAGAAGCAGATAAATGTTTAACTGTACAGTGGGAAGGCTTACCTTTTTGGCGCTGGCGGCTAGCACGTTCGGCTCCAATTATTCGAGTTACAAACTGTCGAAACTAACAATGAAATGAAAAACTCTACACGAACGGATAAAAAGAGCTTCAGTTTAGAAAATTTTCTTCATTTTAAAACAGTTGTGAAATTTTTCATAAACACGGCACGATTGTTGTTAGCAAACAGAACGTGAACCTACCACAAGGTGAAGAAAGTTCACGATCCCGCAGGTTTGGGCTGACCCCCCGCCCCCGTCCACCTTGTAAAATCCATGCGCCGGTTGATAGTTCCCCCACCGCTCTTTGGTTCAGTACATTTTTGAATACAATTTGAACCTGTTGATTTAAAATAAATTTTATTTATTTAATTATGACTGTCAAATTTAATGTCATAGCCGCCGCCTGCGAAGGGATGGGCATCGGATTTCAAAATACGCTTCCTTGGCGACTGAAGTAAGTGTCGCTTCTATTTCCGATCATCGGGGTGTTGTTGGGAAGTATAACGCTAAGTTTTTCTTCTTCAGAAACGAAATGGCATACTTTACAAAGATTACAAGTGGCTCTGGAGACAAGGGTGACCGAAGAAATGCCGTAATTATGGGCCGCAAGACATGGGAGTCGATACCGAAGAAGTACAAGCCATTGGCTAGCCGGTTCAATGTTATAATCTCTAAGACGATTGAGTAAGAGCGATTGTTTTATATAAATTTTAATTATTTTCGCGAGTGAAATTACAGAATTGAAAACTTTTCAGGCATTCCGGCTTTGATGATGCTGTGGTATTCAAAACGTTGAACGAAGCTATTGAGGCGCTGTCTTGCCCGCCTCACACGGAGAAAATTGCGGAGCTGTGGGTAATCGGTGGATCCGTCCTTTACAAAGTGAGTAAAACGGCCTTTTTTTTTTTTTTAGTTTTGTCGTCGAATTCAATTATTTAGCACTAGTGTTGTTATATGTGTGGTCGTGCTGGTCCCGCACTGCACATGAGTAGGAACTCCTGAATCTATATGAGTTCTGTACATTCGCTTGCTCGCATCATTATTAGGATGACCAGACGTCCCACTTTCCCCGGACATGTCCTAATTTTTAGAGCGTCCTGAGACGTCCGAGCTCATTTTTCAGGGGTCCGAGGGTGTCAAAAGTGTCCTCCTTTTACTTCCATGTTCCCGGAAGGTTCTAAAATGTTGACTCAGACTATTCAAACTGAAAACTATATGTTGACCGGGGTCCGACCGAGCCCAAAAATGGTACCCGTACTTCACGCACCAGTTCCAACTACAAACCGGTAGCATTTGACGCTGCGATCAGTATTTCCCCCACTCCTCACCGAGAGACAAATTGTTGACCAGCTGTATCCCTTGTTGACCGGGGTCCGACCTAGTCCAAAAGTGGTACCCGTACACCTCACGCTAGTACAGACTACAAACCGGAAGCATTTGACGCTACGACAAGTATTTCCCCCACTCCTCACCGTGGGGGAAATTTCCAGATGACCTGGAAATTGACTCGTTCATTAAACTCAAGATCTTTTTGCTGATCTGTTAATCACAGGTTATGGAGGTGTAAACCAGTTAAGGGGGAGCTGCAGTGATCCCCCCAATCGACCCCCTCCAATCCTCTGTCTTCTGGCCTTATTTCTGCACCAATCCATATCCACCAATGATATGCGGTAGCATCAATTTTTCAAACTTTGTCCCGGAAATGACTTTAGACCACGTTGAAGTTTTACCTTAAAATTTCATGCTCTTTCTTCGACTTATTTGAAAAAAGGAGTACTACTGCATATGCTGAATTCCCTGGGGATTGAAACGAGTTTTAAAAACCAGGGTTGGCGCAGAAATTAGGAAGGAAAATGTATGCCGAGTAGTAGACGAGGGCTTATTGGAGGGCGTCACACGTGCAACTCACCCTTAAGGATTGTACGTGTGCTACCTCGCCTCCTGGGCGTTACGTAAATTATCGCCGTATTTCTGCACCAATCCTGGTTTTCAAAGTGTTATTTGTATCTCCTTGAAATTCCACTCGCGCGTACGATTTTCTTTTTTTGCCTAGCTCTTGTTGTAGCCACAGAGATATTATAACTAGAGCTTGAATGGCCCTTTGCGCAGCGGGACCACAAAGATATAGAACTACTGGATTGCTCACTGATGTTGAATTGTACGAGAGAAAAACGGTCTAACCTGCACCCCGTGACCTTGATGAAGGCTGCTTGGCGGCACGTTTAAAAACTCCTTATACGTTAGTCGAACAATGGGAATGAGCTATCCAATTAAAAATCACAATTCAGCATGTAGGGCCCGTTCTGTATAATAAACAACAGTTGATACCAACTATCAATTACCTTATTTCATTCAATTTTGTCACGATATTAAGGGGAATCCTTACGACGGCCGTATCGCCTATTTTACTCCTCAACGCTGTGGAAATCAAAATATTTTAAATTTTTCAACGCGAAATCACTTGGTGGGCAACCTAAATTTGAGCTATCGAGCCCTTTTTCGAGTTTTTAAATTTTAATTAATTAATTAGCATATCAACTAAATGAAAAATTACATATTCAGTTTTTCGAGCTTATAGCACCCAGTAGGTTCTTTTTCTGTTTTCAAATCCGTCAGCATATCCAAAATTTGATTATTAGTTCTATCGTAATCAGTAATTAGGATGATGGAAATGGGCACCCATCCACCCGTAATGGGTCAAGAAACATTTGACGAGAGCAGGAAAAAAAAGAGGACCCTTTCACAGACAGTCAACGTTTTTAGGACCGGTAGTACTTCTACCGAGAGCTCTACTGCATGCGGTTTTCCTTTTTTTTGTTGTTGTGTAAACATGGTTATTAGAGGGTGGTGGGGAAGGTAACTCTTACTATCACGGGACTGATTTGATTTCCAATATTATAATGAAATTTTGTTCGATTGTAAAAACCATCAAGCCAAAGGAAAGCCCGTATCCAAAAATTATGTTTTGTGCCCGAAATCCATTCCAATAAAAAACTGTTGCACGTGGTTTTCCCTCCGAGCACTTCCCGCTATTTGGCGATTTTTAAAAATCCTCAAGTGTCGTTGAAACACCATGGATAAGTAGGTATATGAAAATAGATGCAATACGAGGGGTATGTGAAATGTATACTTCCCTTCTTTAGAAAAATTGGAAAACCTGTCAACAAATATTTTACTCAAGAAGTCACTCAGTGGTAAGACAGTGGAAGAGAAATAAGTAGAAGGGACGATTGGACCAAAAAATGCGTCTGGTTATTTCCAATTTCTTGCCAGTGGGGTATAGGACTTCAATTACCTATAATTTTGATGTGGGGGATCTAATCTCAATTGTAAAAACTCACCAGTTCATGTAAATATGATCAAATTAGGCTCAAATGTTTTCTTCTTCGATGGCTCTTTTGATATAGATGTGGTTGTCTTCACGATTTCAACAAGAGGGAGTGGAAAACGCGCTAAAATAAAGGTGTGTGATCAACAACAAACCTTTACTACGGGCACTATGGTTACGCATAGGCGCTACACAGTGATCATTTCGCACACTCGGAAGAATACTGGTACAACTCAAATAAGTTTTTCTGAACTATACAGTTTGGATGAATACTGGACAGGTTTTTCACGATTGGATTAATTTGATCCAAACTGGATTGGTCAGAAAAACGTATTTGAGTTGTACCAGTATTCTTCCGAGTGTGCGATTTGTTCTAAAATCATTCCCGGTGCGTTATTTTTAGTAGACGGGGTAAAGGGGAAGCTCATTTCACTAAATTCGGGGGCGGGCGAGAGTTCATCACTAAGTGGACAGACTTTAGTTTCGTAATTGCGTAGTCGGATGTTTGTTACCAGGGAAATCAAGTTTTGAATGAATGAGTTTAAAATATGCCCCGAACGAAATGAATGACAAAATGATTCCAATTTCGATTTCCCCATCAACAGACTTTAGCAACAATGCAAGTACAAAACTACAAACAGTACGAAAGTTGACGTGAATAACGCTATTATTTCAAGTCACAATTAGTTGTACTAACGTGTGTGTGTGTTATGTTGCCATGTTTGTCTAATACGTTTGACTGAAGGAAATAGCTTTCTTGTTCCTTTCGAAGAGTGTCTTTTGTTCATTATTGTACCGAAATTCTCAATACAAAATGACTAAAATTATTCGAACACCGAGTCTTTTGCTCTAAGAAAACTATACAGCACGATTAAACTGAGTTCTGAATTTCCCTCCCCATTTTGCAAACTGCAGCGTCAACAAGTAAACTTCCAAAAAAACGCCTCTACTTGCTGCGTGACTTTTTTTTCTTTTTTTTTCTTTTTTTTTTCTTTCTTTATTGAAGAGGCGTATAATGAATAATGAAGGGGAGGAGGGCATTCTCATCGGGCTGCTCCTTATGCATTTACGCAAAAAGTTTCTTCAAGACGAATGGCAATGGTTCGGGAGGGAAAGATTTTCGAGAGGATCGAATGAAAAAACTTCAGCTTTGGTCAATGAGGGCTGCGGGGTTAGGAAAGGAAGAAGCGGGAATCATGCGATAGAGGCTTTGGGTGGTTGCTGACGGGGGCAGGCAGCAGGGCTGCCAGGTGTGGGGATTTTTCCCCAATGTGGGGATTTTTGTACACCTTTGGGGAAATGGGGAATCCGACGTTGAAGTGGGGATTTTATATAAGTATTCTATATTGAGTAATGAGGCAGTTTCACATTTTCAAAACAAATATTTTTTTTTTTTTCCATCCATTTCTCTCAAAAAATCATCATTTTTAAATTATTAATTTCACGACACTTAATTCGAAAATTAGTGATGTTTCTCAATTTTAGCAGCGAATTTTCGCTTTTTCTAAACTTTTAGCAGCGTGGTAGCGTTTCCAACCCGTGCATTACCTACCGAGTTTTGTCAATTTTTGCCAAGAATTGGCGTTTGACTCAATTTAAGCTGCAAATTAGCAATTTTTTCCATTTTCAACTGAGAATTAGCACTTTTCCCCAATTTGAACTGAAAATTAACGTTTTTCTTAATTTTAGCTGCGCTAATTGGTGTTTTTTTTTTCAATTTTTGCCACGAATTAGTGATTTTCTTCATTTTGTATTCGCGAATTAATGTTTTTCCACAACTGTATACCTATCTGTAAATCGCAAGTTAGCGATTTTTCCCAATTTCCGCTGTGAAATAGCGTTTTGTGCTAATTTTTCGGCCATTCAGCATCCTATTCCATTTTTCATACACGCGATACAGCGATTCATACAGGCGATTTTACGCCATTTCAGTTTCCCCCCATTTCAGTGCGCCATTTGCCATTTTTGTCCAATTTTAACCTGAAAGCGTCTTTTATTTGTCAATATTATAGTGTGTTTTTTCAGCTTTAACCGCGGGGTTTGCCCAAATCCAACACTTTTGCGTTGATTTCCACAATTTATTTGAAGAATGGCCTCCATGTACCGCGAATCAGCGATTTTTTTCTTAATTTTAGTCTGGAAGTTGCATCGCGAGACCACGAGCAGCTATAGCCAAGAATATTACTGATTTTTGTCTGATAGAGGGTTCGGGGCGAACCCCCCCCCCCCCCGTCAGAAGTCCAAGGAAAAAGCTGCACGTACTCGGACCTTTTCGGGCTGCTTCAATTCCAGAAAATCTGTTCAACCTAACTTCATTGTGAAACGCTCATTTTTGGCGATTTTATGGGGCTCTTCGTTATGGTACTAGTGCTCCTTCGTTCGTATACTTGAAGCTCTGGGGGGGGGGGGAATCTATCCCCCCGAACCTATGCCCCTGTTGCAGTCAGTAAAATCAAAAAAACTTTGACTCGCTAGTCGGCGTCTTTTTTCTCCTAGCGTGAAATGAAAAGGCCCTAAAGGTTAAGGTTGGTTTCTGAATTCTACGGGCTAAAGTGTATTTACGACATTTGGAACAGCACCTCAGTACGGAAAATTATTACTTTTTAAGGAACAAACAACAATAAACACGACGAAAAATAGCGATTTTTAAAGAGAAATAGAGAAGTGAGCAAGTCATAAGAGATAATGCACCAGTTAACGTTCTAACCAGCCAAATTCGGGCGTTCAGTTTTTTGAACTGAGATCAAGGCTTGATCTCGTTCAAAATTGCTGGTGAAACCTTTGACTGCTAACGCCGGTTAGAGTCGCTAATCAGAGTTCAAAAATGTTAACCAGACTTGTTGAAAACGTCTCGGTTACAGGACCGGAGGTCTCTTTTTTTTTTTTTTTTTTTTTTTAGAAAAAAGAGAGGATGCTGGACGTATCAATCCTTCCATGTAAATAAATAAAATATTGGAACCCTTCGGAAATATATTTTTTAATTTAAAAAATTGGCATATTTGAAATCCCACCAAATCGAACGTTTTCCACAACACAACATTCGCTGCCTTCTCGCCCTTCTCGGTCGCTTGCACGGTCCTTTTCTTGCCTCTAAATTGCTCATAATCATCCATTCGTTTATTATTCGAGAGCAAACATATGCTAGCTGGCGTTATTTCAATGACGGGAGGGTTCCTAAATTCAGCAGATATGAGTAAAAATGTCCACCGTGCGTTCCCTCTTATTTATCATGCGTTAGTATGGTAACCTAATCCATCGATGAATTTAGGAACACAACCGACCTAAAAATTGTGAAACGTTTTATACCTTGGAATTTATGTCCCTGTTGCCTATTTTGTTCTTAAAATAAATTGGTTTGTTTGCTTTTTTCGAGTTTTGACTTTTGAGCCTTGACTGGCATGGATTGGCGAGAGGATGTAGGGGGGGGGGGAGAAGCTGAGTGGGGAAATTAGTGGTTCAGTGGGGAAAAAAGTGGGGACAACCTCTTCAGGGGACCTGGCAGCCCTGGCAGGCAGTACTATTAGACGTGCATAAAACATTAGTCTAATTGTCTAAATTACTGATTACGATTGATCTACTGATCGGATTTCAGACGTGATGACGGTTTTGGAAACATAAAACCTATCTACAGGGTGCTATAAGCTCGAAAAATGGTTTTTATTTCATTTTTCGAAGTTGATTTGCTAATTAATTAATTAAAATTTAAAAATCTCAAAAGGGCTCGATAGCTCAAATTCAAATCTTCCACCAAGCGATTTGGTCGAAGCAAATTTAAATTCTATTCATATCTGTGGATTTGAGAAGTAAAATAGGATCCATCGTTTTCTGTCTCACTTGCACACTTGTCGTAAGGATTCCCCTTAAGGCCTGGTTCACACGAGCGTTGGACCAAAGCGGCGTTGAGAATTCTCCCGGCGTTCCCTTTGCAACGCCGCGTTAACGCCCAACGCCAACTTTTCAAACATGAAAAACACAAATTTACAAATAGGAAACTTACATAATTTCCTCTTCCGGTGTGACATACTTCATGCAGCACCCATACTAGCCAAAGGATTTCATACATTTTTCGCAGTTCGACATTTGAAATAAAACTAAAAGGCATTAACTTTGATTTATAATTCAAAAAATAAACTGAAATGAATAAGTAAATAACTGGGAAACTTAGCACACTAAGGCGTTCGGATGAGGTGGCAGGGTACTGGGGGAGGGATGCGATAAATACGAAGGTTTCAGATAGGCGGTCTTCATCAAGGCCAAACCCCCCAACCACTGGCTCGGATTCCCCGTCCACAGTGAGCAATCCAGTAGTTCTATATCTTTGCGGGACCATCATTGACGTCATCCCCAGCTAGAAGCGGGTCCAAAAATCCCTTGGTTGAGAATGTTTTGGCGGGGTTTTCGATGGGTGAAGGGGTTTCCCTGCTCACGCCGTTTTTTGAGACAGCCAATGTGAAGAGACCTCTGGTCCAGGGCTGCCAGGTCCCGCGAAGAGGTCTTCCCCACTTTTTTCCCCACTGAGCCACTAATTTCCCCACACAGCTCCCCCCCCCCCCACGGCTGTCGAAAAAAAAAACCAACAAACCAATTTATTTTGCAAACGAAATAGGCAACAGGGACATAAATTCCAAGCTATAAAACATTTCAGAAGTTTTAGGTCGGGCGTGTTCCTAAATTCATCGATGGATTAGGTTACAAAACTAACACAAACATGATAAATGTGAAGGAAGGCTCAATCACGGTGGACATTTTTACTCATCTGCTGAATTTAGGAACTCCCCCGTCATAACGCCAGCTAGCATGTTTTCTCTCGAATTAGAAACGAATGGATGTTTAACAAATGAGCAATTTAGAGGCAAGAAAAGGACCGCGTGATAATGTTCGATTTGGCGGGTTTTCAAATACGCTAATTTTGTTAATTAAAAAATATATTTCCGAAGGTTTCCAATATTTTATTTATTTACATGGAAGGATTGATCCACCCATCCTCTCTATTATCTATCGAAAATAATTTTTTTTTTTTTGAAAATGTGAAACTCCTCATTACTCTAAAAATCCCCACTTCAACGTCGGATTCCCCATTTCCCCAAAGGTGTACAAAAATCCCCACATTGGGGAAAAATCCCCACACCTGGCAGCCCTGCTCTGGTCCCGTAATTACGTCAATCCACGCCCCATTTTCTAGTTTTTTGCGCATCCAGTGGTAGAGACCTCTCTTGGGAGTTGGGATGTTCAGATCGGATGGACCGTTTGTCTGACCGACTTCAGCCGCCTCACTACATGCAACTTCCTCCAGAACACGCAAGTGCCCAACCTGGACACCCCGCTTCACGTACTCCGCCCGCAGCAGTCTCACCGCCGCCATATATGCGGTCGCCTGCACATGAAAGTGCAGGGGAGGGGGGCATGGCAGGGGAGTAACACCTCCATGGCTGCCGTCGGGCACGAATGCATAGCACCCGTTACTCCAAGACAGGCCTGGCGCTGCAACTTACTCAGCAAGGCCTGGACTGTCCCTTGTTTCGTCTTCTGCCACCATAGGAGTGAGCCATAGGTGACGATAGGCCTAACAACGGCTGTATACAGCCACAACACCATTTTTGGCTTTAGACCCCATGTTTTGCCAAACATTTTCCGACCAGCCCACAATGCGAACGTGGCCTTATTCAGCACCCTCTTGACATGCGAGGTCCATTTGAGCCCCTGATCCAGGGTAACTCCAAGGTACTTGACTTCTTTTCCTACTTTCAACACTTCTCCATTCAGTCGAACTACCTTTCATGCCAGCTTCCTCCGCCTGGTAAACGCAACAAGGGTGGTCTTCTCAGGGTTAACCCTGAGACCATGCCTGCTGCACCATCGCTGCACTATGTTAAGGGCACCCTGCATCCTACTGGATATGGTATCATCAAATTTGCCCCTAACTAGAATCGCAAGGTCATCCGCGTAACCAACTACCTCATAACCCTGCTCCTTTAGGATAGCGAGAAGCTCGTCCACCACGAGCAACCAGAGCAAAGGAGAGAGCACACCCCCCTGGGGACACCCCCTTGAGGGCAACACGGAAACAGTCTCCCCTCCCAGCTCCGAAGTCACGACGCGGCATTCCAGCATCCCCTTGATCCATTTCACTGAAGATGGATCAACACCTCTGCTCCTTACTGCAGCCTCCATAGAGTCATAGGTGGTGTTATCAAAAGCACCACCTATGTCCAGGAAGCAGCCCAGCGCAGTTTCTTTCGCCTCCAGAGATTTCTCAACCTTACCCACCAGTTCGTTTAGGGCGGTCTCAGTAGACTTGCCCGCCTGGTAGGCATGCTGCCCCCTCTGGATTGGTTTAATTTTAAGGCAACCGTCCTTGATATCCAGGCCAATTACCTTTTCCATTGTTTTAAGGAGGAAGGACATGAGGCTTATGGGTCGGTACGCCTTTGCCTGGGCCGAGGAGTTTGCTCCCGACTTAGGAATGAACACAACCCTGACCTCCCTCCATGCCTTCGGTATATACGATAATGCATAACTTGCCCTAAATATCCTTCTGAGACGCGGCTCCAGGACCTCCAGGCCACGCTGTAACATGACCGGGAATATCCCGTCCGGCCCAGGGGATTTATAGGGCTTAAATGAGCCGATAGCCCATTTAATTTTCGCGGGCGTAAACAATTTCCCCGATGCGCTCCATATTGCATTATTTGCTGGCTGGCAGTCAGCCACCACTTCGCTCTGAACATCTGAGGCCCCTGCATCCCTGGAATCAGGAAAATGACTTCGCAGGAGGACCTCCAGGGTCTCTTTAGCGCTCTCGGTATACGCCCCATCTGCCTTTTTTATTAGACCAATTTGGCCCGGGCTCTCTTTGGACAGGAAACTCTGTATTCTGCCCATAACGGACACATTCTCCATCCCCTCACAGAAGGTCCTCCACGTGGCCCGCTTTGCTTTCCTAAGGGCCTTGTTATACTCCGTGAGGGAGTGCCTATAAGCCTCCCACTCCCCACGTGATCTGGCCCTATTGTAAAGCCTCCTCGTTTCTCTTCTGAGCATCTCCAGCTCGTTGTTCCACCAAGGGACTTCCCTGTTCCCCTTCTTCACCTTAACAGGACAGCTTTCCTCATACGCACTGAGGACCGCTGAATTTATCGCCTCCACCGCCCTATCGAGATCGGCGTGGCACTGAATGTCCAGGTCCATCTCAGACAACTCCTGTTCAAGATGCCCCTTAAAGACCTCCCAATCCGCGTTCTTGGGATTCCGATACTCTGTACTTCTAACCCTAGGAAACTCGACCTCAAACGAAATCAGCCTATGGTCAGACATTGATGTTTCTGACATGACTTTCCAATCTCTGACACTATTGGCCAAAAACTGGCTAGCCAGAGTAACATCCAGGACCTCACTCCTCGCACTTGTCACGAAAGTAGGGATCGAGCCCTGATTTACCACCACCAGGTCATGCGTCATCAAAAATTGAAAGAGTGACTCACCCCTGGCGTTGACATCTGTACTTCCCCAGATGGTATGGTGAGCATTCGCATCACAACCCACAATCAGCTGCAGGTTCCTCGCGCTGCAGTACAGGACCAAACGCTGAAGCTCCTCCGGCGGCGTCACCTCAGCGTCCCCCGGGAAGTACGCGGAAGCTACCACACACCCCCGGGTCTGGTCCTCGTCCTTGGCTTCCAGGATGACTGCTGTCAAATCTCTGCACAGAAATTCTGGCATAGTTAAAAATTTCACTGCGGGACTTAGAAGCAGCGCAGTTCGTGGCCGCTCCTCATCCCTACAGTAAACCAGCTTACCTGCTGTCGCAGAGAGGCCCTTGACCTGCCTCTCCCATGCCCATGGCTCCTGAACCATGGCGACGTCATAGCTTCCCCCAGTGAACACCCTGCTCAAGACGGCGGACGCCGCTGCCGCACGATGCAGATTCACCTGGAGGAAGCGCAACCCCGTAGCGGTCACTTATTCCCCTTATGTACCCCACTCCGCGATTGCTTCTTCAGCATCGCCTTACTCGGAGTAGGGTGGGGTTTCCGTGCCCGACCTGCCGCCTTCGGGACTCTTTCATCCCCCGCTGGTCCGACACTATCACCTCTCACCCCCGCCTTGCTAGTCGATGGCCTAGCATATGAGGGAGCTACCTGCGTTGACTGCCCGGATGCCGTGGCGCCAACCGCTGTTCCCACAGATAGCTCTTCCTGCCGCGGTGCGGGGGTGGGACCCCGCACAGCAGCGGCTACCTGATCCACCTCCATCGGCTGCTGCCGGGGGCCGGAGGATGATCCTTCCCCCTTCCGAGCCTTAGGCCGGATGGTCCCCTTGCCGAACCTGATGTGGACTACATTATTCCTTTCCAGGATCTTCGCCGACTCTTCATCGATGAGCAGGGTCATCATCAAAGCCGGCGTGCCCTGAGGCACACTCCTGGACAGTACCTTCCACTGTCCCACATTTAACCCCCGAATTTGGCGCACGAGGAACTGAAGGACTTGCTCATTCCCCAGATCCGCGCACTTCGGGAGAAATGCAACCGCCACCCTGGGCTTGGGCAGGTCACTCC
This sequence comes from Corythucha ciliata, assembly GCA_038030265.1. Lineage (NCBI taxonomy): Eukaryota > Metazoa > Arthropoda > Insecta > Hemiptera > Tingidae > Corythucha > Corythucha ciliata. The sequence goes on along the minus strand of CM075942.1, from coordinate 7,550,162 downwards.
CCTCAACCACCTTCAACCTTGCCCCCTCCCAGGGTACGATACTTTCAACGAGCGACTTTAACCAAACAGCCGTCCCGTCGTCCTCGCAGGTGATGGATAGCCATCCCCTCCTTCGCACCAGACCATCAAACTGGGGCACTACCTCCCCAGCTTTAGGTTCCAGCGCAACAATAGCAGCTTCAATGCTCCTTTCCAGGGCCTCAAGCTGGTCGTCCAAGAGGAGGACTGCTGGGTAGTCTCTATGAACCACACCAAGCTTCCTTCCCTTGAGCGCTCCGGTGTACGTAGGACCCTGTGCGGTCGTCCTTCGCTTCTTTTTCACGGCTCCCTCCGGAGTCGTCTCTGCAGAGGCTCTCCCCTTCTTCCTCTTCTCCACCATCTGCAGAGCACTCGCCCTGGCGGCTTCCGGTTCCTCCCCCTTCTTCCGAACCAGCCACAAGAAGCGTCGCCTCTGATCCCTGTTCAGGCCAGAGACGTATTTGTCAAAATCAGCGATCTCCTGGTCTCCACGCGCCGCTGTTGCGGGATCGACGGGTTCGGATACCGTTCCCTGACCCGCTTGTAATTCGGGTACGCCGGATACCGGCGAACCCGAGAGGGAGACTACTCCCTCAGCGACACCACCGGAGGTTCCGGGCTCAACCGTGGTGGTCTCCCCCGTCATCTCCGCGGTGCCGGGCTGAGCAGGCTGAGGGCTACTGAGAAGCTCGTCCTCAACCTGCTCCAGAGTTATGAACCCCGGGTTTGTCAATGTAAAACGATCGCGATCCATAAACGGTCCCACGAGCAGCTAGGGAAATAAAAGTCACCCACGGCAGAGCCCCGCATGACGTGGGAAGGCTTAATACTCAGGGAGGTCGCCTGGTATCCCTGAGGCTCCGTTAAATACACAGCTCACCCTGTGTCACGCACCCTTAGGCACGGATCGCATAACGCCTTGGGTTGGTAGCGAGTTCTTTTAAGACCGTGCCCTCGCCACTACACGGCCCATACCCCTCCTCCATTTGTTAAGAGAATTCTCCGTAACAGGGCCGCCAACCGTGCCGCGGATGCCACAGCACGGCGCGTCAAAGACGCCGGGAAGGCTAGAGGTCGGAGTTGGGTGGTCAGTGGCTAGCTGCACCAAAATGCATGGTGCCGTATTTTTAAAAGACGCCATGAAATACACGGCGTTAACGCATAACCACCCCATTTGACCCCGGAGGTCTCTTCACATTGGCTGTCTCAAAAATCGGTATGAGCAGGGAACCACCTTCATCTTCAGTCAAGGGATTTTTGGACCCGTTACAAGCTCTGGGTGACGTCAATGATGGTACCGATGCGCAACGGACCCTTCGAGCTCTGGTTATAATATATCTGTGGCTACAACAGCAGCTAGGCTAAACAAGATTGTACGCGCGTGCGGAATTTCCTGGAGATTTAAATGAGACTTTGAAATCCAGGATTGGTACAGAAATACGGTGATAATGAGGCGAGGTAGCACATGTACAACCGTTAAGGGGGAGTTGCACGGGTGATTCCTCGACCCCTCTCCGATGAACCCTCGTCAACGGCTGGGCATACACTTTCCTACCTTATTTCTGCGCCAACCCTGGTTTTTAAAAACTGGTTTCAATCTCCAGGGAATTTCGCCTATGCAGTAGAATACCTTTTTTCAAATAACTCGAAGTAAGAGCATGACATTTCAAGGTAAAAGTTCAACGTGGGCTTAAAGTCATATCCGGGACGAAATTTGAAAAAAGTGATCCTACCGCATAAATGCGGAATTCCCTGGGGATTGAAACGAGTCCTTAAGGGGGAATTGCACGTGTGATTCCTCGACCCCTCTCTAATCAACCCTCGTCTACTACTCGGCATACATTTTCTCGCTTAATTTCTGCACCAATCCTGGTTTTTAAGGACTCGTTTTAATCTTCAGGAAATTCCGCATATGCAGTAGTGTTCCTTTTTTTCAAATTTCATCCCAGAATTTAGTTTAAATTCGACTTGAACTTTTACCTTGTAATTTCACGTTTTTTTTTTCGACTTATTTGAAAAAAAGGAAAAGCACTGCATATGCGGACTTTCCTGAAGATTAAAACGAGTCCTTAAGGGGGGGTTTCAGACGGGTTTCTTCGACCCCTTCCCAGTCGCCCCTCGCCTAAACTTCGCACATAAATTTTGGCTTCATTTCTGCATCAATATTCGATTTCAAAGTCTTATTTTAATCTTCAGGAAGTTCTACGGTGACGTTAGATCTTGCTTTTTCAATTTTTTTCCCTAAAATAACTCCAAAACACTTTGGAATTCAAATGTGTTTTAAGGTAATTTCAGGGATGAAATTTGGGAAAGCAAGATCTAACGTCACTGTAGAACTTCCTGAAGATTAAAATAAGACTTTGAAATCGAATATTGGTGCAGAAATGGAGCCAAAATTTATGTGCGAAGTTTGGGCGAGGGTGACTGGGAAGGGGTCGAGGAAACCCACCTGAAACCCCACCTTAAAAACCAGGATTGGTGCAGAAATTAAGCGAGAAAATGTATGCCGAGTATTAGACGTGGAGTGATTTAGGGAGGGGGGTCAAGGAATCATCACTGCAGCTCCCTCTTTACTGGTTTCACCTCACAACTGTAGCAAAAACTGCTTGTGCTAAAAAGTGCTTGGCAAAAACGTCTTGATTTTAATGAACGGGTCAATTTTCGTGTCATCTGATGGTTCGTTGAACGACGTTAGTTGAACTCGTTTTCGCGGTGGTGAAAACCATTTCTCTTGACTGCCGTTAAGAAATCGCGTTCAGTTCTAACCTCCGTCAATTGATCTCAGATCACAGAAAACTTGGTGAAAACTGTGTTAATATTAAATTGACACATGATAGGTGGGGGGTTGTTGTTTGTTTGGATTTAAAATAAAAAGAAAGTAAAATTTCGTTAAACGTCTCCGGCATTTCTTGATAATAAAACATGATGCCAGGTGAAAATGGCGGAAACCTACTAGAGCCGAGCAGAGGCTTGCCTCCAACCTCGGCTGTGCATGACATTTCTACGTATCGACCAAATGCTGCTTCGCTCCCGGGTAATATCGACGTCAGTAATCCGAATTGGGAGAAATGGTCTACGAGATGGCAACGATACAGGATCGCAACATTCCTAAATGTTATGCCCGAAAGTTACCAAGTAAATCAACTTCTGCTGGCCCTTGGTGAAGACTCAGAAGAATTGTACTTGCGTTTCGATTTAAACGACGAAGAAAAAGACAATTACGCGATCGTTTTGGAAAAGTTCGCTCGTCACTTCGCGGGGAAAACAAATCTCGTTTTCGAAAGAACAAAATTTTTTGCTCGTAAACAACAAGCAGGGGAACCGGTGGAACACTTCATCAATGAATTGCATGCTATCGCTCGGAATTGCAATTTTGAAAACCTGACGAAAGATGACTTAATTTTACACAAGATTCTACAGGGAATGTCAGACGTACGTTTGTCCGAACTTCTACAGACTGAGATTACTCATTCTACGCTACCTCTACGAGTCATGGAAGAAAGAATAAAACAGGCAGAAAAAATTCGAGAACAACAAGCTGTAATTCATTCTGAAGATCCAGGTCAGGAAATCAATTCCTTGAGAACAAAATCATCTGCAAGACAAGGCCTTGCTCAGAAGTGTGGTAAGTGTGGCAATACTTATCATAGTGGTAAAGAATGCCCGGCGACAAAAGCTCGGTGTTTTAAGTGCAATTTGATTGGTCATTTCTCCTCAGTTTGTCGAACAAAAAAGTAAACCACGTTTCTGACAATCAAACTGACGATTTTCGCGAAAAATCACATTATAATCTGGGGCTGATTGAAATAAGTTCCATCAAAACAAATAGAAATCAGAACTGGGAGGTAGACTTGACTATTGGTTCCAAAATCCTGAAGTTTCGAATTGACACGGGAGCGGATGTGTCAATTATTTCCGAAAATGATTTCAATAACTTGTTCCGGCGAAATTATAGCCTGGAAAAGGTAAATTCTACTTTCCTTGGCCCCGGGAAAAATGTACTAAACATAGCGGGAAAATTCGCTGTAGATATAGCTCTCAAAAAGAAAAAAATTAGAGACTACATTTATGTGTTGAGAGGTTGTCAACAACCATTACTAGGTCGTCCTGCGATTGAAAAGCTTGGTATTTTAGGGCGAATCGACTCTGTTGCGAGAAATACACCCAGTGAATATTATAAATCGCTGTTTCCTCAACTTTTTAGTGGGATCGGTGTGATGAATTACTCTTATTCAATTAAATTGAAAGAGGGCTGCAAACCCTATGCTATTAGTGCTCCTCGTAGGCTCCCAATTCAGCTAAGGAGCCAAACAGAAAAAGAGCTTAAAAGAATGGAAGAAAACGGGATTATTGCTCCAATCGAAGAACCTACTGACTGGGTAGCTGGAATGGTCGTGGTCCCAAAACCAGGTGGTGACGAGGTCCGGATATGTGTTGATTATTCGTACTTAAATCAAGCAATAAAAAGAGAGCGCGTGATTCTCCCTGGAGTAAATGACATTTTGCATCAACTCTCTGGTGCAAAGGTATTTTCAAAAATAGACTGTCGAAGTGGTTATTTTCAGATCAAACTAGACGAACATTCTTCCAAGCTAACATCTTTTTTAACTCCATACGGGCGTTTTGTTTTCAAGAGATTGCCGATGGGAATCTCTAGCGCACCAGAATTTTATCACAGGACCATGACCAGTATTCTCAAGGGAATCCCAGGTGTTCTAACCCTCTTAGATGATACATTAATATTTGGAAAAAATAAAGAAGAGCACGATGAAAGATTACACAAGGTATTGACCAGACTAGCTGAAGAAGGGGTCACATTAAACGAGGGAAAATGTGTATTTGCAGTCAATGAGGTCAAGTTCTTGGGCCACATAGTTTCGGAAAATGGAATTAAACCAGATACCGAGAAACTGGAAGCTATTAAGACCCTTCCTCGCCCTACAAATTTGTCCGCTCTGAGACGTTTTTTTGGCATGCTTAATTACCACGCAAAATTTTTCCCAAGACTCAGTAACGAAACCGAACCCTTGAGAGACCTCTTAAAGAAAGGCAGGTACTGGATTTGGGATAAGTGCCATGACGAAGCCTTCAATCGTATAAAAAACATGCTGTGTTCAGCGCCCCTACTAGCATTTTACAATCCAAACTTGCCTATCAGAGTGTCTGCTGATGCCAGTTTAATGGGGTTAGGGGCGGTTTTGGAACAAAAGGCGGGAAACTGTTGGAAACCGGTCCAATACGCGTCAAGGAGTTTGACTGATACTGAGAAACGGTATTCAAATCTTGAACGAGAAGCCTTGGGACTCGTTTTCGCTTGCGAAAAATTCGAAGACCTTTTGATTGGGGCACCTTTTGTGTTGCGCACTGACAACAAACCTCTCGTGACCTTGTTTGGGAAAAAACCTCTAGCGGATTTGAGTGCCAGAATCCAACACATGAGGATGCGAATGCTCAAATTCAACTACAAAATGGAATATGTGTCTGGAAAGGAATTTTATATTCCCGATACTCTTTCTCGTGCCCCTCGAAATCTTGAAAATGATAGCAATAATGATGTACTGAACGATGCAGACATTGAAATTTTCGTTGACCAAGTTTTTAATGCCAATGTTAGCAATGTCAGAATGGCTCAGTTTTTGAAAGGCCAAGAAAGTGACCCAATTTTCGGAATGCTAACAACGTATATCAAGAATGGCTGGCCAAAGACTCCTGATTTTCGAACTATTCCCTATTCAAAGTTCAAAAACGATCTTTGGATTAAGGAGGGCTTAATTAAGTATAAGAATCGATGCGTAGTTCCACCTAAGCTTCAAGTTGAAATTTTGAACCGTATTCACAATGATGGCCATGGTGGGGAATCGAAATGCATAGAGAGAGCAAAGCAATGTGTTTGGTGGCCAGCTATTACCCAAAACATAAGAGAAAAAGTATCAAACTGTCGTAAATGTGCTACGACGAGGGTTCAAAGGCCGGAACCTCTTTTACCGTCTACACTGCCCGATCGACCATGGCAATCTCTAGCCATGGATTTCTTCAAGGCAAAAGGGATCTGGTATTTGGTAGTGGGAGATTTCTTTTCGAAATACTTGGATATTCGTCCGTTTCCTCGACAAATGAGAACAGAAGATGTAATCAGTTACCTAAAACAATTATTTTCTCAGTTTGGGGTTCCAGAAACAATAAGGTGTGACGCTGGTAGTAATCTGACTTCATTCCAAATGAAAAAGTTTGGGAAAGAAATGGGGTTTACTGTTGTTCATTGCAGTCCAAAACATTCGCAGGCTAATGGTTTCGCCGAGGCGATGGTTCACATTGCCAAAAACATGGTTCTGAAATCAACCGATTTACAAATCGCTTTACTGGCGTATCGCTCCTCGCCTCAAATTCAGCAATTGTCGCCATCAGAGTTGCTTATGGGACGCCGTATGAGAGGAACGCTACCAATAGACCCAGAATTGCTTGAACCAAAATGGCCTGATCTCGATTTGTTTCGAAGAAATTTCAACAAACATGTCATCAAAACTAAAACTTGGTTCGATCAAAGGCATTCAAGTCGGGAACTGAGGGAGTTAATACCGGGAGAGGAAGTTTTCATCAAAGACAAAAATAAATTCGGTACAGTGTCTTCCAAATCAAAGGACGCAGTTCGCCGATATATAGTTTCTACTGAATCTGGGACGATTGAAAGAAATAGAGTCGCTTTGATACCCTCGAAAAATAAGCCCCGGTTGAATTCCCCGTATTATAATAGCATCGAAAAGTCCAAAAATTGTGAACGGAGAGAAATTTCTCGACCCTTACAAGATGATGAGGATTACTTTTGGAGACAAAATTACGACGAAACTCATGGGACAGCACAAGGAAGAGAGAAAGAAAGAAAGAGAAGAGGAACAAAGAAGAGAGGAACAAAGAAGAGAAGAACAAAGCAAAGAGGATCAACGAAAGCAACCTGAAGATCAGGAGGAAAATGAAGGAAGAGAGGCGGGACGAGCAGTTGAACCCGAAGACACAAGAGAATTTCCAGATAACGAAGAGGCTGCAGATGAATGGCAAGTGGTCTCCTACAAAACCAGGAGTGGGCGGAGATCGAGGCCGCCTATGCGTTTTGGATATTGACGAATCCATTTTTCAAAGAAAGGGAAATGTGTTAATATTAAATTGACACATGATAGGTGGGGGGTTGTTGTTTGTTTGGATTTAAAATAAAAAGAAAGTAAAATTTCGTTAAACGTCTCCGGCATTTCTTGATAATAAAACAAAAACGGCTCGAGCTTATAAAAAGCGCCGATTCGCGTCTAAAAATGAGCTAGTTCGCGGATAAAATTTAGGAAAAAGCTATAATTCGCAGTATTATAGCGATTAAAATATGCTAGTAGAATTGAGAAAAAACGCTCATTCGCAGTTTAAATTGAGAAAACGCACGTATACGGTTTTCGGAGCTAAAATATGTATTTCAACGCTACTAAAAAGTATTTCTAGTTTAATTAGAGACTGAAGGGCTTCTTAAAGATTTCCGCCCTGAGCCCCGATAGGTGTTGTTTCGCCACTGTTTAGGCGTCCTACTCTTGTGTCTTACTTTCCATCGAAATCGTCCTACTATTTTCCTACTTTTCGTACCAGTCGTCCTCGGAAACCAATTTTACATCTGGTCACCCTATGAATTTGTGATTTTTCTCCTGCACTTTATCCGTGAATTAGCGTTTTTTCTTGCCAATTCTCGGCAAAGTAGTTAACTGGGGGGTTGTAATAGAAAAGTGAAACACGTTTGAGACGAGATGAGAATGAATTTCACATCCATGTGTTCATAAATTTTAGCTGTCAAAGTCAATCTCATCTCGTCTCACGTGTGTTTCACTTTTCTATTACAACCCCCCCCCCCCTGGTGTGGTATGTTTGGGAGACTCTCAAATGTGTTGTTTGATCCTTTTTAAGAGTTCTGCTACGCCTCATTGAAACCAGTGTGTGCGTGGGGGGGGGGGATTTTCTCATAGTTACAAAGTTAAAGAACAGCACCCCTCCCCCCCAAACACCAAGTCTTGGAAGTTGAAAAAACCCCGCCCCCTTTTCGTTTTTGACTTTTCTCAGTATCAACGCTCGTGCATAAAAAATATTTTTATGCTCCACAGGAGGCTCTGGAGTCCCCTCATTGTCATCGTATTTACTTGACAGAAATATTGAAAAAATTCGAATGCGACACATTCTTCCCAAATATTCCACTGGAAAGGTTCAGGGAAATCAAGTAAGTTCTAAATTTAAGTCGTTGCTCCTTCTTTTTTTAATTTTAGTGCCCCCCCCCCCTTCTTTTTTAGAGATAACGCTGTGAGCCAAGAACTTCAAGAAGAGAACGGCATCCAGTACAGATTTCACGTTTACGAGGCCCTCCAGGTAAGATGAAATTATGTATACGAATTTTTAATTCTTCGATTCAACACGCGTGAGGCAATTTTGCACGATATTTACATCAGTATGGTACAAAGCATGGTTTTCGCGTTAACGACTTTAAAAAAAAACATAAAATAAGCGAAACGAAAAATCGATTTGCGCTTTGCCCTTACTTTACAACGAAATCTAATAACTTAACTGTACGAAGGTACTATATAAATAATCGATCCAAGTACTCAATATTTACAAAGAACAGATAATGTACACCAATTTAAGCTCATTTTAATTATTAATATTATTGTGAAGCACGAAATATTTACCCTCCCATTTTTCTTTCTTCTCCCATTTATAAAGCGCGACACATTCTCTGCGATATAAGCGTAATGAGTGATAACAAGTAAAAGTTGTCTTGAAAAATGGGAGGACAAAGCAAGTGGACCGAAGATTGTTTTAAATTCCACAATTTGTTTCGTGAGTCAAAGTAAAAAAAACAAAAAAAAAAACGCTTGAAACCAACAGTGGGAAAAAAGCTTAAGGCAATTTAGGGCCTTGATTGTTTTATTCCCATATAAAAAACCCTGGACGAAACTGTCGAAATCCCGTTCTCCAGTTTCAAACTTAACAGTAAGTTAAAAGTAAAAACCTACCAAGTATCCGAATGGGGTGGGTGTTGTGGATGGGGGGAAGATGGGATGTCCGTTCTTTAAATTATAACGCAACACCTGCAGTAACGAGGACGTGTGCCGCCGCTCGACGGTGGAGGCGTGACGGGTGCGAAGTATGCGTGAACTCGAATATTGGGCAGGTGAGTCTGAATAACGATGGACAGAAAGAAATATTTCGAGTCAAAAATAAAAAAGGAAGTTTGATAGGAGAGAGAGAAGGGGGGGAGGTTAAAATGTTTTTAACAAACCCTGAGACGACGGATACCAGCTCTCGTGATTAACTGACAGTCGTACAGTTCAACCTGAAATATTTTAACAAAAATTTAAGAATGTCCAAATAATTACACGCGGCACGTGAAATTTACCCTTTGGAGGTTATGGCATGTGATTAAATGCTCCAAAGAGTCATCAGTAATAAGAGGGCAGTTATCCAATTCCAGTACTGTGAGATGTTCGGCGGCACAAGGCGAGGTGCCAATATGGCGAATGCCGTCATCCGTAACCAACTCACAATGGCTTAGGCTCTGAAACGATGAATTTTACAGAAAAGGGAAAAATCAAGCAAGCAGGACGCCCTTGTATACCAGTTTTTCCAAACGAGGACATCCCATGGCCAGATGAATGAGTGTTTGATCTGTGATGAGCATGCACTCTTCCAAGTCCATTTTCTCCAAAAGATGACAACTCTACGGAAGTCCAAACAAACAAAAGAATAAAGAAAATTTCACTTTGCGAATGAAAACTAACTTTGGACAGAGCTTGAAAACCGGCGTCTGTAAACTGTGTGCAACCCGACACTTCAAGCGTAGAAAGAAGGTGACAATAATGAGCTAGAGCGATTAGCGAGGTATCGGTGAGTCGTACGCAACCCGACAAGCAGAGGTTATGAAGTTTGGGGCATTCCTCTGCAAGTTTCGTTACGCCTGTGTCTTCGACATTCTAGCGCAGGAAAAACATATGAGAAACATTTGGTGTGTGTGTGTGAAAAAGGTCAACGTACAACACATCCATGCAAGTTGACCACTTCCAGGTTCGGGCAGAACTGCGCTAGACACGACACCGCATTATCAGTTATTTGTTTACAGCCTTTAGAAACGAAAGACTTAAGTCTGGGGCATCCCCTCGCAAGAGCTTCAACGCCTAAAATCAGATCATCAACGTGAAAAGCTAAATCAGATCCTTGTATAACCGCAACCAACCATTTTCCGTGATGCTATCACACCAAGAAATATTAATGTGAGTTAAATTATGAGGACCGTCGGCTAACGCTTTCAGAGATAAGTCCGTGATCATTGAACACGAGTTAAGATCGAGCCTGTACAGTTTTCTGCAATACCTACTGAACGCCTGACACGTACTACAACAGCAAAATAGTTAAAACAAAAGAACATCGGATTGTCGATTTCAACTTGCCTGTCGGTGATTTTTTTACACCCGTTCAAATTGAGGTCCTCAATATTAGGGCAGAGTTGAGCAAGGGTACGCATCGAGCCATCCGCGATTGACTGACAGCCTCGCAAGCTTATCCTTCTTAGAAAGCCGCCGCATCTTCTCGAAATGTTCTCAATAACAGGCCCCTAAGAGTAACCGTAGCTAAAACGTTTGCTGTACACGAAAAATAAATTATTTAAAAAAAAAACAAACTAAAAACTTACCTCGACGTCACGTTGGAAATCGAATAAGTCGATCCTCTGCCAATTGCTTCCATCCAATGCTAGAACATTCCATGATTTGGACACTTGAGCGCATCGGCACAGTGAAACAACATCCAAATACGAAAAAATCCTGTCAAGTATGGTGGGAGCAATAAGAAAACACCACAATGAGCTGAGTAACAACAAACAAAATAAACAATACCTTAATAGAAGCTCCTTCGGAAGCTTCTTATTGATAAGGGCATCGTCCTCGTTGAACACTCGGGTAAGCTGAAAAAATAAAGCGCTCCATAAAAAAAAAATGATTGAATAATAGTCGTTACAACAATTGAATAACACAGAATACAACCAAAACAAGACGGAGAAATTAGCCCCTTCCCCAATAAGCAAGTAAACAACAGAAAGCGAACAAAAACTGAGCATAAAAAAAGAAGAATAGGCACCCACATTATTCAAGTTTTTGTTTTTATCCTTCTTCTTCGCCTGTAAATAACCAAAAAATGTTGTTAACAATAAATTACTTAAAATTTTTATAAACACATAATGTGTCGATGAAATAAATCTAAAGGGGTCCATAGACGTACAATAAATATTGCGCAATAAATTTGTACAATATTTCGTTTCCAGATGTTTAGGATAAAAAATAGGTTGTTCATTATATTGTGCAACCCATCAATACAACCCACAAACGTTCAATTTTATTGTACAACCCCTATTATTGCGCAATATTATTGTACGTGTATGGGCCGCTTAAAGGAAACCCTTTTCTTGAACGATATAATAACTCCCAAAATTCTTGAATCTACCCCCCCCCCCTCACCAGAAAACCTTTTGACTATTTGCGCTTCAAACTGACTATTTGCGTGAAACAAAATGGTTAAACTGACACTTCGTGCCTTAAAAATGCGGCTAAAATGACCGTTCGCAGACTAAAATGGACTAAACTGACGATTTGTGCACCAAGTATAATAGTCGCAGTGACTACTGATCCGACAACGCCCATACTGACGATTGCCCCCCCCCCTCCGCCAAGCCAAATGGTCACTTTCTCTAAATATGGCAAAACTAACGATTCCTGTCATAAAAAATAGCTAAACTAGCAGTTGGCGCCCAACAAATCTGGCAATTTACGCTCAAAAAATGTTCATACTGAAACATTAGTGCCCTAAAATGAAATAAATAATTAAATTTAAAAAAAAAATCGAATGGGACCATTTTCATGAATATGTTCCAACGGTTAGATTCATACCCTAAATTCGGGGGTTTGCCGCTGAGGGCAAACGCCCCTGGCAGACGCCAGCCAACATATTCGTATTCAGCTCCAAAATACCTGTCGAATGAGGCGAGATACACGACTGAGTTCTTCCGGTTAATTCATGTCCCAAGCATTTTGACTGCCCACTGAGGACAAACGCCGCTGGCAGTCGGCGCCAGACGCTCGTATTCGGCTCCATGAAACTCGCCGAATGAGACCACATTTACGTGACTAAGTTCATTCGCAGTTAATTAATGTTCCTTTGAAGAATTTGACTGGCCGCCGATGGCAAATACCTACCTCAGACAGACGTTGGCAGAAGCTCATATTCGAATTCAGCTCCACAATACCTATCAAATGAGACAATTTTCAGGACTATGTTCTTCCGGTTGAATAGGAGTGTCGCCAGCTCTCGGTCTATTATGTTTATTTTTGTGAATGGGGGGGGGGGGATACTACATTTATTTAGAAAGATGGATATAATGAATAAATCTGTCGCCGGTATTTTAATTAATAAATTAATTAGACTGATATCCGGACGACGATGGAAGGGCATAGCCCAACACGATTCGAGTTTCGAGAAAAAATGGCTCCCCGGCGGGATTTGAACCCGCAACCTCTGGATTACCAGTCCAGCACGCTGCCATTTGCGCCACGGAGACGCCTATGGGAGTCGTACTCCGAGGGATAAGCTAAGCCGAACCCCACCCAAGTCCATCCAGAGGTTGCGGGTTCAAATCCCGTCGGGGAGCCATTTTTTCTCGAAACTCGAATCGTGTTGGGCTATTCCCTTCCATCGTCGTCCGGATATCAGTCTAATTAATTTATTTAGAAAATCTTTCAAGTATGTAATGAAAATAAGGCACTCATTCCACCTCCTCCGATGCTCGACGACACCTCCAGCTGACAACATTTTTCTAGGATATCTGCGCGCGTTGTTGAAGGCAGTTTGGTTGGTTAACTGGTTATCTAACTACGGCTGACATTCGGACACTCCTACTCCGAACTCTATAACTTTTCAATTATATGGAAAAATGGCCATTTTCGAAGGGCTGTAAAAAACGGATGGTCCCAAAAAATCCGTTTGGATCACGACTTGTAGGAAATTTTATGTAGCTTCAATGTGTAAATAGCGTGTTTTCACGTTAGTCTCACTCTTACGAATTTATAATTGAAAAAGTGGAAAAAAATACCAAAATTTCACAGTTTCCCGCTGATATCTCAAAACGCAACAGGAAATTTTGTTGGAAAGCTTCAGATTCGGATTCAGCACCCCGAAAAACATGAAAATCAAAAGTAATCCCAAGATTCCATTTTTTTCCACCTCAGAGCAATTTTGGACACCATTTGACTGGACTAACTGACGATTCCTGCCCTACAATGGAAAACAGACGATTCGCGACTTGAGAATGGCTAAACTGAAAATATGCGCCCTAAAAATGGCTTGACAGACTGTAAAAATGGGAATGCTATTTGCAGATTCGCGCTAAACTGAAAAATGGCTAACACTGATCCCTAAAATTGACTGAGCAGCCGATTTGTGCACACCCAACTTGTTCACGCCTTCAAAACGTTCACACCTACAATTTGTGCTCTAAAAATAGCCAAACTGGGTAATCACTATCTAAAAAAACATAATAGAGAGAGGGAAATCTTGTAAGAAAAATAAATATAATTCTTGTTGATCTTAAGGGGAAGTTGTACATGTATTTCCTCGATCCCCCCTCCAATCATGCCTCGCCTACTTGGCGTTACGTAAATTATCGCCGTATTTCTGCACCAATCTTGGATTTCAATGTCTCATTTAAATCTTCAGGAAATTACGTACATCCGTATAATAATATTAGTTAAAATAGATAGTCAAATAGACGTCATTTTGTTTGACTGAAAACGGAGTTTTTCGGAAATAAATGTCATAAAACACGCATTTTAATGTCGTAGAATAAAGGTCATGAAATGGGATAATAAAAGAAATTAACCACCGGTCTCTGCTTATAAGCCATGGCCACAGCCAGAAGGAAGACTGATTTAATGATTTGTAGGAGAAGTAAACGCTTCCAAGGCTAGAGTTACTCGGAAAAGCGCGTGTCGTGTGACGTCACCCCATACCTCCCGCGTGTCTTTTCTCCGACCCTAAAATATTTTTTTTCGGGATCAAAAAGGCTTCAAAAAAGTTTTTTTTTGCCAATACCGTCTTGTACCAACTTCCTCTTTCGTAAAAAATAAAAAAAAATAAATAAATAAAAAATAAAAATAAAATAAAAATTTGAAAACTCCTCCTAACATTTATTTGGGCTTTAAACTTGCAATTTTTAGCAAAAATGATCGATTTTTTTCATAACTTGTCAATTTTATGAGTAAATTGACATTTTTATGAGGTAAGTGTCATTTTTATGAACCTATTTCGGGGATTTTGTTGTCAGAGAACGATTAGCTGGTTTGAATACATTGTTTTAAACGTGTTCATGCCCCTGTTCAAGAAATGCTTATGGTGAGGGGGGGGGGATGCCAGCTCTTCCAGTCCCTGTCCCTTTTCTAAGACCGAGAGGTGGCTACTCACTTGTTGCGAGGACTGCAACTTGACAGTTTACAGTTTTACAGGCCTGTGTGAGTTCCTGTCGATAAACTATTCGTCTCGAACTGTTCATCTCAGGGGACCAAAATTTAAGGTTTAGCTCCAAAAGTATCACTTTCTAGGGGGAAAAGTTATCAGTTTTTGAAAAGAAAAATCTCGAATAGAAGGCTACAAACAACAGTTTTTCACCTTTGGTTTTCGACGTATAGTGACCGTTTCTTGAAAATCCAGTAGGTATCTGATGACCACAAATTGACGATTTCCAGTTCGCGACTCCCGAATATATGTACCTACACCTGTAAAAAGGCAATGATGCATCTTGTCCCCAGTGAAGCTGCCCACCCTTTAGATCAAGGGCTGGCTACGCCCCTGCCCTGGGTCTCATACTCGGGGTCTTATACTGGAGTTTATGACTTTTCACTCAAAGCTAAATCCACAGAAGAAACTGCCTCGCATTTTTTTTTAAACGTAGTTCCAAATGAATAAACTCAGTTCTAGTGCCAGAAAGTTCTAGTATCATGGCCAGAAAGTGGTTTGCCAGCCATCGAGAACCTATCGGTCTCTGGACCCGAGAAACGCACACCTTCTCCCTTAGTTGTCCAATATAGGGTGAAAGGGTTTAAGTGTGAAAAAAAAGGGGTGGAAATAGACCTCTTTTGCGATCGAAATCAAAACCCTTCGACGTATGATTTTTCTAACGATTTTTAAGGATTGCCTTCATAACTTTTTTCAACCACGAGCGAGAAACTCGCTTTCAATTTGAATTTTTGCAACTTTTGGCGATGGACTCGGAAAAATCACACTATTTTCTGTCAGAATTAGCTATTTCCCATAGAAATCAACTATTTTATATGGCCTCAAATGCAGCTCAAAGTCGTGCAAATCGGGGATTTTAATTTTCTCAAAAAAAGTCAGCTCCCCCTTAGTCCACTATAAATCTGAGCGTATGGACGACTCATGATTCAGAAAAACGTCTTCTAAGTGTCCTTTTCAAAAATAGTCATAAGCGTTTTCTTAGTTGTTTGGTGATTTTTCGTCCAACCAAAGTACCAAAAAATGTCATTCCGGCAGCTGGCTGTCGAATAGAGTACATTTCACTAACTACGAATTTCGTTAATTTTACTTAATTAGCGATTATTTAGCAAGAATTGCTATAAAAATGGGGATAGAAAAAGTTGAAATGTTAATTAATGCCGAATAATAGCTAAATAACTGAAAACGTCAAAACTTGTAGTAGTTAGACCAGTCAACATAGACACATAAATCGGGATAATTCGCAAACATGCATGTAATTGATTTTTTTGTTGCGTGTTGTTAGGACCAATGAGAGCAGTTATTACTCAAGTTTGCAACCCTCAAAACCTTGTGCTTAACTCATGGCACTCGAAAAACTAAAAAATTTCATCACTTTTTCTGGTTTTTTAAACAAAAATACCAGAAGAAGGAGTTTTTCGAGCATGACCACAGTATAAATTGTTAAAGCCAACTAAATTTGCTACAATTTAAGCCATGCCCGAGCATCCTGGGTCTGTTAGTTCAGGAAATATAGGCAATCAACAAAATACCTAATCTCGCCAAAAAGCGAGATTTTATTGGTAGGGTAATTTTTCAAGACCCGTAGCACTCAAATACACTGTGATTGGTACTTGGTTGAACAAAATGAGAGGGATGATTGTACACCCAAAATGCAACAAAAAATTTCCTATGACCTAAGGTCAGATTTCCATTCCTAGTTCAGATAATCAATTTGTTGTTTTTTAGCACATCACGGGTTTTCGCAACGAAAACATCTGTAACATGGAAGTAAGCGTCCTAGGTTCAAACCAACGACACCACTGAAAAGAGCACTCTTTTTTTTTGTGTGAGTAAAGACATTTTGTCTAATGATAGCGAAAGATTCTTTGAGTAAACTGGGAAAATATCAGGATATTTTAAAAAATGAAAGTTTTTGACAACTGTTCAAAGCTAGACTACATTAGCCATTGTGCTCCCAGCACCTGGCAAGTTCCTCTAAAACTGTATGAAGTAACTTAGTTTAAAACTTCATGCTTATTTTACTCCTGTCCTTTGCAATTTTTTGATAAAAATCCATTGTTATACCAAAAAATGAGGCAATTAGGCCCATTTTGAGTGCCTACAAGAAGATCAAGAGCCATTCCGAAAACTTTTTTTTTTTCAGCTTAATTCACTTTTCCTATGCTAATCTATGAGGAAAGACAAATAAAAGTGGAATAAGCTGAAAAAATTTTCTTGAAATAGCTTTCGTATCTTCTTTTAGCCACTCAAAATGGGCCTAATTGCCTTATTTTTCGGTATAACAATGGATTTTTCTCAAAACATTGCGAAGGACAGGAGTAAAATAAGCATGAAGTATTAAACCAAGTTACTTCATACAGTTTTGGAGGAATTTGCCGGGCACTAGGAGCACCATGGCTAATGTAGTCTAGCTTTGAACAGTTGTCAAAAACTTACATTTTTTAAAATATCCTGATATTTTCCCAGTTTACTCAAAGAATCTTTCGCTAACTTTGGACAAAATGTCCTTCCTCACACAGAAAAAAGTGTGCTCTTAACATTGGTATCGTTGGATTTAACCTAATACGCATGCTTCCCAAGTTACAGCTGTTTTTGTTGCGAAAACCAGTGATGTGCCGAAAAACGTAAAAAAATCTATTATCTCGACTAGGAAAGGAAATCGGACCCTAGGTCATGAGACAATTTTTGTTGCATTTTGGATGTTTAATCACCCCTATTATTTTGCTCAACCAAGTACCAGTCACCCCTGTCCTATAGAATATCTACTCGAAAATAAATTTTAGGCAATATAGCGTCAGATTCAAATTGAGCTACTGCCTAAGAATTATTCTCGCGTGGATATTCTGTAGGAACATTATGTTTGAGTGCTACGGGTCTTGAAAAATAACCCTATCAATAAAATCTCGCTTTTTGGCCATATTACACATTTCTTGATTGGCTGTATCTCCGAACATAACAAACGTAGGACGCTCGGACTGAGCTTAAATTGTAGCAAATTTAGTTGGCTTCAACAATGTATACTGTGGTCATGCTCGGAAAACGCTTTCATCTGGTATTTTTGTTTAACAACCTAAAAAATTGATGGAATTTCGTGGTTTTTCGAGTGCCACGAGTTGAGCACAAGGTTTTGAAGGTTGCAAACTTGAGTATAAACTACTCTCTATGGTCCTAACAATGTGCAAAAGAAAAAACAATTACATGCATATTTGCGATGTTTGATGTTTACATTGACTGGCTTAAGTGTAATGCACTTTACCCGACTGCCAGCTGCCGAAGCGACATGTTTTGATGCTTTGGTAGGCGCACACAATGAATTCCATTCAAAGGATAGCTTTGGGTGAGGTTTTATACCTCAGCATCTTAAAATCACAAGACTTGATCGAATTTTGCAGATCAAAACAGGCGATTTTGTAGAGAAACATCAATATTTTTTCTAAGAAATCGTCATTTCTGACGAAAAATCACAAAACAACTGAAAACGCTTATGACTATTTTTGAAAAGGACGCTTTGAAGATGTTTTTCTGAATCATGGGTCGTCCATACACTCAGATTTAAAGTGGACAAAGGGGGACTGACTTGTTTTGAGAAAATTAAAATCCCCGATTTGCACGACTTTGAGCCGCATTTGAGGCCACATAAAACAGTTAATTTCCATGGGAAATAGCTAATTCTCTCATAAAATAGTGTGCTCTTTCCGAATCCATCGCCAAAAGTAGCAAAAATTCAAATTGAAAGCGATTTTCTCGCATTTGATTGAAAAAACACTAGCTCATCAACTCAGAAAATCGACTCGAAATCGTCAATTCGACCCTAGAAACTGATCGTGATCTCAAGAAAGGGCAGCTTTTCTGAGAAGATCGCATGGTTTCTGGTAATGAAGGGCCTCACGAAATTGATATTTTTAGGCTTCGTTCTGACGAGTTTGTCCCCCGTACGTATTCCAACGAGGATTTCTCTCCCATAGTAACCACTTTTATTGAAAAGCAGACGTTTGTTTGTTTAAGCGAATTCGTCGGAAATCGCATGCATAGTAACCCTAGCCTTAAGCCCTGTACACACGGAGACTTTTCTGTCCTGTCTTCTACTGTAGCTGGTGTTCAAAGTAGTTAAAAACATTAAAAGTGAAGACTATTAAACTTCAAATCAAATAGCTCACACACGCACAAAATCAATGTCATCAAGAACACAGTCAAGCGATATTTACAATTAACGCACCCAAATTATCACAAAGAAAAAATTAAAGAAATACAAGAAGTACTACTGGCAAACAACTACCCGATTAAACTCATAAAAAAAGAAATACATGCATTTCTACACCGTTCAAACAATCAACTTCAGATCACACCAGCTATTCAAAATTTCGATGACCAATCAAACACAAAATACGCAACAATCACACATACTGGTCCTTTAACCATTAAATTACAAAAAATCTTCAAACAATTCAACAACTTGAAGATTTCTTACAAACCTTACAACACTAACAAAAAATTTTTTTCTAAACTAAAAGACAAAACGAATACGCTCCAAAAATCGGGAGTTGTGTATAAGGTAGACTGTCTAAATTGTAACCAAGCATATATTGGTGAAACAAAACAATACTTAAAAGAAAGACTAAAACAACATGACCGCAGCTTAACAGATAATACACCGCTCACAGCACTATCTCAACACGCCAAAGAACTTTCACATAAACTAGATCTAAACAACCCAAAAATTTTACACCAAGAAATCAACACACACAACAGAAAATTTCTAGAAATGGTAGAAATTAGAAAACACAACACGATGAACTACAAAAGAGACTTAGACAACTTATCCAAGATTTACACACCTATCATCACCTCAGATACACCTTAAAAACCTTCAAAATTAAAAAAATATAAAACCACATGTCATTACAAACAAAAGCCAAAAAAAGAAGCCTGAGGACGTCGAGGATCCCTCGACGAAACGTCGCTGACAACGAAAACGCCGGCAGGATCGGTCAAAAAAAATTAAAAAACCAGAAATCACTCCTGCCTCCAAAATAAAAAATCATTAAAAGTGAAGTTTTAGGTTTGTTTGGTTGAATGATGGTTCAAGAAATTGAATTATTTATTTTTTATTATGCCCAATTTTGAAGCCCATGGAGGGGCTTAAAGGCCCGTTCACAAGCTCTATGTTTGCGTTGTGTGGTGTCCAAGCAACCTATAAAAATGCTTCATTTTTCGAGGGAATAAATTTGTTTGGTTGCATAGGCTCCACACAACGTAAACATAGAGCTTGTGAACGGGCCTTTAGTATGAAATTATTCGCACATATTTGAAGTATGTTTATTACCCCCTCTCTTAAATCCAAGGTGACTAAACTTTACTATAGGTGCCGCAGATTTCCCCCTGCCCATCGGACAGGAGGGGTGGAGACTGACGTCACCAGCAGTCCTTTGCTCCCGATAGCTCACCCTAGAGCAGCAGAGCAAGTTAATTTTGAAATTGAAGTTTATGAATTCTCAAAAATCACAACCCAATAACAATTAATAATGTACTGGGTCCAGCGCAATGGCGGTTGGGACTGCTCGTGACGTAGGTGAAGGACAGTGATCTGCGGCACCTATAGAAAATTTAGTCACCTTGCTTAAATCCCTCTGCTGAAGTGAAACAAAAAACCAAAATGCTTCGTTTGAACACTGAAATATATTGCCATATGGGCAGACAAGTACTTGAGCAAGAAATGTCCGACTTTTTCCCAGATTTGTTTCAAGACCTTTTTTTCAGGCAACATTCTACCTTCTAGGGGTTCGGGGAACTGAACAGATGATAC
The DNA here is from genome assembly GCA_038030265.1 of Corythucha ciliata. Classification (NCBI taxonomy): domain Eukaryota; kingdom Metazoa; phylum Arthropoda; class Insecta; order Hemiptera; family Tingidae; genus Corythucha; species Corythucha ciliata. The sequence continues at coordinate 7,529,773 of CM075942.1, read as the reverse complement.
CTCGACCCCCGTCCTTTCGCCCCTCGTCTTCTTTCCTCTTCTTAATTCTGTATTTATTACATTACCTACTTAATTAAAATGTGGCCATTAATGTGCGTGGGGGACACGAGATTTTTTTAAAATTCAAACAGTTAAAAATTGCGTCGTGTGCCTCCCGCACAGAATATCGGGCAAAGAATGGGGAAAGTCTTGGCTGTTATGTAGGGTATGGGGCTGTAATTGCTGTCAAGATAGGCAAAGCCTGCGCCATCTGATGGCCACAAGGTTGAGGGTCTGGACTTCTGAACCCTCAACTTCAACTTACAACACGAACAAGAGCACTTTGTGGTTAAAGCCTTTTGTGGTTGGAGCATTTTTGAGGTTACAGCTGTCTGTGGTCAGACCACTTTTAGGGGTTCAATGTTCTTTATACTTCAAAGTTTTTGTGGTTAGAGCAGAGCGTATTTTGGTTAAAACATTTTTGTGGTTATAGAGCCTTTTTGGGTTAGAGTTGTTTGAACTCAAGGACGTCCTTCGCAACTCCCCTGTCCTCTCTATCACGACACCTCAAGTCGGGTGTCCAGATCATCAACGTCGGGTGATCAGTCGTTGAAAGAGTCTTCATTGTTCAGTAATTAGAAGTATATTGAACTTGACTCAATAAACTCTACATGCAAGGAAGCTGAGGTTCCAGTTCCGTCAAGTCGAATTTTAGTATGTTCTGCGGAATGAGCACGAGAAGCTCAAACTCGTGGACTGAATCTCTCCTTCATGCCCTCCAAAATTCCTTTGATTGATCCTTTGATTCAAATAAATCTTCAACATTCTCAGTCTGAGGATCCGGTCCTTGGTTTCAATAGATTGAGAGTTCAACAATACCTTGTTTCTTCAAACATTGTTCTAAACTCTCGATTTGAGTTTCTTTTAACGGATTCATAAAAAATAATGCTTCCTCCGCTCTTTTTTCTGTTTTCCAATCTTACGGTGGATGGGGGTGGCGACTGCCCCAACCTCCAACTTGTAGCCACCCACACATACGTACATCACCAATTCGAAAGCCAATCTGTTCATACTGTCAGCGAGTGCAGTTTACAGCAAGCTCTCTCATTGAAGAACAAGACCGGCCGTCCACTGGAAGCGTTTTCGAGCGGCGCGACAACGAACGTACATCAAAAAGGCTTGAATGCATGCACTGTACGCATGCTGTCCTGTGCCTGCAGAGGACGATGTCACATTCAATTCAAGACTTTGGGATGTACGCTCGTTGTCGCGGTTTTGCTCGAAAACGCTTCCAGTAAACGACAGACCTAAAGTGCTTAAGAACCCCCCCCCCCCAGCAAAAAACACTAAATCCGTCCATGTTACCGTATGTACCTACATTGGAGAGATTTTGCAACCAGTCCCGTAAACGCAAAAGTTAATTTTTGTGTACGTGTTGTGTACGTGATGGAGATATTTTGTTCGTTGAACTGTGAATAGCGTTAACGTTAGCGTTGGCGGAGCTGTTTGCAAAATCTCTCTATTATTCCGAATGAAATTGTTTATTTTCAAGCCCTAAAAGTTACTCCCATTTTTTATGTCCTGCCCTCCTATGTTCACAGGGCTAATGTAGACGCGGTATTTCTAAGCTGGGTTTCCGTGGTAGGGAGAAAGGAGATATTTTCCCAAAATTTCTCCGTTTTTTCTTGGTTTTTTCATAGAAACATATGGTTTTTACACTTTTTGACATCACGACAAACGAACATTTCTAAAATTCTTAAAAATTTCGTGACAGGACATAAAAGTCTCCGTGTGTACACGGCTTTACAGAGCTTCGGTTTTTTATGGGCCTTTGAATTTTTAAAAAAATAAGTTTTTTAGTGAGCCGAATCTGTGAAATGAATCATTTCATTGAGCCAACCCCACGAAATTGGAGTTTGAACAAGTTCAAACCCCACAAAATAGGGGTTTTAGCAAGCCCAAAACCCACGAAATAGGGGATTTAATCCTTCGGCGAGAAAAAAAAAAAAAAACCGCAAAATTAGCGTTTTAGTGAGTCAAGGCCTGCAAAATTGGTTTTATAGCGAGCGAATCCCACAAAAATTGTGTTTTAACGAGCCAGAATCACGAAAATGCTTTAATTAGTGTGTAAAACCGCGTAGTTGTGGTTTTGAATAAGGCGACCAGGCAAAATTTGGGGTTACTGAAAAATCCACGCAATTTTGAAGTTTTCAATGAGTGAATAAAGGTGTAAGTGACCCAATTTTACATCAATATTAGGTATTTCCCCAAAAAGTAGAATATTGAGTTACCACTTTACCCGAACATGGCAGAACGTTTCACCGAAAGTAGTTACTTTTGAAAACTAATTTGTAACGACCATGTGAACCCCGCGTGGGAAAGAAAGTGAGCCCCTTCCCAACCCAGAGGGGGCGCAATGTTATCCCGGGCCCCAACTTTAGTGAAGACGGCCCTGGCTGGAGGCATGTGAGAAAAAGCTCTGGTCCCAAGAAAGCAGTAAGTATTAAGTAATAGGATCAACTTTGACAAGGGTGTTCTCCCAGGTTGTGCGCGCTAAAGACACGATTTTTTTCATTGCGCGCTTAACGGCAAGTAATCCAAAACTGTAACGTAAACAATGCTTACAAATTACATGGAACGCTTCGCCCCTGATTTTGACTAACGAGAAAAATTCAATGAGGTTTCCTGATTTTAAATCCTGCGCTTAACCCGGTTGGTTTGCCACACATGGTGGGATTGGGAATGTAATTCGCCTTCCTAATGTCCTGTAACTTGCGAAACGTTTACCGTCCCTGAACGACCATACTTGGAATTTATTATGAAAATTAAAATTGCGTACTTCAGCCAGAGAAGCGTGAGAAAAACAACGCTTACTTTCATTAATTACGAATTGAGTTTAGACAATAAATGGTAATTAATAGACGACGCAACGAATTACTAATATGGGGAAAATCATTATCTAATTATTATTATTATTATTATTTTAATATTATTATTATTATTTTGATAATCTTATTGACACGGATGCCAGATTAAGGCTCATGCGTAAAATAGAATTATGCCTTATCAACTTGACCTTGTAAATATGCCCAACGAGCTGCGCAATCCAAACATTATCGCGATATCTCATTCATAGATGCATACCTAATTCATACAAACGTCGTTCCGGAAATCACTTCAATGGGGTACTTCAAATTTGCAGTGATCCCTCCAATTACTTTTAAGGCTAATTCAAGGCAACTGCCAGTTAAGGAACCGAAACAAATTGTCAAGACATTGATTTCGAACAATTTTGAGTGACCGGCGATTTGAAAGCTAACCACAGCCATGTAAAAAAAAAGAAAAATCAGGGTGTCAATGACGGTGTGATCCCCAATAAAACGAGGAAATCCGTTAACTTACTACTATCGCTAAAAATGAGCATTCGAACCAATAAATATTTGCCTTGATAATAAAATGTCAACAATGATAATTCTCGTCGTTGTTTTGTGTATGATTGCATCTTCTTAGACTCACATTCGTGACTCGTAGTGCAAATCACTAAAAAAGGGTGGTAACATAGAATTGAGTGGGCGGAATTTAATGAGCACGAAAAGTGCATAACAGGCTCGAAAAGGAAGGGGTAATTTAAACGAGAAAAATGCGCAGCAATAGAGGAAAATGAAAAGCTATTAGCTCAAGTGAACTAAACAATGACTTGCTTTGTTCCTGTTTGAAGGATTCAAAAAATTGTTTATTAAAGGTGATGAGACCCAAATTGAAGGGACAGAAGTGTCATTTAGGGTTCACCTAGCAATAATAAACGGAAATAAAGGACTCACCACAACCATAGTGACCCATGCTCGAAACTGACAACTTTATCGTGGGTGATGCTTGTTCACATGAGGGTCAGCCACCTCTGATTTTATGGGATGAGGGAAGTAGTGGCGATGGTCGTTCAGAGGAAACGAAATAGAAAAACACAAAGGAGACCTTGGGGAGGGCAATCAGCTGAGCAAGAGCGTCTGTTGCGAAGGAGGGGGCCGCGATCGGTGTCCGCAGGAGACGACGCTAAAATGACCAATACAACCTTTTTTTTTCTTCTTTTAAATCACTCACCTCGATTTTATGTCGCGTATTATGGATCATGCTGTTCCCGAGGGGAAGCGGCCGCGCTCAGAGCCGCCTATTGCTCAGCTCTCGCGGTTCAGCGGGAGGCAGAGGCTGGTACGTGCAAGAAGCTCCGTTCTGCCTCCGACGCCACCATCCTCGGCCGCTCGTTCCTAGTTCCTGCCGTCTCATTCGAGAGAGGATCAAATTTTGTCACTCAAGATTGTACGCTCACTCTTCGGCCCCCACAATGACTTTAAAAACGACACCCGACTTTGGTCTCTAAAGCGTCACTAATCGGTTGCGAACGGAAAACAAACCGCTTGAAGAATTCGACCGCGGTTTTTTTTGTAAATGCCCCCCGCCACTGATGAAATTTGTTAATCGTTTCACTGCCAAGCCGCGTCCCCACGGACCCCCCGCTCATAGAACAACGTAAATTCCCCTTTTTCACAGAACTGACGTAAATATCGGGAGACGAGTCGAGGAACCAAACAAAAGTCATCTGGCAAAAAAGGATCATGTGTTGAACCAGTGCAGCCAACAAAGCACCCCAGATTGACCAACACAAAAATCGGCACTCGCTTGTCAATGAGGTTCCTTTTCTGTTACCCACAGCCCCCCTCCTCACCTTCATCAAAAGATTTCAGATTACCGGACAACGTGTGTCTTGCTGGCAGCTTTTTTCTTGCTGTCAATTCGCGTTTAAAACTGTATTTTTCTGTACGCTAGCGATGGTGCTGGACATCGACTTGTTTCGATCGGAAAAAGGAGGTGACCCGGACAAAATCAGGAAAAACCAAAAAGATCGTTTCAAAGATGTGACACTTGTTGACCGAATTGTGAAAAGTGACATGAAATGGAGGCAATGTAAGTGATTGTTTCATTATTGTATTTCTGAACGTGTTTCTTGTGACATTTTGCTTCGTCTGATTCACAGGTCGTCACAAAGCAGACGAATTCAACAAACTGAAGAATCAGTGCAGCAAAGCCATTGGGGAAAAAATGAAGGTACGTGTGTTCTTTGGTATTGTGTAACGATTCCCTACATTGCGAACAATTTAATTGCTTTTTTATAACTTGACGATTGTCAGAGTTTGATCCTCTGAAAGATTGATCTCCTGCTTATTATGGGCCGGCTCCGAGTTCCTCTCGGCACTAGAAATGCCAGATAGGAAAAGCTCTTCGCTAGGAGATATAAAATAGGGTTTGGGAGGTGGGATTGCATTATGCACATATCGACACCTGAGCATCCAAAGGACCGATCTGCACTATTTGAACCACTGCCGGACCTACACGTATCGGGGCCCGGGGCGGAAATCTTCAAGAGACCCCTAAACGTCTCTCATTACACATACCTAATACAAACCTCTATTGGTATATTGGTAACCGCTAAGGTCTTTTCCTGATTGTAGCCAAGGCCTTTTCCTTATTTTAGGCAAATCACCGCTATTTCCCCAACTTATCCGCCAAACAGTGCTTATGCCAAGTTTAAGCCGCGAATTTCTCCATTTTAGCCGCGAATGAGTACTTTTTGTCAACTTTAACAGCAGATTAGCGCTTTTCGCCGCAATTTAGCGCAAATTAGCCGCGCGGAATAGTGGGGTTTTCACCCCCCCCCCCTCACGTTATAGACATAAACACGCGCTTTTTCTCAACTTTAGCAGCAAAGTAGCTTTTTTACTTCCATGTTCCCGTAGGGAAGGAAGTTTGGTAATGGCAAAAAAAAAAATTTCAGCTGACACCAGATTCGTGTTCCTGGACCCCGAAAACGCCTAAATCTCGATTTTCAGTATGGCGTCTGTCGTCTATCGTCCACTTTTTTCTTGACAGATCTGGACGAGTGAGGGCTCAAAAGTTGTGTCTTCATCTCTAGATGTACACCGTAAAATTTGAAAACGATTGGTTGAGCGATTTGGAAGATATTATAACAAATGTGTTCGGAGTAAAAATGGTTGGACCCTTATAATTCCAAGAGAATATTATAAAATTTGATGATCGATCGATCAAAATGGTCATCTAGGTTCCTAGAAGACGCTGCTAAAATTTGAATAAGATTTGTTGAGTGGTACAGTTGCTAAGGTTTGGAATGCGTTTCAGCTCTTTTTTTGCCCCAAACCTATCTCCTACCAGAATTTTAGTCCGATTTCCTCTCATGATGGCTTAAAATGACCACAACAAAATTCCCCATCGATGAACTGGCCATTTTTTCGAAATTTTATCCTGTGAATCAGCGATGTTTCTTAACTTTTCCTCGAGTTTGCGTTTTTCACAATTTTCACAAATTAGCTATTTTTTCTAGCAGGGACCAGAGAATTAGCACTTTACTCGGTTTGAGCTGAAAATTAGCGTTTTACTCAATATTAGCCGCAAAATAGCGGTTTTTTCTAAATGTTTACGACAAGCTAGCATTTTCTTGTTCACCATAACCATACGCTACGGATCAGCGTTTTTTTTTCTCAGTTTTAGCCACGAATTTGCGGGTTTTTCACCCACAGCCATAAATTGGCGCTTTTTCTCAATTTTAGCCTCAAAGTTGACCGAGGAAGCCGCGAATTTTCTCAATTTTTAGCCGTGCATTAGTGATTCCCCTATATTTCAGCCGCGAATTAGAGCTTTTTCGTAATTTTAGAAGCGTAGTAGCGTTTCTAACCCGTAAATTAGCGAATTCTGTTCATTTCAACCACGAATTATCGTTTTCCGATATTTTAAGTGTAAATTGTCAATTTTTCCATTTTTTGGCAGCGTATTGGCGGCCAAAAATTAACATTTCATTAATAGGCGGGTTCTTCTCCATTTTAGCACCACATCAGCATTTTTTAAATGTTAACTATGGATTAGCGCTTCTTCTCAGTTCTAGCCGTGAATCAGTGTTTTTTTTTTTTTTTTTTTTTTTTTTTTTTTTACTTATAGCCATGAGTTTGCCGTTTTTCTCAATTCCAGTCACAAAGCTGCCCTCAGAAGGCGAGATGGCCGAATTAGAAATTCTTAAACACTTTATCCGCAAATTTTTTCCTTAATTTTAGCCGCGAATTAGCGCTTTTTTCACTTTTAGCCGCGAATTTTCTCAATTTTAGCCACGAATTGGCGTTTTCCTCAATTTTTAACCGGGAATAGCACTTTTTCCCTATTTAAGCTGAAAACTAGAGTTTTTATTTTATTTATGCCGGGCTAATTAGTGACTGTTTTCAATATTAGCTGCGTTTTTTTTTTGTTTTTTCTTTTTCACATTTCAGTATCACATTGGCATTTTTTTCCTTCAACTTTTGGTATGGATTAACGTTTATTGTTTATAGTCCAGTCAATCTAAGCTTTGGAGCGGAAATAAATATGGGATTTTGTTTTTTTGCGGAAATGTGAAGGAAGGGGTCCCCTGATCAATGTCTAATAAAGTCCCGAGCTGAACGCCCTCCCCCGAATGAGAGGGGAGCGTTCAAAGCCACCTTTTCGAGGTTTTTCGTCTGTATCTCAAAACTGGTGTGTCTAGGACGATTTTTTGCGAGTACAGAATGAAAGCATATTGAGTTCCCTATAACTTTTATTCCATACATTTTTTAACATTTCTCGGAGTTTTCGAGATATACGCCTCTGGAAAGAGACCTTGCATTCTTGGTTGGGAAACAGTCTTCCACCAAGGGAATTTGAATCGGAGAAAGGGGGAAGGGGGATAACTGGCTCCTGTGACCACCACGCCCCCCCCCCCGTACCAAATCACGCGCTGAACTCCATATTCTGTCGCTGCACGGGGGTGAGTGCGAATCAAGATGTGGTTGCAGGAAGGCCGGGGTATTCTGCTTCAAGGTCAGCAGCAACTCCCAGGAAGACTGCACCAATACAGAGGCGTAGCAATAGCCCCCACGGCCCTCGGAGGCGCTGAGCTCAGGGTATTTTCCCCCATCTACTTATCTATTTAATTGATATAGCTATGAACTATATCGTTCATAATTTTAAAAAAGAAAAATTAACTCAGTGCTTAGCTAAACATTGGGGGTACGACGCAGTGCTGCTATTCTCTCAGTCCTCTTTCGTCAGACTAGGCGACAAAACTGCAATAAAAATGAATGTTTCAACTCAAAATAATTAATTAACCTATAAATTAACCTAATGAAAATTTCTGATGAGACTTCCAGCAATAAACGTCAAAATCTTCTCCTTATTCAGTCCTGAGATTGAGCTGATTGTAAGTTGAAGGAGCGCCAAGGCTAGTTTAGCAGGGGGGAGGGATTTCCAACAAGCCACGCCACTGCACCAATACCTTCCCGTTTGACGACGAGGAAGATGATGAGGGCGACTCTATGGCTGAGGATCCTTAACTTTTTCAAATACTCAAATATTATTGATTTTCATTTATCGTATTCAGTATTCTTCCTTTGTTGGAGTTGTCAATTGTAAATTGGATTTTTGAAGGTGCAAATTCAACTAAATTTGGTGTTTTAACGAGTGAAATTGGGATTTGAACGAGACGAATCCACAAAATTTAGTTTTGAATGAGCGAAAATTCACGAAATTGACGTTTGCAAGAGTCAAAATAACTAAATTCTTTTTTTGAAAGTGCCAAACGCTCATGACTGGTTTTAAATCAGACTAACGTAAGTCATATTTTCCGTTGATTCAATCTCATGGGTTTTGGGGTGAATCTTACAGATTTGAGGGAAATGGATGCATGACGGTGTAAAGGAAGTGATGCAGTTGGCGAAATCACTGTATTTTTCTTTGAGTGGACTTTGCACTCAACGATCTTTCCGCCCCTGACGCTCGACCTGACCTGGTAAAATCGAGTTAGGGAGGAGACCCGGCTCACCAGGGCCTATGAGGGTCGCAATGACGAAATTTGCGACTAGTGACGTGGCGGCTAAGCGCCGCAGCTTTGTTTGAGGATGAAAACTTGAAATTAGTGAATCATTTTTGTAGACTTCCTTTTGAAACCACAAAATTCATAGCCAACGACCTCTTAAAGATAATTTGGCGTTTATGCATATATTCTTGAAGCAAATTCAATTCTCAACAACTTCTAAATTTATGCTTTACGCTAAAATTGAACAGGTAAGAAGGTAAGATGAAAAGTTTGGCAAAAAACGAGGTTAAAATAATGTTTTTGAAAAAGGCCACATTTCAGGGTCGTATATATCGAAAACTGTTGGGAATTTTGAAAAAAATGCGCGGAGTAAAAGTTGAAGATAATTCAAGGAGCTTACATTCTTTGTCTAAAAGTTTTGGTCTAAGAAAATCACGAAAAGGTACCTTTAAACGACCCCCCTCCCTCTGGGGCAGTTGGTTCAGCTCGGGACTTTATTAGACAATGATCAGGGGACCCTCCCGTACACATTCCCGCAAAAAAACAAAATCCCATATTTATTGTATTTATTTTGCATTTTTATGCTTAGATTGACTGGACTATTAGTTTTAGCCTCGAACTTTTAGTGATTTTCCCCAATTTTGGCCACGTGTTAGCGCTTTTCCTCAATTTCAGTCACGAATTATCATTTTCCTCATTTTCAGCCACATATTTCATTTTTAGTAGCGAATTGGCACTTTTTCTCAGTTTGAGTTGAAAATTAGTGTTTTTCATAGTATGTGAGCCGCCCTAGTATTTTTTTTTTTTTTTCAATTTTAGCCGTGTTGTTTCTTAGATTTTAGCCCCGCATAACCAATTTTTTTCTACTTTCTGCTATGGTCTAGCGCTGGTTCTCAGTTTGAGCCTCGAATCCTTCAGAAGCTATACGGATTTGCGTTTTCTCAATTTCAGCTGGGAATTAGTGATTTTCTTCATTTTCATATCCGCGAAATAGCGTTTTTCCTCAACTTTATCCGCGAATTAGTGATTTTTCTTCATTTCAGCTGGTAAATAGCGTCTTCTGATAATTTTGCAGCGAATTAGCATATCTTTTCGCCATTTCAGTTGTGAATTTGCCATTTTGGACCAATTTTAATCCGAACTAGCGTTGTTTTTGTCGATATCAGCCGCGATGTTTTTTTTTTTACTTGTACAACCTTGAATTAGTAGCGTGTATTCTCAATTTTAACCGTGGGGTTGGCCCAAAAACAACACTTTTGCATTGATTTATACATTTTATCCGCGGAATGGCCGTCATGCACTGTCTCAATCTCTGTCTGGAAGTTGCATCGTGAGACCACGAATCAGGGCTTTTTCGCAGTTATAGCCACGAATATTAGCACATTTTCATAAGTTTTTGCCGCGTCAGCCAGTTCTAAATTGCCTATCAGTACATTAGTGCGCTTGTAAGGACCTAACGAAACTGGGGACGGACTATTTTTTCCATGCATTTTCCTCAAGAAGGCGCAAATTGCTGAATTTCAGCCACCAGAATAGCACTCTCGGGGGCTCAATCGAATAGTCAGCCCACACTCTTTGCTGTTATCACTTGTAACGTTATATTCTTCAGGTCGGATATAGAGTGAAATTCGTAGAAAGTAGCCAAATCGTTGTCCAACCTTTTCACATGAATGAACCTAAAAATCCTCATTTTTCCTTATTTAAGTTTTTCGGGGGCCCCGCCTGCCAGGGGGCCCGGGGCGGTCCGCCCCCCTCGCCCCTACCTCGGTACGCGTTCAAATTTTGAACGCAAGAGCCGAACTTGATTAATTGGACCAAAGAGCTAATCTTAAAGCGGTTAGAGGTCTAAATCTGTAGGGACAAACTGAAATTTCCCGAGCATGTTTTTTGGGCCAATCAGCAAGTAATTTTCACCCCATCACATTATGTTATTGTCACAATCCAAAATACTTCGCTCATTCATTTCATACTCGTCTGTCCAAACATTCTGGGGAGTGATGAGTCTTTGTGTTTAGTGTTCCTAGTAGTTAAAGTCTATTGCGGATCCCGAGGGCGCGCACACCCACCTCTGGGCCATTCCAGTTAGTAGACAACGCGGAAAACGTTGACCGGCGGATATGGTGATCCAAAAATGGGCTGTTCGCCTTCAAAACAGAATTATACCCTTAAAGTTAGTGCTGTTAAGCTCTGAAATTTAACACACTCAGTCCCAAAAAAACATTTTGATCCAAGAAATGGCTACAATTCGCGGCTTTCACCCCATTGTACTCGAATTTCGCGGATTATTGGCACTTGCGCAACCACTCGCTCATTCAAAAAGCCGATTTCGCGGATCAGCACGTAAGAAACCAATTTCTTGTGATTTGCTCCATTAAAAAAAAAGCCAACTTCAAAGATTTCACTCCTTCAAAATCAAAACATTCGGACATTCGCTCATTTTAAATATAAATTTCGTGGGTCTGGCAACTTTCAAAAACCCTATTTCGGAGGGTTGACCCATTGTAAAAACGAATTTCGTGGGACTCGCTCGCCAAAAAGAAATAATTTCGGCTTTGACCAACTCAAAGAGTCAATTTGGTGGGTCTGGCTTATTTAAAAATGAAATTTCGCAGTTTTGGGCTCTTTAAAAAAAACCAATTGACTCACCCAAGAAAGCAAGCAATTTCGCGGGATTTACGCTGTTCAAAAAGCAAATTTTTCGGGGGATTTACTCATTTCAATAATCACTTAACCGCGAATTTAGTCCACTCCAACGCGGAATTTCGTGGATTTCACCCTTGATTCGGCACATTCAAAACGAAATTTCAAGTGAAGACCCTTTGCTGCTATCCAAGAGGGAGAGAGTGAGAGAGAAAACGCTGCAACCTGTGTGTTTGCCGCTGGTGGCGTGTGCCCCCCTTTTTTATCCCATCAGGCACGCCACTGTCCCCCCCACGGAACGTTTAAATTCCTGGAAAAAATATAAAATCCTGACACGATTGAGTCTTGTGGTTGGAGCAAGGTTGATGTTCGTGGCCTTTGAGTGGTTTGTGGTTGGAGCTTTCTGTTAAGCGTTTTGCGGTTGTTTGAGCGTTTCGCGATTACCTACATCTTATTGTTGTGAGTTCATTTGTGTCTGTGATCTGAGTGTTTTTGTGATTGGAGCTGTTTGCGGTTTGAAAATTAAGAAAAAACGCAAATTCGCGGCTACATTTTTTTAAAAAAAAGCGTCAATTCGGGCTAAAATGGAGAAAACGCGTTCATTCACGGCTAAAATTGATTTTAAAAAACCTAATTCGTTGCTAAATGCTAAAAAGTTGGAAAAAAAACAAGGATTGGGGAACTGAGAGATTGGGAAAAAGCGCACATTTAAAGCTAAAGTTGTGAAATCGCCAGTTCGTAATTTCTGGGGGAAACTTCATGGCTGGAATTGAGAAAAAGCACTAATGGTATGCGCACTAAAATTGAGTAAAAGCGCTAATACATGGCTAAATGTAAAGACATCGCTGATTTACTGCCGAAGTTGAGGGAAAGCGCTAATCTCGAATTGTCAAACAGCGCTAATTTGCTGCAAAATTGGAGAAAAAACGCTCTAACATACTGTCAAAATGGGGTAAAACGCTAATTCGTCGCTAAAATTGAGAAAAATCTGTCATTTAAAGCTAAAATAATTTTAGTTTAGGAACTGCTAATTGGCGTTTTCTCAGTATTAGCCGTAAATTTCCCCTTTTTTGTCGGGCGCAAGTTACCGCATTTACACAATTTTAGCTGCGAATTAGCAAGTTAAGGCCCGGTGCACACTTGCGTTTTTTTAAGCTGCGACAGCGGTCGATTTGCGGCACGTTTTGCCTAGCAACATCAAACATGGCATTGAAAAATGCAGCAGAGACCTTTTTAACACACGAAGTGTGACGCCCAAATGAAGCTTCGTAGCTTTTAGACCACTTTTGACCCTAACCAAGGTCCTAATCACTTACTACTATACTATACTGGAATAATATATCCAAAAGACATAATATAGCAAGATTATGCCAACGTCATTTCATCTCTAAATAGAGTAAAGAACTTCAAAAGAGTTGATATTCATTTTGAAATTCGTGTTCCCTCCAACTAGGTACTTATTTACAAGCGGCGCCGCGACTAGAAAAACCTAATAGTGTGTGCATCACTTCATAGCAACTAATGTAGGCGCAAATGTGCACCGGGCCTTACTCAAATTTTCTCAAATCAACCCGCGAATCAGCGTTTTATTTAAAATTTAGCCGTGAATCGACGCTTTGTCTCAAATTTATCTGTGAATCAGCGCTTCGTCACTAATTTAACTGGGAATCAGCGCGTTTTCTCAGTATTAGCCGCGAATCAGCGCTTTCCTCATTTATAGGTGCGAGTTAGTGTTTTCTTGTTTTTTTTTATTTTTATTTTTCCACTTCTCAGCCATGCGAATTATCGCTTTTCTCAATTTTGCCGTCAATTAGCGCTTTTTCTCAAATCTAGCAGCGAATTAGCGTTTGATCTCTATTTTAAATGGAAATTGGCAATTTTTCTCAGTTTCGGCAGAAATATTAGCGGCTTTTACCAAATTGATTAGCTTATTTTGATGAATTAGCTTTTTTATTCATCTTAATAGCCGCAAATTAGCGATTTTACTCAATTTTAGCCGCGGATTTTCTCAAATTGATCCACCTACGAATGAGCGCTCATTATCAAATTTTTAGCCTCGAATTATAGTGCTCCGTGTCAAGTTTACCTGCGATTGAGCTCTTCAACTTTAATGATATTTTTTAGTTTCAGTCACGTTTTAGCGGGGGTTTTCAAATAGATCCGGGAATTAGCGTTTTTTCTTCAATTTTAGCCACAATTCAGAACTTGCCCTCAAGTGTTGCCAAGAATTACTTTGTTTTTCTCAATTTAGTCGAGTTGCGTCGAGAAACCATGAGTTCTTTCTCTAAACTATAGTCATGAATTAGCATTTTCCCCAATTTTTAACTGCCAGTTAGTAATTTTTCCCACTGTTTGCCATGAACTAGCTCGTTTGCACTATTTAGCGGCGAATGCACTATTCCATAACTTTTTGCCGCGTACTTGTCGCAGATTAGCACATTAGCACGTCTTTCCAATTTTACCCGCCTATTAAGGCCCGTTATTATGGGGCTGGCGTATTTTCCTCGAAATTTAGCCGCGAAGTTGCCTTCTGATACCTCAAATTGGTGTATTTTTTGTTAATTTTAGTGGCAAATTAGCACGTGCTCTCGAATCAACTCTTTGAAACCTAAAAATTGCCATTTTTTTTTGTTTTATAATTTATTATCTTTAAGCTTTTGGGTGCCCCTCCTCTGAACGATGTCTAGCATGATCCGCCGCTACTTTGGTACGCTACTGGATCCACGCAGTGCTTGAACCACAAAACGTTCTGTCGTTCTATCTACAAATTGATCGAACCACTCGAAGACGCGTGAACCACCTGTCCTATCCACAAAATTATTGAACCACAAAATACTAAATAGCTAAAATCGCGGATAGAGTTGAGAAAAAGAAGTAATTCGCGAATAAAGTTAACGCCAATTCGTCACTAAAATGGAGAAAAATCGCTAATTCACCCATAGAATTGAGAAGAAGTACTTAAGTGTGGAAAAAACGCTAAATTTCGGTTAAAATGGAAAAAACTCCAATTCGTGGCTTCTCACGGCAACTTCGTGGTTTAAAATGAAAAAATTCGCTAATCCGAGCCCTCATTCGCGCGGATAAAATTCAGGAAAAGCGCTGATTGCGGCGAACATTTAGGAAACTGTAATTCACAATAGAAATGTAGAAAAATCGCTAATTAGTGGCTAAAATGAGGAAAAGCGCTAATTCGTGGCTAAAATTAAGTAAAATTGCTAATGAGAGGGGTTAATTGGTGGGAGGGGGCTGAAGACCGGCACTGCTTTCAAGGCTTAGTTTGACCATTTTTGACGCTAGAATGATCGGTTTTCAGGACAGAAATCATCTGAAAAGGCCTTTTCAAGGTGCAAGTCGTCAGTTCAACTATTTATGGGCCACACAAGTGTAGTCGTTTTTGCCAATCTTAGAGCGTCAATAGCCAGTTGGGCCATTTTTACGGCTCTAACTGTCATTAGTTAGTGGCGTGAATAGTCAGTTTGACATTTCCAGAGCATCGTTTTGCCATCTTAGGGTCTGAACGGACAGTTTTTATAGAGCGGGAATTGACACTTTGGTCATTTTTATAGCCGGAATAATGGCCGACTTAGCCATTTTGTAGGTGCGAATAACGTTCAGTTGGGCCATTTTCGAAACACGAATCGTCTGTTTAGGTATTTTCAAGGCGGAAACTGTGTAATTATACTTTTTTTTTAGGGCACATAGAACCAGTTTTACCGATTGTATGGCCCGATTCCCCAGTTTGGGCACTTTCCCTATAAATATATTCACGCCCTGTATAAACGTACTATCAAACCAAGGTGAAAACGGTCAGTTTGGACAGTTTTGGTGCGCGAATGGTCGATTTTGTCATTTTTAGAACAGGAATCACTAGTTCATGCATTTTAGGACGCAAATTGTCTGTTAATCCATTTTTAGGGCTGTTACTTAGGCTATTATTAGGGTTCGAACATTTTTATAGCAGGATTTAACTGTTTGGCTTTTTTTTTAGCGCACGAATAACCTGTTCAGCAATTTTTATGGCGCTACTCGTCAGTATTGCCACCTTTATAGGGCGAAAATGGTCTAGACAAGGCGCGAATGTTCCGTTTGTCTATTCTTGGTGCGTGAATTGGTCGATTTTGCAATTCGCAGGGCAGGAATCATCTCTGTCTTCTTCTCTTGGGCGTGAATTTAGCCGTTTTTAGAGCGTTAAGAGCCAGTCAAGCGAATGGTTAGTTGGGTCATTTTGGGCACGCGAATGGTTAGTTGGGTCATTTTTGGCAAGCGAATGGTTAGTTGGGTCATTTTTGGGACGCGAATGGTTAATTTAGCCAGTTTCATGATGGAAATCATAATCTTTCCTATTTTTAGCCTATTTAGCCTATTTTTAGGGCACAAAATTGTCAGTTTAGCTATTTTCAAGAGGCGAATCGGCAGTTATTTTGCCATTTATGGGCAGCCTCCCTCCACAAGCATTTTGAAAAAGTAATGCTTGTGGAGAGAGGCTATTGCTATGTAGTGTTCAGGGTCAATAGGAATTTACAACCATTCGAAGTAATGCGGGTTGCCGGGTCGATTCGCCGGTTGTCAGTAAATTAGGATGCCCCTTCTCGAGCCCCTCCACTGACCCTGAGCAAATCCTGAATTAGAGCCTGGTCATTGGTATAAATACCGCTCCTTAGCGGGGCTAAACAAATCCGGTTTTTATTGTTTCTTTCTTTGTTTTGTTTGTTTGTTCTTGTTGTTGTTTTTTATAGTTATTATTTTATTTCCACGTTCTCATTATTTTTATTTGCTATTTCTTAACTTTGCTGGGCTGTAGCTCTCTGGAAGGGGTTCTGACCCTCCAAAACCCTCCCCATGGGCTGCAGTGTTGCTTCATTTACACATAGGAGGACATAGTATAACAGGCTTGCTTGGTTGGAGGGGGGGTGAGGGGTGGTCTGAACAATATTGTTATAAAATTTTCCCTCATAAACCAAAGAATATACGTTTTGGCGTCTACATTTTGTACTAGGTATTTACTTGTGACTGTTAGATGGACGTCCTGGCGTGTGACTCCACCAATTTCATCCGTACAATTTTAGCTGATATGCTCGCTGCTAAAACTAACGCTTATCAAACAGTCGTAGAACCAAAATTGATTACTGAAAAAAGCTTCCTACGTCGCAGACTTTTGGTACTTGTCCACACAAATGTAATAGATCCGTTCGAAGAAATAACCGGGAATTTTTCCAATCGATTCATCCAATTTTAATGGGCGATAAATATTTTAGTGATTTTAAATTTGTTTGGGTTGTTAACTAGAAAGAAAAGAGTCGGACGACGGCCGGCGGCGGTGCCGGTGATTATGCCGCCGCCGCAGAGAGTGCTCAAGATCTTGCCAAACGTTTGAACGAACATTTGGCGGATTGCAGTTACTCCTCGGGTCATTCGCCATCCTCGGAGGATGTTGTCAATCACAGGCGCCTTCAGGGCCGCTCTGAGATTACGAGCGTTAATTTTCCACATTTAAAACGTTGGTACTGTCACATCACTGCCATTCTCTCTGACATTCCAGTAAGTTGGTTCGGTGTTTTTCATTATCACAAGGGGGACTCGATTCTAGAAATTAATTTCGGGCTTGTTGTGAAAGTTATTTTGACTAATAATTGTTTTATCGTTTGATTGTTCGTTATTGGTCCATAATTTTTTGTTACACTCGATTTTCCATTTATATTTCGCACCGAACCTTTTCTGTTACAAAACTGTTTGTGTTTTGTGCACTCAGAACAAAACTCTTGGAACTGAAAATGAGTTGGCCGCCGACTTTCAACTCATGTCACTGGAAGATCCAGAAAATCTCAAGAGTATGTCCGTCGCTCAAATTAAACAGGCGAGTCGGGTCATTTTTATTAGCAATTCCCCAGACTTTTACTTAATTTTTTTTTATGCTCATTTCCAGGCGAGAGTTTTAATCGATGCTGCAGTGCTGGAAAACGAAAGATTACTGGAAGAGACCGAGGCGGAGAGAAACAAAGCTCTGGGCGAATTGGGTAATTTGACCCATCCTTCTGTCCCTATTAGTGACAATGAAGTGAGACACCTTATGAATGCGAGTTGAGATACCGTTTAACAATTTTTTTATTATTTTAAATAAGGACGAAAATAAGGTTGAAAGAACATGGGGTGACGTCACAGTAAAAAAAAAATATTCCCACGTCGACTTAATTCATATGATAGATGGAATCGATGCAGAAGCTGGAGCCTCTGTAGCTGGAGGACGTGGTTATTATTTAAAAGTATGATATTTTCCATAGTATTTATTGTCTGCTTAGTAATAGAGCGACAATGATCGATATTTCTGAAAAAAGGGTCCTGCAGTTCTTCTTCAGTACGCGTTAGTTCACTATGCTTTGCAAAGGTGGATGGGCCTTGGTTATCAACCGATTTACACGCCTTTCTTTATGCGGAAAGAAGTAATGCAGCAAGTTGCTCAATTGTCCCAGTTTGATGAAGAGCTTTACAAAGTGAGTTTACCATTTAAAGTTGTCTACCTCTCGAAAATACTTAATTTTTCGAGTTTTATGTTTTCAGGTAAGTGGAAAAGGATCGGAAGAACAATATTTAATCGCCACGTCGGAACAGCCGCTAGCTGCTTTGCACAAGGGCGAATGGATGCCCGAGAGCGCCCTTCCTCTCCGCTACATTGGTGTCTCGACGTGTTTTCGACAGGAAGCTGGGTCTCACGGTCGTGACACGCGTGGCATCTTTCGAGTGCATCAGTTTGAGAAAGTAAACGAGCTAGAATAATTTATTTTGAAGCACGCCCGATGTTAATACGAATCTGTTTATAATTAGGTGGAGCAATTCACTCTCACGTCGCCTTTTGATAACAAGTCGTGGGAAATGTTCGACGAAATGATTGCCAACGCGGAAGGATTCTACCAAGAACTTGAAATTGCCTATCGAATTGTCAATATTGTGTCCGGAGCTTTAAACAACGCCGCTTCTAAAAAGTTGGACTTGGAAGCTTGGTTTCCAGCCTCAGGTAAGTTCTTTGAAAAGACGGCGTTGAACTAAAAACGTTCACTCAAATCACCCGAAACAAGTCGTTTTATCAGGCCCGGATCTACGTCGTATCGGGGGGGGGGGCAGTCTTAATTTTTGGCGCCCCTTTTTGGTAACCCGTGTTTGGCTAGTTAAAATCCGACAGTCGCCACACTTTGTTTCGTTAAAATGTTCGCAGCTCTGGCTCAGCAATATCAACCAATTTCCCGGATTTCACCCATTGAAACATCAATTTCGTAGCTTTTTGCTTGCAATGAAAACTAAATTTTCGCAGATCTGCCTCACTAAATCAATTTCTCAGATTTCTATCACCAACGACATCAATTTTCATGATTTTTCTTGCCAAAAAATTAGCCAATGGATTTTCCAGGATCTGGCTCACTGAAAAAACAAAATGTCTCGGATTTCGCTCTAGAGCGGCTAATCTTCCGCTAAGTGCCCACTTAATCCAGACCAAAATTGAAAATAACGCTAATTTGGGGCTGAAATTGAGATAAATGGTTAATTCACGGCTGAAATTATTGAGAAAAATAACTGATTCACGGACAGAAGTGAGAATAAGTGCTGAAACACGGATAAAATAAAGGAAAATACATAGTTAATTCGCGAGGTAAAACGTTAATTCACGGCTAAAATTGAGAAAAAGCTCTTAAAAATCGCGGATAAAGTGTAAAAAAAAAAAACAGTAATTCGCGTCTAAAATTACGAAACACGCTAATTTACGGATAAAACAGTGAAAAAATCAATAATTCATCAATGATTTTGAAGAAAAAGCGCTAATTCGCGCCTAAAATTACGAAAACACGAATTTTCGGTTTATTCAGAACGCAAGTGCGTGTCTCGATCTGAAAAAAAAACGCTAATTCGCGGGGAAAATTAATAAAAAGTGCTAATTCACGGTTAAACTTGGGGGAAATCGCTCTTTACCGGCTAAAATCACGTATTCACGGCTAAATTAAAAGAATGAATTCTAAAAAAGATAAAAAAAAAGTGCTACTTAGAGGCTAGAAGTATGGAAACGACAATTTTCTGTTTCTGAAGTCAAGTTCGTGGCTCTCTAACTGTGAAAAAAAGCTTATCCGTAGCTAAAAGCCAAACAAATCGCTAATTCACAGATAAAAGCGAGAAAAGTGGCTAATTCATGGATGAAATTGAGAAAAATCGAAAATAAGAGGCTGAAATAAGGAAAAACACGAATTCATTGCAAAAATCGCGGCTAAAATTCAGAAAAATTGCTAACTCATTGACATAACTGATGAGAAGCGCTCAGTGGCGGATCTAGGATTTCATCTTGGGAGTGGTTCTACCATGAATCTCTCTCTTTTTTTCTTGAGTTTCAGCCGCAAACTTGTCTATACAGGAACCGTGAATCCGTGTTTACTCAATTTATGATTTTAGAGGATTTATCGTTTTTCTCTATTTCAGCAGCGAATGAGCGCTTTATCTAAATTTTAGACGGAAATTAGCGGTTTGCCTCAGTTTTAGCTGCGAGTTAATGTTCCCCCCTCACTATTTTAGCGTTTTTCTTCACTTCTTAGTCATCCGAATTAGCGTTTTTTATTTTTGCTGAGAATTATTTCTGAATTTTAGCTGTGAATTATTCCTCAATTTCACCCCTGAATCACCGCTTTTAATCAATTTCAGCTCCGAGTTGGAGGAATTTCCACATTATCCGTGAATTGGCGTTTTTCTTCCATTTAGCTTCGAATGAGCGCTTCATTGTACTATTAGCCGCGAATTAACGCATTTTCTCCATTTCAGCCGGGAATTAGCGGTCAGAGGATCAGTTTTAGTCGTGAACAAGCGGGATTTCCGAATATATCCGTGAATTAGCGTTTTTTTTTTTCAATTTTAGCTTCACATGCCGTGAATTAGCGCTATATCTCATTTTAGCCGCGAATGATATTCCCAATGTTAGCGTTGGATTATTTTTTAATTTTAGCCGCGAATCATCGCATTCCTCAATCTTATAGCGTTCCCCATTTGCACAAAATTCTGCAACGGGGCTATTCATTTCCACCCGTCTTCTCCACTAACATATGATTTAATTCAGTGAAGACGAGTGGAAATGAACTGCCCAAATGCAGAATTTTGTGCAAATGGGGAACGCTATTAGTTGTAAATTAGCGCATTTTCTCGAATTGGTCCGCGAATTAGCATCTTTCTCCGTTCAAGCTGATGATAAGCGCTTTTTGCCAAAATTAGACAGGAGTTTAAGATTTCATTATTATTATTATTATTATTATTTTAGCTGCAAATGAGCGTTCTACATCAATTTTAGGCGAGAATTAACGGTTTGTCTCATTTTTAGCAGTGAATAAGCGGGTTTTTGATGACATTGTGTCCGTGAATTAGTTTTTTTCTTAATTTTTGCCGCGATGCAAGCGCTTTATGCCAATTTTAGTCCATAATTATTTCTCAAAGCCACCTGCGAATTATCGCGTTTCCTTAATTGTAGCCGTGAATTAGCGGATTTTCTCAAATTGAATTGGCGTATTTCTCTATTTTAGCTACGAATGAGAGGTTTACTTTAACGCTAGGCGGAAATTTAGCAGATTTTCTCAGTTTTAGCCGCGAATTAAGTGGTTTTCTCAATTTTAGCTGTGAATCAGCGATTTTTCTCAATTTCAGTCCCGTTGTTGCTTCGAGAAATCACGAATTAGCGTTTTTGAGCCTGCTGAGCGATGGACGACTGCAGTTTTTTCTCAATTTTATAGTGGCGAATTAGCGCCTTTTCTCAATTATCGCCGGGCAAGTGTTTTTTCCATTTTTAGCCACGAATTAGTGATTTAATTAGTTTTATACTATGAGCAAGCGCTTAGTTGCCCCAAGACTATCACATTAGAACGACTTCTAAATGTTTTCCGTCGTTTAAAGGCCTATAGAAACTTGGGATTAGCGTATTTTCTGTTTTGTCGGCGACGTTGTCTTCAGATATCTCGAATTTCTGTATTTTTCTTACTTTAATTGGCAAATGAGCGCTTGTTCTCAATATTTGCCGTTAATGAACGCTTTAAAACCTAAAAATCCATATTTTTCATCTTAAAGCATTTCAGAGCCCCCCCCCCTCTCTAAATCGGTGGCCTCACCATCATCATCTATGCACTGTGGCACTGGCTGTTACATTGCGAACGAGGGTAGATAGAGGGGTGTCATCTTTACAGCTTCCCCTTTTACAGTACCTTGGTGCGAGAAAAGTTAAATAAATCTCTTACTGGTACGGCAATCAACAAATTATAGAAGACACCATCTTCTTAGGGGGGTGGGGGGGCGTTTGAACCCCCAAAACCCACCCCGTAAATCCGCCACTGGAAGCGCTGAAGTAAGGAAAACGCTAACGGTGAAAACGTCAATTCGCGGCTTCTGAAGGTAACTTCGTGCCAGAAAGTGAAAAAAATCGCTAATCGGCGGCCAAATTTCAGAAAAAGTGTCAGGTGATTCGCGACTAGGGGAACTCTGATAAGTTGATGAAACGTAGAAAAATCCATAATTATCGGCTAAAATCAAGAAAAATGGCTAATTTGAGAAAATTTGCCAATTCACAGTAAATTGAGAAATCATTGAAAACACGAATTCATTGCAAAATTCAGATAAATCGCCAATTCACGGCTAAAACGGTGAAAAATCGCTAAAATGGGGGAAAAAATCGGTTATTCACCGATACATTTTTGAAGAAGCGCGGTTGTGGGGGAAAAACGCTTATTCGCGGTTAAAATGGAGAAAATTGCGGCTTCTGAAGGACCGTGACTGAAAGTGAACAAAATTGCTAAATGAGGATAATGTGCTAAATGGCGGATACAATTCAGAAAAGGCTTTAATTAAATTGCTGTGAAAATTTGGAAACAAAACTCTCATTGATGACTCGCTAGGAGGCTAAAATTAGATGAAACGCTAATTCACGGCTGAAATCAAGACACATTGCTATTTATGGGGTTAAATTGAGAACATTTGCTATTTCACAGAAATAAATTGAGTAAAATGGCAAGTCACGGTTTCCGGCGACAACTTCGTGGCTAAAATTGGAAAATATAGCTCAAATTCACGGGTGAAATCGCTCATTAGCGGCTCAAATAAGGAAAAATACAAATTTATTGCAAGAAAAATAGCTGATTGACGGCTGAACTGGAGACAAATCGCTAATTCGCGTTCAAAATGCAGACAAATCGCTAGGCTAAAATGGAGACTGATGAAATTGAGAAGAAGTGATGAAGTGTGGAAAAAACGGCTAATTCGCGGCTCCTGAAGGCGTTGGTGATTTGCCCGGGGGCGCTGCAATGAGCGGCCACTGGGCACATTTTTTAGTGCAAATGGAAAACGCCATTATACTGTGGTTGACTTATGTTGTTGAAGTTACTGAACAGGCCCCAAGTCATTGGCGTAGCCAGAGGGGGGCAGTTGCCCTCCCCTAGACTCGGAAGCGACGTCTCAGTGCTTAGTGGGGCAGCTGCCCACCCCTAGATACCTAGGTACCAAATCCTTCAGGGTCACCACATTCACGCTCACAAAAAAAAAGTGTCACGTCCTAAAAATACATTTTTCCAGATCTGATTCAACTAAAAGACAAATTTCTCATATATGTATAGCGTCAAAACCCCAATTTGACGAATTTTTAAGACGATTTTACGCATTTTGCCCTCAAAAAACATTTTTGCGCGTTTGTCTCACTTGAAACCAACTGCTGAAATTTCGCTATCTAAAAAAAACATTAATTCGCGGATTTGTTTCACGAAAGCCGTGAGTTTCAGAGGCTAGAAAATCTATTTTTGTGGAGTTGCCTAATTCAACAACTAATTATTTTGCTGATTTTTCATTCCAACCAGACTAGACCATTTCCGCAGTCCTAAAACTCTCTGAAAACCCAATTTCTCGGATTACGCTTCTCTCCGAAATCTAAAATCGCCAGCTTAGTGATAAAATTAGCATTTTTTTTTTCGAAAATCACCATATTAGCACCTACTAGCGCCCCATTTTTGTGCTAAAATCGCCCGTTTCGATGCAAACATTTTAGTTTTGAGGTAAAACCACTTGATGGATTTTTAGGGTGAAATCAGCAGTTTGTAGTGATAACATCAGTTTTCGGTTAGCAGTTTTGAGGTAAAAACTTCAATTTTGGGTTAAAAAACGTCAGTTTTGAGGAAACGTTGCCCGGTTTTATGGTAAAACCACCAGTTTGGGGGTAAATGTTTCATTAGGGAAAATTGTCTAATTTAGTTCGAGGGTAGGTATTGTCTTAAAATCTTCAGTTTTGAAATAAAAACGTCAGTTTCGACTTGAAATCCTTAGTTTTGAAAGATTTCAACTCGAAAGTGACGATTTTAGTCAATAATAAAGATTTCACGCCAAAGGTGTGACTAAAACTGAAGATTTTAACCATAAACTTTTGTCAGTTTTCCCTAAAAAATGAAAAATTTTACCCCGAAACTGGTAGTTTTACCACAAAATAGAACCCAAAATACCCAATAACCCAAAATTCAGGTTTCTACTTTAAAACAATTACCAGAAAACTTAATTTTCACTACAAAACAGCCTGAAAACTTCATCAGAGTTTGCAAGACGAAGTCGTCAGTTTTAACGTAAAATCACACTTTAGGGAAAACGTCAGTTTTGGAGTGGAATTGTCAGTTTTGGTGTAAAATATCCAGTTTTGGGGTAAAATATCCAGTTTTGGGGTAAAATAATCGCTTTTGGGGGAGGAATAATAAATTACCAGTTATGGGGTAAAATCGTCAGTTAAAGGTACGTCAGTTTGTTGGGAGTCAAATCATCAGTTTTAGGGTGCGTTTATCAATGCACTTATTCCTCAGATAAAGCTGGGATAAGTTTGGTTGAAGTTAAGAAAAAAGTTATTTTCATGGTAAAATACAATTTTTCGGGGTAAAATATTCAATTTTGAGGTGAAACCGTAAACGTTTTGGTGCACAATCGACAACTTTCGGGGTAACAGTAATCTCGTCTTATTTGGGAACAAATCGTCAGTATTGCGGTGAAATTGTCAGTTTTGTGTTAAAATCGTCAGACCTTTTCAAGGCAGAGTCGGAACAGTTTCGGCGTAAAATTATCCGTTTTGGGGCAAACATCAGCTACAGTGTGAAATTGTCAGTTTTGGAGTAAACTGTCAAGTTTTGGGTGGCGCCGTCAGTTGTAGGTTATGAAATCGTTAGTTTTGGGCTCAAAACCGACAGTTTCAGGAAATATGGCCACATTTTCAGGGGTCTTATTCTCTAACGAAATAGAAACTTAGCTTCGGTAGAAACATTGAAATTTCATTCAAATTAAGAAAACTGAACGGAAACGTATGATTTTTGAAAAAAGCAATGATGAAAAAAGTTAGTGAATAAGGCCCGAGGTTTGGAGTAAAATCGACAGTTTTAGGGTAAAATCTCCGATTTTCTGGTTAAAATAGACAGTTTTGTGATGAAATAAACAGTTTCGGAGTAAAGTATTCATTTCTAAGGTAAAACCGCCAAATGTTTTGGGGTAAATTAGCCAGTTTTGTAGTGACATCTCTACTTTCGGGGTAACACGTCAGCTTTGGCGTGAAATCGTCTGTTTTGGTGTAATATTGTCTTATAAGGGAACAAATCGTCAGTATCGTGGTAAAATCATCAGTTCTGTGTTAGAATCGTCAGAGTTTTCAGGACAGTGCCGCGAGTTTAGGTTTAAAATATCCAGTTTCAGGGTAAAATCGTCAATTGTAGTGTATAACGTGAGTTTTGGGCGTAAAATCGCCAGTTGTATTGTGACAACTTCAGTTATGGGGTAACACCTCGGCTTTTTGCGTCAAATTGTCTATTTCAGAATAAAATATTCAGCATTGAGTAAAATATTCAGTTTTGGGTTTAAAAATGTCAGTTTTTAACGTCTCTCGGGCAAGTGTACCGCCGTAAAACTCTGGGTTTAGGGAGTCGACAGGGGCTCAAACCGGAACAAAGAGGTTATTTTTACCCCGTGATGTACATGCTATTTATTCACCTTTCCCCAGGCCCGACGGCTTGCGGTTGCCTTCGTGCGTCCCGCTGTCCCTGACTCTGTGGACTTTTTAGCTGCGAACTCCCCCAACTATAGAATACCCCGAGGACATGTTTGTAAAACCTCAAGTGTTGTGGATAACAAGCAGTTTCCTCAAGGTACCGCCATATATCGGGCCATTCTCCCCCGCTCGTCTGGGGGTGGGGGGGGGTTGTGGATGGGGGGGCCCGCCTGAGTTCTTACAGCCAGGTTTCTGGCCCCTCGACCAAAAAAGCTTGACCGGGTCTTGCTGTAAACCAACAAAAATCGCCGAAATTGGTTCTTCAGTAAGCTAAATTCGGGAAATATATGCGGGAAATGCGACGTCTTGGGAAAAATTTATGCGAAAAACCACACGTCAAGGGAAAAATTTACTCGAAACGTCATTTATGTGTCTGAGAGAAAAACTATTTCAAAACGGCCGCGACACACTGAGGCACTTTACGCGAATTGCCTCACCAAGGGAAATTTTAAGGTGAAATTGTTCATTTCATATTAATTCGTCAGTGTCACAAAAGTTTTCGTTAGCTTCACGAGGAAACTGTCAATTTCATAAGGAAATTGTCTGTTATTACGAGAAAACATGCAATTTTTTTTTAGGAAATCGTCAACGTCAGGGGCGGATACACAGATTTGACCAAGACCAGATTTGGACAAAGCGGAATTTCGGAAAAGTGCAAATGGTCATTTCAATCAGAAATGAGTTACCCCTTAATGGTTTTTCTCTGTCCGGTCGCTTTTTGTACACCCTGCATACAGAGTAATTCAGGAGGAATGTGACAAACTTGCACTGGTGATTGTGGTGATAGGCGAAGTCTCCATTTTAGCCGCAAATTCGCGATTTTTCTCAATTTTTGCCGTGAGTTAGTGATTTTTTTTTCAATTTTTACCATAAATTAGCGCTTTTTGCTAGTTGGCTGCAAATTTTCTCAATTTAACCCCCAATTAGCAATTTATCAAAATTATAACCACTCATTAGCATTTTTCCTCATTTTAGCCGGTAAAATTATAGATTTTTGTACATTTCACCCACGAATTAGAGTTTTTCCCTAATTTTTGTCGCGAATTACGTACAGCTTTTGGCTGTGGATTAAGCGATTTTTTCACTTTCTGGCACAAAGCTACCTTTAGAAGCCGCGAATTTGACGTTTTGTCCATTCGAATCGCAAATTAGCATTTTTCCCCACTTGAGCGCTTCTTAATGTTATCGGTGAATTAGCCACGGATTAACGATTTTTCGCCATTTTAGCGGTGAATTAACGTTTTTTCTGTGTTTTTGCGGTGATTTCGTATTTTTCTTGATTTTAACCGCTAATGAGCCATTTTTCTCAATTGCATTATTGAATTATCGCTTTTTCTGTACTTTATCCGCGGAAGCTTTAAGGAAACTTGAGCCGCGAAGTAGCGCTTTTTCTCACTTCTGTCCGTGAATTAGTAGCGTACCGAGACCTGATATGCTCGCCCCCGCCGGGCTGACGGTGCCCTAAAAATATATAATAGGCATATATGTGGGCCTAAAAATGTGGATATTAAGGATCTATGTTCATGTTTGTAGTTTGTAGGTACGTGTGAAAACAAGTTTTTGGCATGCAATTGGACAGCGATATTGACTTCTTTCGACGATTTTTAATCTATCCGACCCAGGATGAAGTGCTTGCATGTGATCAGCAAAGAGTATAACTGAATAATCGATTTAGCCCACAAAAGCGCTATTCTGAAGGCTTAATTTGAGAGAAAACGTAGCCTTCTACGGGTAACTTCAAGGCTAAAATAGAGAGAATACGCTACTCCCCAGTATTTTTTAGGTCCGTATGCGGATAAAGATGAGAAGGCGTACTGATATGCTATTCTTGCAGGAAATTACCAACGCAGCAAAAAGTTGGGAAAAATCGATAGTATTTGTGGCCAAAACTGTTCAAAAGCCTTCATTCGCGGTATCTTGATGAAACATCCAGACCGAAATTGAGAAAAAATCACTATTCGGTGTATAGGTGCCACCTTATGTCTGAAATGAAGAAAAAACGCTAATTCGCTGTTGGTAAGATTGAGACGTGGCCCAGTTTTTGCTTTTCTGCAAGCGCTAAAAGGCAAGAGAACCCGCTAAGGCTGTACAATAAAAAAAAAAACACTCTAATTCGGGGCTAAAATTGAGAAAAATGACAAATTCCCAATTGAAATTGCAAAAAATCGCCCATTCGCGGATAAAAAGTGAAAAGCCACTAATTCACAGCTAATTTTCGAAAAATGCTAATTCGCGATTGAAATTGAGAAGAAGGGCTAATTAGCTGCTAAAATTGGGACATGCGTTAATCCACGGCAAAAATTGAGAAAAATAGCTAATTCGCTAATGAAATTGACAAAAAGCGCTATTTATTAGTGGCTAAACTTGGAACAATCCTATTTCGCGGACTTAATTGAAAAGAATAGGTAATTAATTCGCAGCTAAAATTGTAAAAAATCCGATAATTTGCGGATAAAGTATAGAAAAAACTTTTATTCGCGGATTCAAATGAAAAAAATCGGCTAATTCACGGCTATATTAGAGAAAAATGCCAATTCACGACTAAAATTTAGTAGTAACGCTGACTCGGGGCTAAAATTCAGCAAAAGACAATAATCTGTTGCTTCTGAAGGCAACTTCGTGCCTAAACCTGAAAAAACGCGCTAGTCCATCGCTAAAAGTTCAAAAACGAAATTGAATATGCGGGACAAAAATAGTTCGTACACCGCTAATTTGCGGCTAATTTTGAGGAAAACCGCTAATTAATTAGCGCGGCTGAAATTAACGAAAAACGCTATACTTGCAGCCCAAAGTGCTAATTCACTGCTGAAAAGGTTAAAAAAAGCTAATTTGCGGCAAAAATCGAGGAAAACTTCAATTCGTGGCAAATATTGAGAAAAATCGCTAACATGGGATAAAAACGCTACTTCACAGCTAAAATTGAGGAAAATCACCTATTCGCGGACAAATTGTAGAAGAAAAGCTCTGTAATTCACGGCTAAAATTGAAAAAAAAACTTCAATTTTCGGCTATTTTATAGTTTTGGAATATTCATAAATCAAATGCGCTTCTTAGGTCATTTTTTTCGCAACTCTTCCCTCCCCCCCCCCATCATTTTTCTAGACGCGCCCCTAAGGACACGGCGCCCCCGGGCGGTTGCCCGGCTCGCCCCTCCTTAACGCCTGCACTGATGGTTGATCTCAATCAAGTCGGAGAGAAAAACTACATACAACCAATCTGCATTGCTGGGCTGAATCTAACGAGCTAGAATGCCTAAGTCCCCGATCAAATCCTAACGCCCAGTGCCCTGAAGATTGCGACGAGACCATTAAATCGGTATCGGTGGCAGATATAAGACAGCAAAGTAGGGGAAAAATGTATGCAGCTTGAGGGCTGAGGCACAAAATACTGCGTCAGGCCTTTAGAGTACGTGTATTCTGGGCGTTCTCAATGAGTGAATTTTGAACCAACTGCTAAGTTATACGCTATAAAACAGCCTTGTGTCTTGAGTCATGGGTTAAAGGGTGCCTTGGTTTTAAGAAAACTACTTGATAGGTGTTCTCATTTGTCCCTTTGTACCTATGCTATAATAAGCCAGTTCCGGGATTCTGTAGGCTTACCTTAGGGACCATTACCGAGAAAAATTATTCTGTAGTTATTATTATTATTCAGTGGGCCCGCACCCGGCCTAGCCGAGCCCGAAGCGCTTAAGCCGTTACCGGCTCATACGCCATGCCCTTAGGGTCGGGACTCGGAAAAGCCTAATGCGGGTCCGCAAACCTATCTACGGCATTCACAAACTGAAGGACTCGGACCCCCTCGGCCCTCGAGAATGTGATGCCTGGCAACCTATCTGTCCCGAAAATGCGGAAACCTCTCACACTCCCCTACAAAGTGCATAGCCGATTCCTCTTCCAACTCGCAGCCCCGACACATTGGGTCTGCCACCATTCCCATTGTGTGGAGGTGCTTACGTAGCGCATAGTGGCCTGAAAACATCCCCAGAACTCTCCGCATGCTGCCTCTACTTAGTGATAGCAGCCACATCGTCGCCTCCCTGTCCCATTCCTGAATGCAAGCCCTCGCTTGCCGACAGGCTGATAGGCTATTCCAACTCCTGGCGGCCTCCCTATCCGCCCAGTCCTTTATCTGGGCTCTCCCCACTGTCTTGGAGACCGCAATAGTCGGCTCAGGTCCCCATACTTCCTTATTTGCCCCCTGTTTCGCCATTTCATCAGCTTTCTCATTCCCCTCGTATCCCCTGTGTCCAGGGATCCACGCGAGGGTCACTTCATTACCCATTCCCTGTAGCCTTGTGATGGCCCGCCGACAGTCTGCCACCAAGGCCGACTCCACCACCGGCCTGGTCACCGCCCCCAGGGCTGCGCGGCTGTCCGCGTAGATCACCACTTCCCTGAACCTCACATGCTTCCTAATTAGCTCCAGGACACAGTCATTTATCGCTACGACCTCTGCCTGAAAAACCGTGGCCAACTTTCCTAGGGGCCTACAGTTCCCACCTTCAAACTCCGGTATCCAGAACCCAGATCCTGTCATCCCTGATTCCAACTTAGACCCATCCGTGAAGCAATTCATGGTTCCCTCTTGCACCCTGAATTCCTCTCTCGTACTAACTCGAATCCGTATCTTCCTTCCCAAGTCCAATCGCTTCACGGTTTTGTCACTCCTCATCTGGGTGACATGCGCCACCCGCTGGAGCTCCGTCGCTACTTCCCTGTGTCCCAAATCTCTCCCCCTAACCGCCCATTTCCCATGGACTTGCAACCCAAAACATGTTTCCATTGCGCGCATCTTGACCTCCAAATATAGGGGTCGCAGCCGAAGCAACATTTCCATCGCTGCCGTTGGAGTCGTCCTGAAGGCCCCCAGAGCCGCCAGGCAGGCCAGACGCTGGACCCTGCCGAGCAACTCCCGCCCCCAGGACCACTCCACCACTTTCCACCCAGCCAAAGTGCCATACAATATTCTGGGCCTAATTATACCTGTTGTATAGCCACAGCATCCGTTGGGGGGTTAAGCCCCAGGTACTCCCCACTACTCGCCTACATTGATGAAATGTCCTTACCGCTCGTTTACACACATTGTCCACGTGGGTCCTCCACGACAGTTTACCGTTCAGGGTCACCCCAAAATATTTAGCTTCTGACACCCTTTCTATTTCTCTTCCGTTCATCCTAATTGGCACTACTTTTCTACTACTAGGTTACTAGTTTTCTCAGGAGGGCTGGGATCCGTCAAAGAGTTGGGGGGGGGGAGGGAGCAGGCATCGGCCCTCCGGCCGCACTGGCCCTTCGGGCTCAGCTCGATCGCCCACCCCCTGTACCCGCCCCTGGTCCCGCCCTGATTTTATGAGACAATTTTTGTTTAAAAAGTGTCAGTTTAATGTGTAAGGCCCATATACCAAGACGTTCCTCGAATTTTCCTCAACCTCAAAGCTCCCTCCCAAACTGGAAAAATTATAAAATAACTCGTGGTTCTTCAGTTTGCGAGGAAGGCAGGAGTCGAGGAAATTTTCGAGGTAGGGGCGGACTTGGGTATCGGGGCGCAGGGGGGGGGAGTGCCTTGTTCAAGTGGGCGCCGGTAATTTCGAATATTTTTGGCTGAATTACATATAACTTGTAACTCGTGTTGAGAGAATGAACTCCCATTCCTTAAAATGCTATTTTTAACCGCGTAGTCCTGTTTCTTCTGGTTAAAAAAAAGGAAGGTAATTATCTTAGCTGAGAGAATCAACGGTTCCTTAAAGGCGATTTGGGAGATTTCGGGGGAAAACTGACTTTTCTTAAAAATATACATGTAGGTAGGTATAAGTTAGTATACGTATTACGTTATTACGTATAGTAAGTTTTTAGGCTGAATTCCTTCTCGTTTTCCAGTCAAAAGTAAGATTCTTTGGCTAAATTGAAACATTTTTGGGCATAATAGAACGGTTAAAGGGCCAAATAGCCAGTTTAAGCGCTGCAAAATTACCAGTTTTTAACCACAAAACGAATTTTGTGACAATAAATCGACAGGGGACGGTCCAATAGTAGTTTCTGGGCATAAATGTCTGCTTTTATAGCCAAATAATTAGTTTCAGGGGTTAAGTTTCCCAGATTTAACCCTTTCCGGTATGTATAAGAATAAGAGTGTCTAATAGCGCCAGTGATGCCACATACAAATTTTAATTGTTATTTCTGTCGTGAAAGCATGCTTTTGGAGCAAGTTGTTTGTCCTTTGAAGGTGAATTTGTCTTATTCATGTGCAATGGGATCTTTGACATTCGCCCCCTTCTTATCTATGCCCAACGAATTTAGGTCACCGCCTCCCCCCCCCCCTCAAAAACCGTAACCTGAACTCTAAGCCTCTGCCACGTAGGGGACAGAGTCTCTTTTCTGAAACTCGATTTTGTCGATTCTAAAAACAGATATTCGTTTTTAATCCGTTATGAAAATATATAACGATGGTCTGACAGGGGCGCCACGCTCAAGGGGCGCGGGGGGGGGTTTAGACACCCACCCCTCCCGGGCCAGTCCGCAGCTGTTCGAGGAACGACTTGGCATATGGGCCTAAATCGTCAGTTATATGAGGAAATGGTCAATTTTGTGGGAATTTTCAATTTTGTTAGGAAATTGTAAGTTTGAGTAGGAAATTGTGAATTTCAAGAGGAAATCATGAATTTTCTAGGAATTGTTAATTTTATGAGGAAGTTGTCAGTTTCACGAGAAATTTGTCATGTCAGCAGAAATTGTATTTTTTCTTAGGGAAATTGTCGGTATTATAAAAAAAATAGTCTCATAGTCAATTTCATGCACTTGTATGAGAACATTTTCAGTTGTATGAGGAAATTGTCTGTTTTTAAAATGGAAATTGTAAATTCTATGAGGAAACTGCGAATTTTGTGAAGAAATTGTCAATTTTATTAAGAAATTTCCGGTCCTGCGTTGTATTCACACACAGTTATTTTACCTTCCCAGGTGCTTTCCGAGAATTGGTGTCGTGCAGCAATTGTTTAGACTATCAAGCGCGACGACTTCTCGTCAGGTATGGTCAGACAAAAAAAATGAACGCCCAAACCGATTACGTTCACATGCTCAACGCAACTGCCTGCGCCACGACGCGTGTCATTTGCGCCATACTTGAAACTCATCAAACTGAGACTGGAATTCGCGTGCCTAAAGTTCTTCACCCGTTTCTTCCTGCGAGTAAGTTTTTTTTTTTTGCGCCCCGAATTTTTGTCATATTCAATCCAATAATAACGTAAATTTCACTCCTGTAGAGTTTCACGAAGAGATCCCGTTCGTCAAGCCAGCGCCCATTGATGAGGCAGAAACCAAAAAACAAAAGAAGCAGAAAGAGGGCATGAAAAAAGCATCAACTGAAACGTAACTTATTTATTTATTTTATAAAAAGCCTTCTCAATCTCGGGGTCTCCATTCGAGTAATTTTAAAAATTCCCCTTCTGTAATTTTGGCTAGACCGTCCGCTTCTAAATTATTCTGTAGACATCCCATTTTGAATTAAAAACACAGTTTTTATTACTTTAAAAATTACGAAGCTCTCTTACTTTTTGTTCCTTAAGATTGTCAATGAGAAAAATTTGTTTTTTCATCGCCGACAGAAGCTCGGATTTTTGCCTTTCGAGTTTCTTAATAGAAAAATACATGTCTTCCTCGACATTACGACACTTTTCCTTTGCCTCCTACATTTCAAAATTTAAATTGCCACATTTTATTGTTAAAGACAATGGTTAAATTCACCCCTCCCCCTCCCACAAGCATTAACCTTTTCATTTAGCTGGGACTGTTTTAGAGCGTTGCGCGTCCGATCGAGTTCCTCTTTGACCTTGTTCAATTTCGCTTCATTTCCAGCCGAAGACAAGTTTGTGCGCTTAAGTTCGTGCTTTAGCATGTCTAATTCCTGGGCGTAAGTTTTTTTTTTTTTTTTAATTTTAATTAATCGAACTGGAGACTGTTTAGTTAATGCCTGCCTTTCTTAAAATAGCGTTTTCTGAGTCTCTCATGCTAAGTTTTTCGCCTAGTGAGTTACTTGTCGCCTCTTGTTTTTTCAATTTTTCTCGTACTTGACTCAGCTCGGACGATATTTTAACTCGCTCGTCTTCCGAATTTTTACAGTCTTGCTGGGATTTTTTCCACTCTTGCGTCTTTTTTAAATCAAATTCATTGTTTTCTGTTAATGTGCAAACCTCACCGCTTGACTAAAAAAACTCACTTGAATAGATATTTCCCGTTTGGCAGTTGCTAATTCCTCCTGGAGCACTCTACATTTAGCCTTGAGAAATCTTAATTGCGACTCAGCCGACATGCCTTTGGTTGAAGCCGGCAACAAGTCTTCTGTGGAAGCAAAACTTCTGCACGGACAATGCAAATCAGAGTGTTTTTTTTCGTTGCTTAGCCCCTTATAGTCGATATGATTTACTTTAAAGTACTGGTCGTGGCTATGCTTTGTCGAGTCACAGGCCGCTTGTTGGGCAAACGCAATTTTGGACAAAGATCGGACGAATCGCTTTGAGGGCTGCTGTAAAAATTTAATTAAAAATTGGTTCACATTTTACGCTCCGCCTACCCACCTTCTATGCCCTGCCGACTTCGCCCGGCTTCTACTGCTAACTGTCGAATTTTCGTACATTTCCTTTAAAAACACGGCCCCCAATAAAGTTTCATTAAAAAAAAAAAAAAGTTGGAAATCGAGTTTCTTACATCGACTGAGTGGAAAAGCTGTTGGTCGGCCCAAAGACGAGGCTGTGACTGTCGCGCAACGACCGCTTCAACGTCTTTCATCAGTTTTCGTGTTTTCAGTTCCAGTTCAGCGTTGAGACGGTGAAAAGCCTCTTCCTGTTCAAGTAAATCTGACGAGCAGGCCATTTCTTTTATTTTAAAAGCGCTCGACGGACTGCCTAAATGTTGAGCGTTTCCTCTGTTTGTTAGCCCGTTGCCGTGACAACTGGTAAACCGTTAGAAAGGGACAATTTCCAGTTCCCTTCAGACACGCTCCTCCACCCTTCTGTGACGACAACTCGGATACGACACTTGCCCCCCATGTTTTTTCGTTTTCAATTTGCGTAAAATTCTGTAGTGTGGCAGTTCATTTTAAGAGAGGTCAATTTTAGCCGCAAGTATAGCATTTTTATCAATTTTAGCCGCCAAAGTAGCTTTCAGAAGCCGTGAATTGGCGTATACTCAATTTTGTAGCCGCGAAATAGCGCCTTTTCTGCATTTTACTAGCTAACCAGCGATTTTTCTCAAATCCCACCGTGAATTAGCGCATTTTCTCAATTTTAGCAGCGGAGTCGCGTTTTTATTTCGTGAACTGTAGCTATTTCTCTCAGTCAGCGTCGAATTAGCGTTTTCCTCAAGTTTAGCAACTCAATTAGCACTTTTCTGAACGTGACCTGTGTATTTGCGTTTTTATTAATTTTACCGCGCATGTTAGTGATTTTTCTCAATTTCATCCGCGAATTAATTAATGTAATTGTTCATAATCTTGCCCGTTAATTAGCATTTTTCCCATTTCTAGCAGCAGTAATTTGTGATTTTTCTCAATTTTTAGCCACCAATTAGCTTTCAGAAGCCGTAAAATGGCGTATTCTCAATTTTAGCCGCAAAATTGTAATTTTCTCAATTTGCAACCAGCGTTGTTAAGCAGCGAAGTATCGCTTTTATTTCATGAACACTAGCTATTTCTCTCAGTAAGCGTCGAATTGGCGTTTTCCTCAAGTTAAGCAGCATGTGTTACTAGCGATTTTTTGCACTTTCATGCCAGCGAATTAGCACTTTTCTGAATGTGACCTGTGTATTAGCGTTTTTATTAATTTTAGCCGCGCATACTAGCGATTTCTTTCAATTTCATTCGCGAATTAGCGACCTTTCTCAATTTTAGCCGCGAATTCATTTATGTAATTGTTTTCAATTTTTACCGTTAATTAGAGCATTTGTCCCAATTTTAGCAGCAGTAATTCGTGTTTTTTCTCAATTTTCGGCCGTAAATTATCGTGTTTTCAGAACTTTAACCGCTAATCAGCGCCTTTTCTCAAAAACGCTTTATTATAAATATAAAGTGTAATAAACTCAAATAAACTATTTGATGGCAGGGATGGGAATTGCTGACGCTGTAAATTTGTGACAAATCACTAATTCGCTGCTATAAAATTGAGAAAAATCAGTGACGAACCGCTCAGTAGGCGCGTATCAGCGTTTGCACAATTCTAGTCACGAATTTCGCGTTTTTTCTCAATTTTGGCCGTAAATTGATCAGTGATTTTTTTTTTTTAAAATATTGGTCACGAATTAGCTTTTGCGCTAATTTTAGCCGTTCATTAGCGCTTTTTCTCAATTTCGTCCGTGAATTAGCGAGTTTTCTTAATTTTGGACGCGAATTAATTCATGTAATTGTTCTCAATTAGTTTGGCCGTGAATTAGCATTTGTCCCGATTCTAGTAGATAGCAATAGTTTTCGATTTTTCTTAATTTCGGCCTTGATTTTTAGTGTGTTTTCGACAATTTAGCCGCGAATCAGTGCCT
Organism: Corythucha ciliata; assembly: GCA_038030265.1. Classification (NCBI taxonomy): domain Eukaryota; kingdom Metazoa; phylum Arthropoda; class Insecta; order Hemiptera; family Tingidae; genus Corythucha; species Corythucha ciliata. The sequence goes on along the minus strand of CM075942.1, from coordinate 7,493,691 downwards.
TTTCTCGTATTCATTCGTGAGTGGGCTACTTTTATTCCTATTTCAGTTGCGAATTTGTCATTTCGCTCAATTTTAGCCCCAAAGCAACGTGTTTGTTTTTTTTAATTATAGCAAAAATCGGAATTTTCTCAATTACAGCCGCAAAAGAGCGCCTTTTCTGCACTTAACCCGCAACTTTTACCTGCTAATTAGCGATTTTTTCGAAGCTCACCGTGAATGAGCACTTTTTCATCAATCTTAGCCGCGAAGTAGAGCGTTTTTATCCCGCGGACTAGCTATTTCTCTCAATTTCAGTGTCGGATTGGCGTTTTCCTCAATTTTAGCATCAAACAAGTGATTTTTTCACTTTCCGCGCAATCAGCGTTTTTTAATTTTTCGATTTGGACGAGAGTATACCTTCTAGGTGTTTGCACTGAAGAGAAATAATAATAATAATAAATAATAATCGGTCACTCAAGTAGGCCATCCAGCGAATTGCTTTACTGGCCAACACATTTTCCGAGATTATCTGCTCATAAAATTGACAGTCTCCTCACGAAATTGACCAATTCCTCACAAAATTGAAACTGTCCTCATAAAATATTCAATTTCCTCATAAAATAGACGATTTCCTCATAACATAGACGATTTTCCTACAAAATTGTCAATTTGCTCATGAAATAGACAATTTTGCCATAAAATGTGTTATTTCCTCACAATTTCCACATGAAAGTGACGATTTCCTCATAAAACATACAATTTCCTCATAAAATTCACGATTTCCTTATAAAATTGACAATTTCTTTATAAAATATACGCAATTTCCTTATAAAATTGACGATTTCCCTACGAAATTGTCAATTTCCTCATAAAATAGACTATTTCGCCATAACATTTATTATTTCCTCGCAAAATTCACAATTTTCTCATAAAAGTGACCATTTTCTCATAAAAGTAACAATGTCCTCATAAAAGTGACAATTTCTTCATAAAACATACATTTTGCTCATACAATTCACTTCTTCCTTATAAAATTGACAATTTATTCAAATTTTCCCACAAAATTGATTATTTCCTCATAAAATATACAATTTCATTACAAAATAGACAATTTCCACATAAAATTGGCAATTTCCTCATAACATTTACAATTTCCCTATAAAATTCTCGATTTTCTCGTTAAATAGACAATTTCTTCATGAAATTTATTATTTCCTCGTAAAATGTACAATTTCTTTATAAACGTGACAATTTCCTCATAAAATAGACGATTTCCTCATAACATAGACGATTTTCCTTACAAAATTGTCAATTTGCTCATAAAATAGACAATTTTGCCATAAAATGTATTATTTCCTCACAAAATTCATAATTTCCTCATAAAAGTGACAATTCCGTCATAAAAGTGACAATTTCATCATAAAACATACAATTACCTCATAAAATTCACGATTTCCTTATAAAATTGACAATTTCTTTATAAAATATTCGCAATTGCCTTATAAAATTGACGGTTTCCCTACAAAATTGTCAATTTCCTCATAAAATAGACAATTTCGCCATTAAATTTGATAAGTCCTCACAAAATTCACAATTTTCTCATAAAAATGACCATTTCCTCATAAAAGTAACAATGTCCTCGTAAAAGTGAAAATTTCCTCTTAAAATTGACAATTTCCTCATAAAACTTACATTTTCCTCAAAAAATTCTCGACTTCCTTACAAAATTGACAATTTCCACATAAAATTGTCAATTTCCTCTTAAAATAGAAAATGTCCCCATAAAATTTATTATTTCCTCGTAAAATTGTCATTTTCCTCATAAAACTGACAACTTCCTTAGAAAATTGGCAATTTCCATATAAAATTGTCGATTTCCTCGTGAAATTGACAATTTCCGCGTCTAATTGACAATTTCTGCTTCAAATTGGCAAGTTTTTAATTAAATTGAGGCGCAAATTGGTCGATTGAGGCGATTTAATTAAATTGACGATGCGCTAATAAAAATGACGATTTCCTTGTGAAATTAACAATTTTGTCCTAAATCTTACGATTTTCTCTTGAAATTAACAACTTCCAATTCGAACTAACAATTTCCTTACAAAATTGGAAATTCATTCAAAAAGCGCTATTCCCCATACAATACAATATGTCATTTTCTTCATAAAATTGACTATTTTCTTATTAAACTGAAGATGTAATCATCAAATTGACACTTTTTAGACTGAAAATTTCCTCATAAAATAAACCATTTTGCTCATAAGCTTAAGATGTCTTATAAAATTGAAAGTTTTCTCATAAAACTGACAATTTCGTTATGAAATTGACGATTTGTTCGTGAAACCGACGAGTTTTTTCATAAAATGGACAATATGTCACCTTAATCATTGCCCTTTTGACGCGGTATTTCACTTAAATTTTGCGTTGAATGTGGCGATTCACGTGAGTGCCTTTCGAAAGATTTTTTTTTTTCCTCACAACGTGACGTTTCGCTTAAAGTTTGCCCTTGGCCTGACCTTTCGCATATATATTTTGCCCTTGAAGTGGTGGCGTTCAACGTCACTTATCCCCTTCAATTCGCGAGAGTTTTCCCCTTGAATAATTTGGCATTTCGCGCCTTGCCCTCTGAGAAAATGACCCTAAAATTAGCGATGATCACCCCCTCCCCCCTCCACGATGGGATTTCGGAGAAGGTTTTGATGATTTTTTTTTTTTTTTTGCGCAAGTGACCTCGACTTTAAGAAAGGGGCCATTATTGCCCCTCCCTTAGATCCGCCACTGAATAGGCGCAAAAATGCAATATTTTGAAGGCACAACCTGGCTAAATTATCTTGCGATATTGCAAGGTTCACGTCTTAATTTGAGCAAAAATTGCAAGTTTCGGTGGTGTGTGTGGGGGGGGGGGATACGAACTCTGGAGCAAGCCCCGGCTCTGACTCCACCACCAGAAACTTGGATTTTGAATTTGAACGAGCATTTATTTAATGTTAAAATTTAATGTGAGATTTGGGGTTCTTATTCGATTGAAATTACAACTTTCAGAATGGCTGAAAATACGGTTTTTAATTTCGGTGAAATTGCAAGTTTATCGTCTTAAGTATAAAGAAAAATTGCGATTTTCAAGGCTATTTTTGTAACAGCGCAACCCAGCCTAGCATGTCTCGACTCAGGACTGACGATTATACCCACGTAAATGGCAAATTGGAAGTTCCGGGTCTTTATTTTCAGCAAGATTGCAATTTTCGTGTCCTTGCAAAATTCCCGAGCAAGTTTCGGTGGTAAATCTCCTTGTGAAAATTGCAAGTTTGCAATAATTATTTATTGTGGACTCAGACCTCCCGAGACTAGACGGCCAAGACGGACCCATACGCCAATACCCCAACAAAAATTGCAACATTTTGGAGGAAAATATCTGCGAAATTGGACCTTTCCAGGCACAATTTTAGCGAAATCGGATGTTTCGGGCCCAATTCTGTGTTTTTTTCTTTTTTTTAGAGATCACGGACCCATGGGCTCACCGGGCCCGACTGCACTGTGTAATTGCACTATTTAAAGATAAAATATTTTTGAGTTTGCAGATTCGGGTCCTAATTTGAGCACAGTTACAAGTTTTTTGGCTAAATTTATAAGCGAAATTGCAAATTTTGGGAGCCGTTTTTGTGCTGGCGGACACAAAACAGACCAGCCTGTCCTAACAGAGAGCCCAGAGCCTGAGAAATACGCAGGAAATTTTTAAGTTCCATATGGCCAAACAAATTCACGGCTATGCGATTATTTTCGGGTCCTTTTAACACTGCAGGACGATGACCCAACCCTCCTTTTCCATAAGAAACGTTAGTCACCGTCGTCACTCATCCGTGTATAACCCCCTCCCCCCCTTCCATGTTGGGAATGCAAATGTATAGGAGCATAAAAAAACCCGATAGATGTACCTGTGTAAGATGCTTTGATAGGATATTTTAGGCAACGTTTTTGGTTTCAGTTCTTCAAATTTGGCTTTAATTCCACACGAATTCTTTCACAATATAAATACTTACCAAGAATAGAGATTTATATAAATATAAGTTTCGTTTAATATTTGGAAAATCACCGAAAGGAGAGATGTCTCCCATCTAAAACTATAAAAAAACACTCGAAAAATGAATGAATAACTAGCAAAGAAAAACGTTTTGCTTTCAATATAACGCAAATACAATCCACGAACAGCCATATCGACAAGAAAAAACAGTCGATATTTAAAAACAAAGCAAACAAAAAAATGGTAACGTTTTACTTTTCTAAAACGACGTTTAGAAATGAGCCATTGCCCTCTCTTTAGAGAGAAGAAAGAAGACATTTTAGAGTTCTTTTCCATGATATATCACAGTTTTTGCTCAACAATCGGGCTAAAAGTTGTTCATTGAATACTCGTTATGAATACAAAAAAGTGGTGTTTTTTTTTAGGTGTATTCAGCACTTAGCGAGGCTTTAAAAAACAGCATTGAACGTAAAATCGCAATGAAGATCTCAAATTTGAGCCCGCAGCTCTATTTTAAGCGGGCTAGCATCTTATACAATTTTGTTGTGCGTTAATTTTAATAAGTGCTGTCTAGGACTAGTAGTCAAACACCACCGCGAATTGTTTGGCAAGGCCTTTGTATTTTTTTTTGTTTCAACTATGAAATGGGAGCGTCATCGTCGACATTCGCCGAAGTAGACACGAACACGGTGTTGTACCGGCGAATTCGAAAAGCGTGAAGACGCTCGATCCACCGGTGTCGCCGAGCGAAGAAAACGATTGTGCCGGCGAGACCGGCGAATAACATCAACATGAAAGCGAATGTTGCGAATGCGGCTGTACAGAGAGAGAGAGAGAGAGGAATTTATTTTATTTTGAAGGAATAAGGCTCCCTCCGTGGGGGGGGGGGGTGTCACTGTCACTGGAAATGAAAAAAAAAAGGGGGGGGGGCAAGGGTGACTCACAGTGACCCGAGTGCCCCGTCGTCGAGGAAGGGGCTGGCGGCGAAGTGGGTAGCTCATTTGGAATGCACACATCGTTCACCAAGTGATACGACGTCCTACACTGGCATACCCACGTGGTTTGATCCTTATGACGACACGTTTCATTCTCTTTGCACTCATTAAGCCGCTCGCCCGAGCACGTTCCTTTAATAAAAACAAACCAGCCAATGTTTAGGTGAAACGTTAATAATGCTAGCTTTGCGCATTAAAAGCAGGCGAGTTTTCCTACATTATAGGACTCACACTTTATTAAATTAACATGAGAACAATTTAGCGTTATAACGGCATTCTGTGAGAATGAGCAAACCCGGTCATTGCTCGTTGCATTTCTCTCACTGATTGAAAGCACAGAAAATTAATGTTTTCAAGGGTTTTGAACGGAAATTCACTAATGTGTATTACCAGATAAGACAGGAACAACAAAGTCATGAGATAGGAAAAGAGACAAGCACCAATGAAGAGGTGGGGTATGTTTTGAGTGTCGTGCTCATCCAAATACTGCGAAGTAATTGAAGGTATTACAATTTATAAATAAATGACGTTGACTAACGGTGCAAAATGCTGTACTTGTTGTACTTTAAGTTGCCTCAAGTGAGTGACAGGCAACAACACGAAAAAACGCTATAACTATGTATATTGTATGTCTTTTAAAAAGTTCTGGTATGCTACTTACGTTCACTGAAGACGTACGACACGTAGAATGACCAGGATATAAGGAAAATGAAAAAATTCATTTCAATTGGAAATTAAGAATAAAAATCAACAAAAAATTGAACTAAAATGACACGGTAGAATAGAGCGTGCGTCAATGCATTGTCGTGAAAACGCGAAGAAAGTTTTCGGGGTCACACATACTGCTCGGCTGAACGATGAAAATGATGGAAAAACCTTTTTTTTTCAGAGTCGACTACGAAAAGCGGGGGATCCCCGGGACGGGAACGGGCACACTCGTCGTCTTGGATTTGACCAGAACAGCCAGCCAGTAGGAAAATAACAGAGCGGTCCGATAAGAGCGTATCGATTGTTTCGTTTTTTCCTCGCAAGGTGACGCTTGTGTTGTAAGATTTTCCCGCCGCCACCGACGGTCGACATTTCACTTTTATCTCACTTTTTAAGGTGATAAACAGGCTGTGAGCCGGCTATTTGTTGTTGGTGTTTATTTGTGAATTAAACGTGATTTATTGGAGAAATAGACGAATAAACCAGTTCAACACTGGCAGGTAAGATTTTGTGAAGGATTGTAGAAATATAAGATTTTCATTTTTCACTGTCGGGGGCTGGAAATGTCAAACGGGAGTTACAAGCTGGTGGTCTACTCTCCTCTGAATTTATCAGGGTGGTTTGGTCAGTAAATTAGGAGGACCATTAAGTATCCATACATGACACTCAAACCGAACTTTCAGAAACTTCAGCCCGATTGTTGTGTCCTTTATTACATTCTATCAAGAAGCGCGCGATTATTCCCACCTTCTCTTCTTCAAGGGCATAGCGAATTATCTCATTCTCTCTCTTGTACTTTTAAGTTCTTCGTGTAAAAAGAATAAACCTTTTTTTCCCCCTTAAGGTCGGTTTTCTCCCAGTTATTTCAATTTACCAGCGTCACAACACCGGTGATATTTTTTCATCACTCAAAACTTTTCCCCTTGCGATCGCCCGTTGTTTGTCAATGTTCTTTCTTGGACTTGGCTGGTCTGTCGATTGCGTGGCCGCCGTTGTCAAAACCAAAGAAGGACAGGAGGACATTTATGGGACGAAATTGACAGTTAACGACGATATTCATACATTCTAGTCTACTCGACTGTTTCCAGTGAAGGGGCTTAAAGGCCCGTTCTCAAGCTCTATGTTTTCGTTGTGTGGTGTCTATGCAACCAATCAAAATGCTTCATTTTTCGAGGGAATAAATTTGTTTGGTTGCATAGACTCCACACAACACGAACATAGAGCTTGTGAACGGGTCTTCCTAATTTGCGGACCAACATAACGAATTCTGCGGACCAGCCCATAACTCTCCGTAAAGCGTTCCGAAGGGGCTGATTATCTGTAATTGTACTCTACTCCGGTGGCAGTACAAGCCATCAAAATTTGATGACGATCCGGTAATTTGCTGACCTCCCTCTCCCCACATGATCAAAAGACATTTTCAATTTTTTGTTTACCATACTATACCCCCTGAGGAGATTTTTGGGCTGTTTCACCGATGTTTTCAGAATCACTTGAAATTCAGTTTACAAGGGCTTCTCAATCATCGAAAAACGAAAATGAGGTCTGTTTGGCCAATTTAATTTTTCTCGACAGGGGCCCTAGGGTTGCCAGATGACCGGTTTTCGACCGGCCTGGCCGGTTTTGGAAGTCCGAGGCCGGATGCCGGCCGGACCCTCGACCGGCCTTAAGTAAAGCCGGTTTTCGGATTTGCTCATTTTGTAATAATTTTTCCTCATTAAACTATTCGTAAGGGAATTTAGCGACAAGATTTTATTTCTTTAAAACGTCGGGGATGATTTCGTGACTTTCGTGTGACTTGTGCAGGCCGGCACCGCGCTAACTCTCAGCCTAGGTAGGGCCTATTGTATTATCAGTTCCAGCGGTTCAGTCACTGTATTGTTGTGTTGTCGTGGGGGAAAGAGATGGCCAAGCGCGGATCCAGAGTCAGCTTAAGGAGGGGGCCACATTATGACTCCATTCGGCCCTCGCACCTACCAATACCACACGTCAAACCGTTCCTAGACAGACACAGTTCTCAATATCCGATAATTGAAACATCGGAAAATTGAGGAAACCCAAACGCCGGAAAAGTGGGGGGGGGGGGAGAAACAACATTCAATATGTAACGTGAACTATTAGTCTGGCAAAAATATGCCTCCCGCCGAATAAAGTGTACTCAGCGCAGTGATGCAGGGGAAGGTCTTATAAACCCCATGGCTAACACTGCAATTGTGACCCTCAAAATTGGGTTTTTTAGTGAGTGAAATCATGGAAATTACATTTTTATTGAGTGAAACCAGCTAAAAACGGTTGTTAGTGCGAAAAACCGACGCAAAAAGTCACTGAAGTAGGCCACCTAGAGAAATTGCTTTACTGGCAAACAAATGTTCCGAGATTAGCTGTTCATAAAATTGACAGTCTCCTCATGGAATTAATAATTTCCACACAAAATTGATAATTTCCTCATAAAATTGAAATTCCCTCATAAAATTAACAAGTTCCTCATAAAATTGACAATTTCCACATAAAATTGACAATTTACTCATAAAATTGACAATTTACTCTTAAAATTGGTCATTTCCGCGTACAATCGGCTATTCATACTAAAAATAACAAGCTTAAAGCCAAAATAACGATCACCAATTACTGTATTAACAATAAACACCAAAAGGGTAATTGCCTATCGAGAAATGGTTGAAATTAATAACTTTTAATTTTTTGGTTCCAAGGACCAAAAATTCCTCAATTTGGGGATAAGTTTTAATTTCTTCGTGAAATTGACAATTACAGTTCCAAACTGACAATTTCTGATTCAAATTGACAAAGTTTTAATTAAATTGACAATGCGCCAATAAAAATGTCAATTGCTAATAAAAACGAAAATTTTCTCGTGAAAATAACAATTTCGTCCTACTAACAATTTCCTCATAAAATATACAATTTTCGCATAAAAATTGACAAATACCTCATAAAATGAACAATTTCCCTATAAAATTGACAGTTTCCTCGTAAAATTGACAATTTCCTCATAAAATAACCATTTCCTCATAAAATTGACAACTTTCTCACAAAATGGACGATTTCTTCATATAATTGACGATCTCCGTACCAAATTGTCAATTTCATAAAGTAGACAATTTCCCTTTGAAATCGATTATTTCCTCGTAAAATTGACAGTTTCCTAGTAAAATATACAATTTACCCATAAAATTGTCAATTCCTCTTAATATAGGCAATTTCCAAAATGGACAATTTCCTCATAAAACATACAATTTCCTCACGAAATTGACGATTTCCGCGTAAAATTGTCAATTTTCTCATAAAATACATAATTTAATTGCAAAATTGACAATTTTCTCATAAATTAAGCTCGGTGCACACGATGCATTTTTTTGAAGCATGATGGCCTGCCTGTTCTAAAAAACATCCAGTCACTGATGGGGATCATATGTTTTTTTTCACCATGCAAGTAAACATGCTTCGAAAAATGCATCGTGTGCACCGAGCTTTAGACGATTTCCTCATGAAATTGTCAATTTCTTCATAAAAGTAACAATTTGCGGAGGGGAAGCATTATGTCCCACGGCTACCACTGCGATTGTAACCATAAAAATTGGGTTTTTTAGTGAGCGAAATCCAGGAAATTACCAGGAGTGAGACCGGATAAAAACGGTTCTTAGTGCAAAAAATCGGCGCAATCAGTCACTGAAGTAGGCCAACCAGCGAAATTGGTTTACTGGCAAACAAATTTTCCGAGATTAGCTGTTCATCATATTGACAATCTCCTCATGAACTTGACAATTTCCTCATAAAATTGACAATTTCCTCACAAAACAAATAACTTCCTGATAAAATTCACGATTTCCTTCTGGAAATTGTATATTTCCTCATCAAATCGACAATTTTCTCATGAAATTGACAATTTCCTCATAAAATTGACAATTTCTTCATAAAATTGTCAATTTACTCATAAAATTGGATATTTCCTCACAAAATTGACAATCTCCTCATAAAATTGACAATTTCTTCGTAAAATTGTCAATTTCCTCATACAACATATGATTTCCCAATAAAATTCACGGTTCCCTCATAAAATTGACTATTTCCTCATAAAACATACAATTTCCTCACAAAATTAACTTTTTTCTTATAAAATTGACAATTTCCTCACAAAATGGACAATTAACTCATAAAATGGACAATTTCCCCGTAAAATTAATTATTTCCTCATAAATTTGACGATTTCCTCATGAAATTGTCAGTTCCCTCAAAAAATATACAATTTCTCCGTAACATTGATTATTTCCTCGTGAAATTGACAATTTTTCTATAAAATTGACAATTTTCCCCAAAAATTGATAATTTCGAAACGATCTACTGCGAAACTACTGCATTAACAATAATCATAAAAAGGGCAATTGCCCATTGAGTCAAGGGGCAAAATTAATAAGTTCCAAAAGGACGAAAAATAAATAATTTTCTAGTGAAATTGACAATTTCCACGTCAAATTAACAATGCCTGCTTCAAATTGACACGTTTTTAATTAAATTGACTATGCGCTAATAAAATTGACGATTTCGTCCTAAAATTACCGATTCCTAGTTACGATTTTCTCTTGAAATGAGCAATTTCCAATTCGAACTAACAATAGACTTGTATATATATGTATTAGCCGGTTTTCGAGCTTTTCAAATCTGGCAACCCTAAGGGGCCCTCCAGCGAAAATGACTAAATTTGCTGGCTGGCAGAGAGACTTGAATTTTGTTATTAGTCAAAAAATTTTTTTTTTTTTTTTATTCTTCAAAAAACTCCAAAGGGGGGTAGAACAATAATCAAAAACATGTGTCATAAAAAAAAGGAGAACACTTTTAGCCCGCCACTCACGTGCAGTTTGAACTGCCAGTTCAAACTGACAGTTCAAACTGCACAAATTAAACCGAGAACGGCAATACGGTCCTGCTCATTCGAATCCATGTTAACTGAAGAATTGAACTGTACGTGTGTGGCGGACTGAACTGAACAATCCAAACTGACAGTTTAATACCACGTGTCTGTTTTTGACCTAAAGGTATAAAATGGGAATCAAAGGCTACTCTAACAAGGAGTATACGTACCGAATATGATGCTTCTAGAATCAACTGGTGATTTATAGTGATTTTTTGACCGCACCGCTTCGAATGAGACGGCCGTTCATGACGGTGATGAACTGTTCATCAACGATTTTTGACGGTGACGGTGAACGTTTTTTGTTTACAATGAGCGTGAAAACTGCCTGGACGCTGGAAGGTGGCGAAATTGTAATTAATATTGTCCGAAAACGACTCTATTCTGTTGTTAAAAGAAAATACTACCAAATAGTTGGAGCTACGAGGAAAAAACGTTCATCGTCACCGTCACGATGGAAGCGGTGCCGCTGTCTGTTTACCGCTCTCTTGGCAACTATGGCTTGATTTAAAAGGGAAACTTTCTAACGTAATATTACGGCACCGCTTTCCTAGGAAACCAAAGCTTTAGCTAATGAAAACATGTAATTTACTGTCGTTAACAACTGTTGTTAAAGTTATAGAACTGACCCTATGGTTTCATATCCTTGTCGTTCAGTATCGAACTCGGCCGTGTTGACTAGCCAAAACATCCCCAATCCCCGTTTGGCCCTCACGGTTCTCATCATTCCTAGTGAGCCGGGTCCTTCTTGACTCGGTTTTTCTGGCTCCGGTTGGGCGCTTGGGCGGGGTTTACAGTGCAGTGGCACCTCCGCTTCCAGCGAGGGGCGGTCCATTGGCTCCCTACTCGGCTCAATTGCTGAGCATCTATTGTTTAGCATCTATTGCATCTATTTCATCTATAGAATAGATAGATAGATAGATAGCAGAGATGCATAGATGCTAATAGATGCAAATACATATTCAGCAGAAAGCAGGAGCGAGTAGCCCAGGTAGCTGAAGGTCCGAGGTCGAAACGGTGTCTGGACCGCATCTTCGGTGTAATTTTTGGCGATTGCTTGGTGGGTACTGATGCTCAGAACATCCTTGTCGTTCAGTATATCCCTGAAGGATTGAATAGTACGTATATTGGGGGTTGAAGGTTGAAAGTTCTCAGTTCAATTTCCAAGACCACATGTGTATGTTTTTGACCCCCCCCCCTTCCCCGGCCATAAATTATCTGTCATCTACGTACCGCGAATCAGCGATTTTTTTCGTAATTTTAGTCTGGAAGTTGCATCGCGAGACCACGAATCAGCGCTTTTTAGCAGCTATAGCCACGAATATTACCGATTTTTGTCTGATAGAGGGTCCGCGGCGAAACCCCCCCCCCGTTCCCTCGGTACACTACTGCGTTGGGTCTGAAGTCCAAGGAAATAGCTGGACGTACTCGGACCTTTTCGGGCTGTTTAAGTCCAGAAAATCTGCTAAACCTAACTTCAACGTGAAGTGCTCAATTTTTGGAGATTTTATGGGGCTCTTCGTTATGGTACTAGTGCTCCTTCGTTCGTATACTTGTAGCTCTGGGGGGGGGGATCTATCCCCCATATCCCCCCCCCAGTTTCTACGCCTCTGATCGTGTGGTCCTCCACACAATCCCTGAATCATCGATCACGCAGTCTTCATTCCTCAAACTTTATATTATCGTTTTTTCTAATTTTTTTGCCGCGTAGTTGCCTCAACAAGATTTGCATATTTGCGAAACTTCTCTGTTTGAGGTTGCTTGGGGGAAAACTTGAGGTTAGCGTGTTTTTACACTTTCAGCCACAAAGTTACCTTCAGATACTTCGAATTGGTGTATTTTTCTTAATTTTAGCTCCTCCCTTTTGGATCCACGCCTGACTTGAGGCCTTCCTGTCAGACTGTATAAATCCGTCCTTTTTTCTTTCACCTTCACTATTTTAGATGATTCAAATATTTTACCTTTTCCCAGGAGACTTCAATCGCCTACCAGCGATGAATGCCGACGTCAGTTTCTACGGGCTGTCAAATAACGTTAAGGACAGTATTGAAAAACATAAGGGCGTCTCCCAGTTGTACCGTCAGTCTTGCTCCCCCCCCCCTCTCGTAATTTACAATTTGTTTTATTTTTTCATCCAACAATCTAGAATGGCAAGAAGAGTGTCTCAACCTAGCCACTAATATAAATGACAAGAATTTGATATACAGTGTCCCTACGAGTGGTGGGAAAACTTTGGTGGCTGAAATTTTAATTCTCAAAAAACTACTCGTGGACAAGAAAAATGTTGTCTTTATCCTACCATATATATCTCTGGTACAGGAAAAGGTGTGTTTCATTAAGTGCTATTACTAGAGCTGTTCGTTTGTCGTCCTGACCTATTCCGTACGCTCTAACAAGCATTTTTTAAATATTATCATTATTATTATTTTAAATCCGGCTCTAAGCGACAAACGAACCGACATCTTTTGTTTGACGGTGTTTATTTTTGTGCGGAACGCCGAAACACTTTCGTCTCTTACTGTACAGGTGAGCTCATTGTCGCCTATTGCCATGGAAATGAGATTTCTGCTCGAAGAATACGCCGCCAGCAAGGGTTCTATCCTCCGGTTAAGAGACGATCCAAAAATTCTCTATACGTTTGTACAATTGAAAAAGGCTCGGGTTTGATCAACAGTCTCATTGAAAATAATCGTTTGAATGAAATCGGTCTCGTTGTTGTCGATGAGCTTCACTTGATTGGAACGGAGCGGCGTGGAGCCCTGCTGGAGAGCGCGCTCATTAAAATTAAGCGATGTGAGTAAAACCTTTGGGAGTAATAACTTCTATTATGGTCTCGTTCTTTTTTTGCATTCTTCGACCCAGTTAAAATTAGAATCGTTGGTATGAGCGCGACAATTGGAAATTTGAAAGACCTGGCCGATTTTCTCGAGGCTGAAATATTCACCAAAAACTTCCGTCCAGTGGAATTAAAGGAATACGTTAAAATTGACAATGAACTATTTTCCGTTAGTCACAAAGAAGAAAACGCTTTACAGTTTCAAGCAAAACTGGAAGACTGGGTTAAATAACGTCAACTTATTTAAATTCCCTTATAGTACAGCGTCTTTAATTTCTAAATAATTCCAGAACGACTCGAGAAATTTAGATCCGGATGGTGTGGCTTCCCTCGTAAAAGAAATCACTCCGAATCATTCGTGTCTGGTGTTTTGCCAAACAAAAAAGAACGCGGAAAACGTAGCTTGCGTTCTGGTCAGCTCAATGAGATCATCAAATGTGTATGTGCAGTCTTTGTCCTATTGGTGGGAGAGTGCGTATTAATTAAATTGTGCCTTCTTGAAATTAATTTTCAGTCAGTATATTATTAAATATAAAAGGAAAGAAAAGGAGGATCTGTTGTATGCGTTGAGCGTGGAAGGAGTTGGTAGTTTACATCCTATTTTGAAGAAAACCGTCCCATTCGGTGTAGCGTTCCACCATTCAGGTAAAAATACTTTTCACCGCGGTGAATTTCGAACATTTTTTTTGGTAACACCATCTTTTAGGCCTAACACCGGCGGAAAGAAAACTTCTCGAAGAGGCTTACATGTCCGGGGCTATTTCGTGCATATGCTGTACATCCACTCTTGCCGCTGGAGTGAATCTACCAGCGCGACGAGTATAATTTCACTCCCCGCCCCCTCCACCACAATGGCAAAATCTTATTTATTTATTTAAGGTAATAATTCGGTCACCGTACGTAGGACCTGAGTTCCTTACACTGAGCAGGTACAAGCAAATGGTAGGTAGGGCAGGTCGAGCCGGGTTTAACCAAGGGGATGGTGTCATTGGCGAGAGTTTCACCATATGCCAAAGAATTGACGCTGGTAAGGTGAGAAAATAAAACGAATAGTTCACAAAAGAAGAAGAATTTAAAAAAAAACTTACCCTTTTCAGTTAACAGAAATGCTAACCAGTGCTATGGACACGTGTGTGAGTTATATGAACGACATTGAGCTTCAGAATTTCATTTTAAGCGTCTTTCACCTGGGACTAGCCAAGTCTGTGTCCGAGCTTCTTCTTTTGCTTCAAATGTCTTTTTTAAGGATAAACAAATCCGACGATGAGCTGGCAAATAATGTTCGCGAAGCGATACAGAATTTGTGTGACGTTGGGGCCCTTTCAATAAACGCTGAGAATAACGTCACCATGTGTGAATTGGGAAAAGCTTTAGCACAAGGTTTAATTGGAAATTATTTTCACTTTGGATTTTCCATTCATAGATTTTTTTTTTATTTCTGTCCAGCAAATCTGTCGATAGACTCAGGGATAAACCTGTACGAAAGCCTTATAAAGGCTCAAAAGCAACTTATTCTAACTTGCGATCTTCATTTGGTGTATTTAGTGATGCCTCCATTGGATTCATTTTTCGTTCGTCCTGATTATTCGGCTCTTCAGACATTAGTAAGGGAGTCATTTCCAGTCCGGCCGAGTTCAATATGAGTTCCGATCTGCAAGGTATTTTTCAGCAATCAGAGTTAACTGAAGACGAGCTTCATGTTTCGCGAGCAATCGGAATAACGGACAGCGCTCTAATTAGATACTCAACGACGGGCTACAGCAAGGTGGGTTGGTTTTTCGTCTATTAATTTAAAAATTGTTGCTTACTTTGTTGGTTGTTATAAAGGGCGTATCGAGGGAAAAAATGGAAAAATTCTTCGTGAGCTATTTAATCAGTAAAATAATGTCTGGAACATCCATCGCACAAATATCAAACAAGTTTGGAATCGAACAGGGAGTGGTGTTTAACATAATTTTGCAAACAGCAATGTTTACTGGAAGCATCACGAAATTTTGTGAGGTGGTTGTCACCTGTATAATTTCCCTTATTTTCACAAATTTTTAAGCGCTTATGATTTTCTTTTCAACAGGCGATCACAAGCTTGTGGCCATTTGCCAAACTGTTTTCCGATCTCCCTGGAAGGCTCAACTCTTGTACATCGCCTGAATTGACCACTTTGATGGATCTACCGGCTGTGAAAATGGTGCATTGTGTTCCCCTTTACACAATTTCAAAAAATGACGTAACATAAATCAATCGATGCTTTATTTTGTTTACCATCAGGGAAGAGCGCGTCAGCTTTCAGCGGCTGGATTTAAAACGATAATCGACGTCGCAAGAACCACGCCTGAACATCTGTCGTCCGTCGTTCGGCATTTACCGTTGAAGCAAGCCAAGCAGATCATTAATGTTGCCAAGGTAGGTCCGAAATATTACTAATTGTAACAGGGGCGTAGCCAGCCCGTGATCAAGGGGTGGGCAGCCAGGCACGGGGGAGAGGGAAGCGGCGCACATTTTGAGAAAAAGTGCTCGTTCGAGGTTGAAATCAAGTAAAGGACATTTTGCGGCTAAGACGGAGGAAAAACACCCATTCACGGCTAAAATTGAGAAATAGCGCTGACTCACTTCCGACTGGACTCGGAGCTGTAGTATCCCATAAAATGCCGTAAACTTGAGAAATAAAGCTCATTTTGTGGTTTCACGATGCAATGTCCGGGCCGAAATTAAGAAAATGCCCTAATTCACAGTTTATAGAGCTCGCTTCACGGCTAAAATTGACAGAACAAATTGCTCGTTCAACACAGAATGAAGAAAAGTCACTCATTTACCGCTAAAATTGAGGAAAAACACCAATTCACAACTAAAATTTAGAAATGGAGCCCGTCATTCACGCAGGTAAAATTGAGAAAAGGCGCCAGTTTGTGATTTCTCGAACCAACATCTCGGTAAACTGTTTTAATCGTACGAAAGTTCTTCTGAAGTATTTGTTGAGAACGATCAAAACAATGTTTTTTTAATTTTTTTTGTAAAACAACTGACATTAATTAATAATGGTAAAAGGGGGGAGTGAAGCTTGCAACATCCCGTCTTCAAAGATCGAATTTTTTCGGAGCCACGACAGGTCGTCCTGATCTCGTGGTTTTTAATGACGGGGGATACAATGCAGGTTGTGCTGTCGATGTTGATGGGGACGTGGAGGAATTTTCTTGAATCTGAGGAAAGGAGGTTTCTTCTTGGGTACGACGTCGAGAGGAAGATGCCACGAGTGGGTCATCAACTCTTTGTTTGGCTGCCGGGGTTGAGACGTGTGGATTGAGAGCTGAAGTTATGAGAGGAACATGAACAAACGAGCTTTGCTCGGCGAGATGAGGGGTTGTAGATGAAACCGGTTCCTACGGACTGTTGTTCCTTTATCCGTCTGTATGATGTAAGACCGTGGTTCATCTGCTTTCTTGAGTATTGTTCCGGGTCTTTTCAAATCCGAAATCCAAACATCGCTTCCCTGAATAAGTGGTTCCAACTCCTGTACACGGTGTCGATGGTCGAAATTGTCTTTGTACCGCTTTCTATACTGATCTTCTCTTTCCTTAAGGCGAGGAAGGGGATGAACTGTAAGGTGTTGCGGAAGAGCCGGTAGGTTGTCTCGAAGGCGTCGTCCAGTTAGCAATTGAGAGGGGCTGTAACCGTTTCCTAAAGGTGAATTGCGATATGCGAGTAGAGCAAGGTAAGGATCCTCCTTGTTCTTCTTCAGAATTGATTTCGCTATTTTTACGGCCGCTTCGGCTGAACCATTGCTTTGATGGTGATGTGGACTTGAAGTACGACAGATAAAATTGTACGATTTAGCGAAATGGGAAAATTCGCTATTCTTGTGCACTCCGAATTGCGAGCCGCTGTCTGTGTAAAGAATTTCCGGAATACCGTGTCTTGAAAACGTAGATTTGCATCTTTCGATTACTTCAGACGCCGTGAGTGTGTTCAGAGTCGCTATTTCGAAAAACCGAGAAAATCGGTCGGTTATAGTAATGAACCAACGTCCATCCAGCTTGAAGAGATCCATACTAGCTTTTTCCCAAAGTCGAGATGGAAATTCGCTTGGAATTAAAGGTTCTCTTCTGTTTACTCGGTGTTGGATGCAGATGGGACATTTTTCAATCATTTCAGTGATTTCGATCGACATCCCAGGCCACCACAATGTTTGTCTAGCCCGCCATTGACTTTTGTTCACGCCGAGGTGACCGACGTGGATGCGGTGTAACATTTCTTCCTTGAGGGAACTAGGGATAATCAATCGAGATCCACGCATCAATAAACCTGATACTTGAGTAATTTCATCCTTAACGGAGTAAAAATGCAACATTTCTTTCGTCATTTTTGATTTGTGTGGCCAGCCGTCCACAACAAAAACTTTAATTTTGGTTAGCAACGAATCATTTGTTTCTGCAGTTTTGATTTTTTGAATGTTGTCATCTGTTGTCTCAATGGACTCGATTATGCTACGAACGAATGCGTCTACGTCTTCATTTAAATCATAGTTTTCAGAGGACTTCTTGATAGGCAATCAGCTGGAGCCATATGCTTGCCGGGGGTGTATGTCATTGTGTACGAGTATCGCATCATACGTATTCTGAGTCTCTGAAGGCGTGGTGTCAGGTCGTCGAGGTGTTTTGTTGTGAATATTTTCACGAGTGGCTTGTGGTCAGTCTCTACTTCGATACACTTTCCAATGATGAACTCTTTCAGCTTGTCACAACACCAGGCCACTCCAAGGCCTTCTCGTTCAATGTTCGAGTAATTTTGCTCCGTTTCGGTGAGTGTTCTGGAGATGTAAAAAACGGGTTTCCATTGACCGTCACTTTGTTTTTGCAGGAGTACGCCTCCGATTCCTTGTTTAGATGTGTCAGCAGAAACGCGTGTGGGGAGTTTTACATTGTAGTACGCCAGATGAGGCGCACGGAGTAAAGCTTCTTTAATGTGGTTGAATGCTTGTTGCTGTGCAGGGCCCCAGTTGAACTCGCTTTTTGAGCTTAAAAGGTCGTTTATAGGCCTCAGAACAGTACTACGCTGAGGAATGAATTTTCCAACAAAGTTGACCATACCAAGAAATCTTTGTATTCCCTTGGTATCTGTAGGTGGTGTCATTTCTCGAATTGCCTTGATTTTGTCGTAATCTGGTTGAAACCCTTCCGAGGACAAAAGATTTCCAAGGAAGCAGATCTTCGTTTGATTGAACAGGCTCTTTTCGGAATTCAAAGTAACACCTGCTCCTTGTAGTTTTGCGAGAACCTGGTCGACGGCTTCGTCATGTTCAGCTTGATTTCGTCCCCAAATGAGAATGTCATCAATATGCGATATTGCATTTTTCTGGCCTTGTAGAATCCGGTGTATTCGACGCTGATATTCCTCTGGCGCGGAGGAGATCCCGAATGGAAGTACGCGAAAACGGAACCTGCCGAATGGCGTGAGGAAGGTTGTCAAATCCAACGATTTGTCATCTAGAGGGACCTGCCAGAATCCATGATTCGCGTCGAGTTTTGAAAATATCTTGGCCTCAGATATCCGAGCCATGGAAATATCTACACAAGGAAAGGGGTAGAATCGTCTCTTAACGTTTTCGTTAAGGCGAGTGAAATCCACACAAATGCGGACGTCACCGTTTTTTTTGGGCACGGCTACCATAGGGGAACACCAATCGGTAGCGTGTTGGACCGGCTCAATGACACCTTTGTTTACCATGCCTTGGATTTCTTTCTCGATTTTGTCTCTGAGTGGTAGAGGTATTTTTCTCGGCGTTGAGATTGCATAGGGCTCTGAGTTGTCCTTGAGCTCAATAGTGTACGGCTCTTTCATGTTGCCGAGTCCGTTGAAGAGACCCGGGCATTTTGAAATCCAGCTGTTCGAAGGATCTGTAATGGCTCTGACCACTCTCAAAATTCTCAGTCTCTCAATAGCTGGACGCCCTAGCAGGGGGCTAGAGCATTTGTCCGAGACGTATATTTGTTCGACACAGGAGCGGTTCTTGTAGTGTAGCTTCACTTTTACTACTCCGACTACAGGTAAGTGTTCGCCACCTGGGCCCGAAAGTGTTTTAGTTGTTGGTAGGAGCGGAATTTTGTTTTTTAGTTTGATATTTGAAAGGATTAAAGAAACGTCTGCACCCGTATCGATTTTGAATTGTATTTCGTCAGTTCCGTTAATTCTCAAGGCAATGGACCAGGGTTCGTCCGTTGGTTGGGATATCATATTAACGTTCCCAATGAAAGTACCATTTTTGGGGTATGAATCGAGTTCCTCGTTATCAAAGTTAACTTCACGAATTTTTGTTGAACGACAGATTTTGTCGAAGTGTCCGTAGTTTCGGCAATTTTGACACATGTGAGAACGAGCTGGACATTCACCGCGACGGTGGGATGGATGAGCTCCACACCATCGGCATGTGCTGTGGAATGGAGGGTGTTGGGTGTTGTAAACGGGCATGCGAGTTGTTGGTGAGGCAATACCAGTGGACCTTGATTTCGTGAAATAGGTATTTTGTTTATTGGAGTGCTGCACTCTATCTATGGATGCTGCGGTCAATTCGTTTTTTTGACGGGTGAGTGCCTCTGAATTTCTCAGGGTATTAATTGCAGTTTCTAGCGTCAATTTCGGTTCTAATTGCAACCTATCGCTTAGATCCTGGTCTCTCATGCCAATTATGATACCCATGAGTAACATTTCATCTTCAATTTCACCCCAATTGCAGGGTCTAGCCTAGGGATCGTAAACTTGTAATGAAGTTTTCTGCGGATTCGCTAGTGTCTTGTTTTCGCCTAAGAAATTTGGCTCTAGAGTATATAAAATTCTCTTTGGGAATGAAGTGGTCGTCTAGTTTAGTTATGACTATGTTGTATTCGTCTTTCTCAGCTGCTGAGAGGCCAAACGATTCTATGATAACTTCCGCGCGAGGGCCCATACAGTAGCATAAAGTATCTATTTGCCGCTTACCTGGCATTTGATCCAGGCCGATGACCGAACGATATCGTTCAAACCGTAGTTTCCAACTTTTCCATTCGCTGGGAATAAAAGTGAACTCGTCGGGAGATTTCAGATTAATATGGTCATTCGAACGTTCCATCGTTGCCCGATTTGATGAATGGTGATCGTGAAAGGTTCTTTCGCCTGTGTCAGCGTTAGCGTTAGGTTCGTAATATTCCATAGATCTGCGCCATGTTTTAATCGTACGAAAGTTCTTCTGAAGTATTTGTTGAGAACGATCAAAACAATGTTTTTTTTTATTGCTTCCGAGCTACGGAAGCATTGTTTTCACTTTTAGGAAATATTTTTTTTTTCTTCTTTAAAATCGAAATTTCCATTTGCATTTCACGTTTTATACCTTCCTGAACAATTTCGGTTTCGTGTCTGTCTGTCTGTCTGTCCGCAAATCCTTGTAACAAGCATATCTTCCATAGTTTTTATCCGAATTTGATAAAATTTTCAGGGAATATATGTGTTGGCTAGCAGAGGGTCCCCTATCAATTTCGTCAAAATCGTACAAGGGGGAGGGGGTGACGCGAGGAAGCACTGTGCTATAATCATTAGCAGACGTTTTTTTTTTTGTAAAACAACTGACATTAATTAATAATGGTAAAAGGGGGGAGGGAAGCTTGCAACATAAACATTGCGAAAAAGTGCTAATTGGCCGTATATACATATCTGCATATGACAAGTCATCATCATCATAGTCTTTATTTCAACAAAAACTTAAACTTAAACAATTTAAGCCTTCCCAATACAAAGACAGGGCTTGTGGCGGACCGTTAAGCCGGAGTTGCCTTGATGGATGCTATCAAATGAATAGATGGTCGCTAATGTCGATAATTACATAGATATATCAATAAAAATATAAATAGGCGAATACATAAATCGATAAATGGATAGGTAAACTAATTATATTTCGAAACCGAAAACATGCTAATTGTAAGTAGAATGAGCAAGAAAGGGGACCTTTACCAGACTGAGACGGGACGGTAGTTACTAGCACTTTTTTATACTAGACGCGGACTGACGTATACTTTTAATAAATAAATAATAAATATATAACAATGCCAAGACAAGAAACAGGATACAGTTCACATCCTGCGACTCCAAGCCGCGACTGCCCAACCAATATGGAAAACAAAAATGAACAAATTGAGAAATAAATAAATAGACGGATGCCAATATCACAAATAATTAATATCAGCAAAACATAAATATAAATGAGTAAATATATAAATCGATAAAATAATTTCATTTCATAATTGAAACCATGCTAAGCAAAGGGGTTGAGAAAGGGGCCTTGACTAGACTGGGATGGGACGGGAATTACTAAGGCTTTTTATACTAAACGCGGACCGACGCCTACTTGTAATAAATAAATATATAAATAGGTGTATATATAACAATGCCAAAACAAGAAGCAAAAATGTGAGGGGGGGGGATGAGATCTTGGGTATAGTGTGCATTCACCGACTGCAATATTCAAGGACCTAACCATAACAGAGGGGCCAATTAATTTAATAGTTCTATACTGTAATATTTGAGCAATACATTAATATAGGAGTTAGAATGAAAAGAGACTAAAGTCGGGGGGAAAAAAGTAGATGAAACAAAATTCACACCGTACAACTCCGGGCCACGAATGCTTCCCTACAATACATGACTAAACTTCGCCAACATAGCCCATTTATGTAGTTTAGAGCTTCCTCAGTAGTTAGAACTAATTTTCCAAGCCATTTTTTCCTGATGTCAGATAACCTCATGCACTCCGCCAAAAAATGATGAAGATCCTCAGTTTCGTGCCGATGACACATGCAGCACTCCCCCTCATCATCTTTAGCAAACTTGGCGTTCAGCTTAAGTAGATCTCCACGCGCTCTCATGATCCAACTTTTGTCCTCCAATGTTAGAGATTCACTATGCATGAAATCACGTCCCAAATCGAAGTTGAGGAATCTGTACAAAAAGTAAGTATTAGAATCTAGAATCCATCTCTCATGCTTGCCCACGTAATACTCAGCCACTGCTCCGCGCAATTTTTTAAATAAACCCGTCCAAACCTCTATTGGAGCTGTCACATCCCAACTCAAATTACCACCGCCGATCTTGAATTTATCCGCCGCTGTCTTAAACTTCCGGAACCACCCTGCGTTGAGTTTTCCACATTCCTCAGCTATTAGCTTCGGGTACCTGTCGTTAGACATTGACAACACCTTCACTATCCAGCACCCCCATAACTTCACGGTATGTACATGCACCGGATCAATTCCAGTTTCCTTGTGCAAATAAGCAGTGGGCGTCCATGAAGGTAACTTGAAAAGCTTCTTGACAAACGATCTTTGCACCCGTTCCACGTCCTCAAACGATTCCAGCCCCCATACCTGCCCTCCATAGCACATTAGAGATCGTATTGCTGACTTGAAAATGCTTAGCTTGCTTCTAACAGAAACATTCCTGTTTTCGATCACTGAACTCCACGCTGCATTTATTCCTTGTCTAGCTGCAGAACATCTATCATTAAAATGGCTCGACATAGTCAAGTTGCATGAGAGAGTCACTCCCAAGTACTTGTACTCCCTCACGACCTCAACCCTCTCATTCCTATAAAACCATTTCTCTCTTTTTGCCAATTTTCCCCCCTTCTTAAATATCATAATTTTTGATTTAGCCAAATTAAGCTTCAAATTCCAGGTGTGATTATAGACCGCAAGAGAATTTATCATCTTCTGCAGCGCTGCTGGGCTCTCAGCCAACAACACTACATCGTCCGCATATGCAAGGACCTTGATTCTTTTCCGCCCCACATAAACGCCTCCTCCATCCATATTTTCCTACAAATCATTCATGAATAACGAAAACAGAGAAGGACTCAGCGGGGCTCCCTGCCGAACTCCCATGCTAACCTCAAATTCCTCCGTCCTTCCATCCCTGCACCAAACAGTGCCCACCGTTTCAGCCAGCAAGCTCTCAATCACATTCACCATTCTAGTACTGAGCCCTTCCCTCCGCAATTTAAAGAAGAGAGAATGGCGGTCTACAGTATCAAATGCAGCCGAGTAATCTATAAAAAGCCATACACCTTTCCCCTCTTCCTGTTCAATTTTAAATCCACAATATTCACTAACGTAAAAATGTTATCAATGGTCCCGTACCCTGGTCTGAATCCTGCTTGGAACTCGTTAAGCACGCCCTGGTTGGCCCACTTGGAAAGCCGCTCGCATATTAGGCCCTCAAATAATTTCCCGATAGTGTTATTAAAGCATAGCCCTCGATAATTTTCTGGCCTATCTCGGCTACCTTTTTTGTGAAGAGGGAATATTAACCCTTCTTTAAAGGCTCTCGGAATAGTGGCTTCTTCATAAATACGGTTGAACAATTTAAGCAACTTATCCAGAAACTCTCTACAGGCGTTTGTATAACACTCGTATGGCACACCGTCAGGCCCAGGGCACTTAGCCTTTTTACATTTGTCCAGGACTACCTGCAACTCTGACATGTCAAAAGGCTTATCAATATCATCGTTCACTATTAGCGGAGGTGCATAATGTATTCTACCTGAATTAATAGGAGGGTTGTACAATGCCTTAAAGTATTTTTGCCACTCCCTGGCGGATATACACTGTGGCAAGGTATTGGCTGATTTTTTCAGCATTCCTACTCCTACCCAAAATTCCTTGCTTGTCTTAGCACAATTGATTCGATTTACTACCCCCTCCAAATGCTCCCTCTTTTTCCTTGCACACGTCTCTTTAAACAGTTTGTTACAGATCAAGTAGGTCTCCCTATCAATTTCACTATTAGTACTCCTATACACCTCAAGTGCTTTAAAACTGAGTCTGCGGGCTTTACCGCAGTCACTATCAAACCAAGGTTTCCTAAAGGAGTGGACAGCTCTTGGGGAAGGGTTGAATCCTGCTGACTTTTTTATAATGGTATCCAACAACCACACAACATCATCAGTTTCGCCTCCCCCACACGCCACTGAGTTGATGAAAATCTTCGTTCTATCGCGATACCAAATCCTTCTATCCTCCTTCAACACGATCTTAGGAGCACGAGGAAAAAGCATCTCACCGACAGTACACTTGTTTACATTCAGATACACTTCAATAGGCATATGGTCAGAGTACGTAGCGCTTCCCACCTGAAATCCCAGAATATTATCAAGCAGTTCAGCGCTCACAGAGCAGAAATCAATTACTGAACATCCCCTCTGTGATATAAACGTGTACTCCCCTTCTCTATCATCTCCTGTCCTTCCGTTCAAAATTACCATATTAAACTCTTCCAACAATTCTAACATTCTCTTTCCACTCAAACTAATGTGAACATCCTTAGAATTCCTCTCCCCTCCCATGATGACACTACTCACGGAAAAACGTGTTGAGGGATGCACTGCAATCTGCCCATTCTACAGTTAAGATCACCTAGTAACACAAATTTTAGCCCAGAGTTTTCATACATAAACTCCTTCAGTCTACAGAAATCTGGCTCCCATATACTACAGTTTAAATACAGCGGTAAAATATAAAAGGACACCCCGTTTTCATTTCCAGCTATTTTTACTAGATCAAAGCCATTAACTTTAACAAGATTTGCAATAGTGTCAATATGTTTTTTAATCGCGAGTACATAACCCCCTGAGGCCCTTCCAAGACTGAAAGTTCTGATGGCAGGAGCCCACACCACCCTGTAATCTTCAAACAAGCATGCATATAATGGAATATCCTTCTCTTCCACAAAGGTTTCCGACAAGAAACAAACGTCTGCTTCATGAATTAAATCCTGTAAACAGTCCTGCTATATTGAACGCCAAAACCTTCAGCCCTCTCGGTGCCTCAATTATTTGCTACGCATCAGACCGCTCCTCTGTGCCTTTCTCTTCTGGGTGATCCGATTTCGTAAATGCAAACTGCTGCAGAGATCCTTTAATTCGTTCTTGTCCATCCGCTGCTTTCTTTTTCGTTTTCCTCGACGCACTTTCAACACAAATGGATTGCTGCTCAGGAGGGGAGGGTGTTGAAGACATCAATCTTTTACGCACATTTTTCAAGGAATCAGGGGCCTCCTCTATTACCAGTGTGTCGTACTTAATAATAGCACGCTTTCCAGCGTTCCGCGCCTCACGCATCTGAGGCAGCAGCTGCTTTCTTTTGGCAATGACCTCTTTAGGATAGTCATTCGAAATGAAAATTCCCGAACCTTTCAACTTGTTTGAGCTTTTAAGGATCTCCAACTTCCGCCAGAAAGTGACAAGCCTAATCAAAACCGGCTTCGGTCGTGAATTCTCCCGGTTGCCTAACCATTGCACATAGTCCAGCTCGCCCGCACTCAGGCCCACCCCTAATTCATTATTAATGAACGAGATCACTTTCATGCCCAGATCCTGATGCACGCTGTCATACCTTTCAAATCCAAAAATAACAATATTATTCCTCCTTACATCCCGTTCTTGTAACTTCAACTGGCCTTCAACTTTGCCCACTCGTTCATCCACTACTTTGAGCAACCCTTTTATTTCGTGTACCGTCCTTACTCTCCCCTCTTCAAACTCCCACATCATATCTGCTCTCAACAATTGAATTTGTTTGACGATTTCGTCGGACATCGCACAAAAGAGAAAGGAGTGCTAATAGGTACTGCGTTAAAAAGAAAACATGACAAAAAAAAATAAATAAAAAGAAAAATAACGGCACAAAACAAAACAAACACGGAATACGCTATGTAAAAAACATAAACAACGCCCACTTTGGTGATGTTTACTCAGAGACTTTTGGACCTTCGGACCTGTGAGAAAATCCAAGATATAAAAGCAAGAAAAAGATTAGACAAGAAAGAGAGGACAATCAATGGACTATAATTACTCAATTTTCCTATCCTTGATTAATCACTGACTTAGCTGAGTCGCATATCCCTTTCAGAAAATACCATACGCACCTTTATGTGTAAAGCTATAAACACTTACAGCTCTCTCAATCTCCTAACTTTCAAATTTACACGGTCTTCCACCACAGAGCGAAGTTTACTCTAAGACGTCCCAAAGGCAACTCCCGCATATGACAAGTTTGCGGGTACAATTGAGAAAGAACGCGAATCAGCGCATACATTTTTGAAAAAGTGTTTCACGGAGCTCTACGCTGTTTTTTAAGGACTATTTTGGCTTAAATCCCGTCATCTTGTAGAATTCGTCTTTTATTTTCTTTCCAATGAGCTCCGTTGGTGCAGAATTATATGCAGCTATATTGGCCGTAGTGCAGGAAATTCCGTCGCTGCCTTCTTGTGGAGCTTGGGTAGACAGTAAAGTCTCGGAGCGCTGGGATTCATTTTGATGAATTTCCTACCTCGTGTAACGTGAAATGACCGTTTGGTAAAAATATGCCGCGTCCCGAATGAAGTGAACTCAGCGCATGGGTGGAGGAAGTAGGCATGGGCTGTCATGTCCCACGACTAGTAGAGCCGAGTTTTGGACACGACGAACCCAAAAATCCGAGCGTTCTACCTCAACCTACCTGATCTTTTGACCTCTTTGGCACGTTTTCCAGGGGCAATTGATCGATGTACAAGGGCAATAGCAATAGAGCGGTGTCCTGGGGACTTTGAAAACATTCAGCCTAAAAATCGGCTGGTTAATCCATGGGTAATTTTTGTCAAAATTGATGAAAATGGAAAAAAAATCATGTATTTTGAGGTTTTTTCGGCACAGTGAATACGAAAATCAAGACGGATTTCCGGTCTCACTCCCTGTTGTCATTGTGCTTCGCATAAAAATCCGCACGAAGTTTCCCGCACACTGTGTCCGCTGTCTGAATAAGCCCCAAGCCACAGAGCCATGTCCGTCAAAATGGCTAGTTAGTGTGCAAAATTATTTGTAGCTAAAATACATTTTTTTGTGAACAAAGTCCGGGATATTGGTTCTTTAGTGAATCATACCCACGAAAATGCTTTTTCAGCGAGTATAACCACCGAAATTGATGTTTTTAACAAGCGAAACTCGGGAAATCACTTCTTTATTGAGTCAAGATGGCTGAAATCGGGTTTTAGTGCTAAAAATAAGCTTAATCGGTCTCTGAGTTGGTCCACCCAGCGAAATTGGTTTGCTGGCAACAAAAATACAAAAAATCACTTGTTCAAGAAATTGACAGTTTCATCTTAAAATTGACAATTTCCGCATAAAATCGGCAACTTCTACTAAAAAGTTTTAGTTTAAAGCACAAATAAACGATCACCGATCACGAACGTCGCGCCGGTCGAGTTATAAGGGGCAAAATAAAATTAATAGGTTCCAAGGACCAAAAATAAAACTATTGGTGATAAGTTAAAATTTCCTTATTCCATCCTCATAAAATTCATTACTGATCACGTGAAAGTTCGTGCTTGTCACGAACACGTCAAGTTCGTCCATGTGCCAAATCACCGATTTACTTTTCTCCAAAATCGGGCATTCATGCAAGTTCCCCATTAGTTTACTGGCTACAAAAAAATCCCTGAAATTGGTTGTTCAGTGAGTGAAATCCGAGAAATTTATTTTACAGTGAGCCGCAGGTCCGGTAAAATTGGTGTTTTAGGAGGTGAACTGCGATAAATTGGTTTTTTTAGTGCATCGTTAAAGTTCGTTAGCTACGAAAATCCGCAAAATTGGTTTTTTTAGGGAGCGAAACGAAAAAATTAGTTTTTCAGTGGGCCAGATCCAGGAAAATGATTAATTTTTCGGCAAGAAAAATCAGGAAAGTTTGTGTCTTAGTGATCGGAATCTAAGAAATTGTTTTCTTATTGAGACAGAGTTGTAAAAATGGTTTTTTAGTGTGCGAAAACCACAAAATTGGCTTTTGAATTAGGCCACCCCGCGAAATTGGGTTTTCAGCAGAAAAGAAACGCGAAATTGGTATTGGAGGGGGGGGGATCCGAGAAATTGGTTTATTGCTGAGCCAGAGTTGAGAACATTTTGGCGATACAAGTGTGACGATGCTGATGGATTTTAACTTAATTATGGCATCTAGAAGTGGGCCAGCTGCCCCACAAAGTCTGCGCTTTTAAATCTAGGGGATGGCAACTGACCCCCCCCCCCTCTGCGCCGCTCTGGCTCACAACAACAAAATAGGTCCGAACACACAAAGTTGTAACCACTATAATGCTCCAACCTTAACATTATTGTCGGGTTTCTAACCACACGGAGAATCCGAAAATTGAGACGAATTTTAAAGCATTCTTACTATAATGCCACCGTTTTTAACCAGAACAATGCACGAACTTTCACGTGATCAGCCCTGAAGTCAAAAAGGAAGAGATTTTGGAGGTGTTTTTGATTATTTTTTTGCCCTAGTGACCTCGACCCCAAGGGAGGGGCCATGGCCCCTGTGGCTCCTCCCTTGGGTCCGCCACTGATATATACAGGGTGTTTCAGGAGGAATGTGCAATACTTTGCCATGTTGTAGTACGCACCTGGACGCACCAAAAATACCATATGAACATACGGTCGAAAGTGGTTACCTTACGAGATATTGGCATTTTCCTGTTTTTCACGATGTTCGTGACGTTTTTGCACAAAGAGCGGATTCACAGCTCGCAATCCAAGTTTAGACAAAAACTAATGACTGCTTCGGAAAGAGCAGAAAATTTCCTTCTCGAATCTGTCATTATAATGGGTTTTCGGAGTTAATTTGAACATGTACTCTGCATGCAAACACAGGAAAAATAAAATGCCAAAAATAGCCGGTGAATTTCAAGGTGGCGTACGTCAGCTGTTTTATGGTCTCATGAGTGGCAAAATTGATGAAAACTTCTCCATTCGATGGCCTTTCGAATGGTGTATTACAAAGCGTATTTACGTGAACCATGAGGGCAGCAGGCACGCTGGAAACAGAAAAAACGTAGAAAAATGGTCGTATTGGAGCGATAATCACTTGGGATTATTTCCTTAGCGGACCCCTGTAATTTGCAAAATAAGACGGCTATGGGCTATGGTGGTATGCTAACTTCATGTAGGGGCGGTGAGACATGAATTCAAATGTGAAGGATAGTTTCTAAGCCCCCACCCCTACGGATGGATCCATAATTATTGTTACTTCAACCACTCCCCACCGCCGTCAAGCCCGGAGGTGATGGTAGATTCCTTGTACTCTCGGCGTTGACACTAATTTTAACACTTCCCTTGAGAATCACGCCATGTCTCCCGTTCTTTAATGAAAAGAGCCCAGAGACCCGTCACATAAGAAGCGTGGTCGGCTTTTTAAACATTTCATACCTCCTGACATGAAAAATAAATTCTAGCCATCATGAGAGGGGGTTATGATGGCGTGGTAGGCAGCAAGGGAGCGAGAAAACCCCATGAGTCCCAGATTACTACTACCTGCGTGGCTATAGCTATGTATCAAAAATTATGGATTCATTGGAAGGGAGTGGGGGGGTGAGCACTCAGTCCTTCTTAGTAGTGCACGCCGAGTGGCCACACCGCCGTTGAAATGAAGTTACTCCCATAGACTGAATCGTATTTTCAAAATTAGAGTGTCCGCTAAGGACATAATCCCAAGTTATTATCGCTCCAATACGACCATTTTCCTACGATTTTTCTGATTCTAGCGTGCCTGCTGCCCTCATGGTTCACGTAAATACGGTTTGTAACACACCATTCGAAAGGCCATCGAATGGAGAAGTTTTCATCAATTTTGCCACTCATGAGACCATAAAACAGCTGACGTACGCCACCTTGAAATTCACCTGCTATTTTTGGCATTTTATTTTTCCCGTGTTTGCAAGCAGATTAAATGTTCAAATTAACTCCGAAAACCCATTCTAATGACAGATTCGAGAAGAAAATTGTCTGCTCTTTCCGAATCAGTCATTAGTTTTTGTCTAAACTTGGATTGCGAGCTGTGGATCCGCCCTTAGTGCAAAAAAGTCACGAAGAGCGTGAAAAATAGGAAAATGCTAATATCTCGTAAGGTAACCACTTTCGACCATATGTTCATATGGTATTTTAGGTGCGTCCAGGTGCGTACTACAACATGGCAAAGTATTGCACATTCCTCCTGAAACACCCTGTACATATACAGGGTGATTCAGGAGGAAATGCATATACTGAAGTATGTTGTAGTACCAAGTATTTGCGACCAAAATGACCCTATGAACATAGGGTCGCAAATGCTTTCCTTCTGAGATATGCGTACAATTGTGTTTTTTCATCGACTGCCTACTTTTTCTCCAAAATCTCGATTTTACGGCCCAACCGCTGGGCTTAGAAAAAAACTGTTGACGGTTTTGAAAAGTCCGCAAAATTTCACTTCAGAAAACAGTGTTTTGAACCGCTGTAAACGAACTCAGTATTTTTTGTGATTTTCCACAAATGGCGAAAGTGACTTCTTTTAAATTTCTCCTATAATTCAGCGACGATTTCTGCCGAACTTATAATGCTTCCGATATGGTCCCAATATCAGAAAAACATGCCCGTTCTGTGGGCTTTCCAATGACCTCCTCAAAATTGATGGTGGTTCATTTTTGAGAGAGATATCACTGATAATATCCGACAAAACAAGGTATAAACGTGCAAAATCAGTAAGTTTGTCCCAGTAAAAATAAGCGTATTTGTGTGCCTTAAACGTGTTATTGTTCCTCGTGAAAGGCAATTATTGCTTGGAATTCAGTCCAAAAACATCACTTTAACGCAATAAATGACAAATCCCACGCCCCACCATTTTTAAGCCACTGGTGGGAGAGGGGGATGATTTGTCATTTATTGCGTTAAAGTGATGTTTTTGGACTGAATTCCAAGCAATAATTGCCTTTCACGAGGCACAATAACACGTTTAAGGCACACAAATACGCTTATTTTTACTGGGACAAACTTACTGATTTTGCACGTTTATACCTTGTTTTTTCGGATATTATCTGTGATATCTCTCTCAAAAATGAACCACCATCAATTTTGAGAAGGTCATTGGAAAGCCCACAGAACGGGCATGTTTTTCTGATATTGGGACCATATCGGAAGCATTATAAGTTCGGCAGAAATCGTCGCTGAATTATAGGAGAAATTTAAAAGAAGTCACTTTCACCATTTGTGGAAAATCACAAAAAATACTGAGTTCGTTTACAGCGGTTCAAAACACTGTTTTCTGAAGTGAAATTTTGTGGACTTTTCAAAACCGTCAACAGTTTTTTTCTAAGCCCAGCGGTTGGGCCGTAAAATCGAGATTTTGGAGAAAAAGTAGGCAGTCGATGAAAAAACACAATTGTACGCATATCTCAGAAGGAAAGCATTTGCGACCCTATGTTCATAGGGTCATTTTGGTCGCAAATACTTGGTACTACAACATACTTCAGTATATGCATTTCCTCCTGAATCACCCTGTATATATAATATTATGGTCGTTTTCTTGTTAGCACGATAACTCTCGAAGAAATCAATTTAGCGGAACGCGCTTTGGCACAAAAATCAGTAGTCATAAGACCCCGGTCGGTATTGCATTTGGGCCAAATCAGTCGAGGTGGAGTGGGGGAAAGTAGGGGTTGAAATGGTAAAAAAATCACTATAAATCACCAGTTGATTTTAGAAGCATCATATTCGGTACGTATACTCCATGTTAGAGTAGCCTTTGATTCCCATTTTAATTTTTTGAAAAAGTCGAAGGGGAGGGGGTGTTGCCCCCGGAGTGGAAGTAAGCGTGTGGTCTTGTTAGCACGATAACTCTCGAAGAAATCAATTCAGCAGAACGCGCTTTGGCACAAAAAACTACCCCTGTGTACTTTCGAACGGTGTCCTGATAGTTGAAGTTTGCAACCATGCGACTTTAGCAATCAAATTTCATTGCAAAAAAATGTAACTTGCTTTGATAAAACAAACCGAATAGGTCAGGTTAAATGTCCTTTCCTTGGGGTATTGCGTTCCTACGAACATGCTCTTCTCAATGCCTAAAGTAAGGATTCAATTGACAACAAGGTTTTCCATGTATGGAATGTGAATTGAGGTGGTGGATGGACAGCGTTAAGGTGAAAATTATGGACTTGGACATTTCACCTTATGAGATTCAGCCGGTACCCTCATATCTCATTCCGTACACGGTACACTCGTATTTCTCATTCACGGAGTTCATTGTACATCGTTAGTCCCTCCAACTTGTATGAGTTCAATTAACAGTAACAACCTTAAGTTGAAATAACAACATAACATCATTTAAATAAGTGTTCAAAAATTCCTCCCCCTTGTGGACACTCGGAAGCTCTTTTATGTAAAGCTCTGGTGGCTCGACGAATTGCGGCATGTCGTTGTCTGATCGATTCAGCACAGGCTGTTGATCAGCTCCTCGCGTTTCCTGGGCTTGTGTTCGTATACTATTGTTTTCATCCACCCCCAAAGACAGTAATCGAGGGACGATAGTTCAGGAGACCTCGCGGACCAGGTAATTGGTCCTCCTCGTCTTCAATATGCTGAGCTGAACTGATTCAGATGAGATAGAACGGCCAAGTCCCCGTTCAAGTCCTAACGTAGCAGTTCATCCACGGTGTCTCTCATGGTGAGCCTCGCGTAGTGAATTGAATTCTTACTTTTACTTCAGGCATTGAGGGGAGCATGCTCGGAGGAACACAATAGCCTAAAAAAGGACATTTAACCTGACCTATTCGGTTTGTTTTATCAAAGCAAGTTACATTTTTTTGCAATGAAACTTGATTGCTAAAGTCGGATGGTTGCAAACTTCAACTATCAGGACACCGTTCGAAAGTACACAGAACGGGGTAGTTTTCCACAACTTTGCCCGTCGATGCCTGCACTAGCAGCTGATTGATACTGATGTGAAATTTATCAGGTATTCGAAAAAACTACTTTTTTCACTTTTCACATGGCTGAAATAGCCACGCGCAAGCGACATTTTTTTATTTCCACGGTGGTTTCAGGATCAGGATTTTGTCCTCTTTCCGAATCCACCGTCATTTTTTGTCTAACCACCTACGGTGAGCCGTGAACACGACAATTACCGTAAAAAGTAATGCAACTAGAAAAAAACAGGAAAATGGTCATATCTCGTAATCAAATCATTTTCGGCTATGCGTCTATATGAGCTACGCACTATCACCTGTGTAAGTTTGTCACATTCCTCCTGAATCACCTTGTATATATGTATATTTCTTTATACAGGGTGGATCCAGGGTGGACTTATATCGCACCAAATCCTAAAAGTGATGCCATTTTCAGAAACTACGGAACATTTCCTTTAAGATAGAGGCCATTTTATTGCTTGAAATAATCGTCAACACCCAGAAATCTGAAATGTTTTCCATAAATTTACGTGGCCTCCAAAATCTGTCTGTTTTACGAAAAGTCGCTGTACCCAAACAGCTTTCTCAACAGATTTTCGATGTATCACAAAAACTTCTCCGTCTTCTAAGCTTCCCTTTGGCGTGTTCACATTTCATGTTACCACTGACGTTTCTCACAAAAACGTCACGAGAATGCACAAAAACAGTGTTTTTACGGAACATGGGCCATTGTCTACGGTATTCGTGAAGGGTGCAGGAAGATCGGCAATAAGTGAGAACAGGATATCGCAGAACCATGGAGAAGATATCGCAGGCAAGAGAGGTGTTGACGATTATTTCAAGCAATAAAATGGCCTCTATCCTAAAGGAAATGTTCCGTAGTTTCTGAAAATGGCATCACTTTTTGGATTTGGTGCGATGTAAGCCGAGAAATAGCGGATTTTTTGAAGCAAGCATTGGTTACTTTTTTAAAAACAAACAAAATCATAACTCCGGAACGGATCGACGTAGGACACTTCCGAAGGTACCATTTTACTCCACTTCTAACGTAGTTTTACCCAAAAATTTTTGTCACACTTATACGGATCCACCCTGTATATGTATATATATTTATAAGCTTATGGCCGTTTTCTTGTTAGCACGATAACTCTCGAAGAAATCAATTTAGCGGAACGCGCTTTGGCACAAAAATCAGTAGTCGTAAGACCCCGGTCGGTATTGCATTTGGGCCAAATCGGTCAAGGTGGTGGTGGTGGGGGGGGGGAATAGGGTTTGAAATGGTCAAAAAATCACAACCTGGTGGTCCTCCCGGTGTGGAAGTGTAAAAATAGCGTTGAATTTCACTAGTTCATCTTAGCGCTCTAAAAAAATTCGACTCAATAATTTAATGTAACCAAAGCCCTGGGTTCCATTGAGATTTATCGAAAACTTTGATGGGTGGGGGGCTGGGGGGGTGAAATGGGGGATGAAATTTCAAAAAAATCACTTAAATTCACATTTAATATAACAAAGCCCTTGAAAAACTACCGAAACTTTTCGACATTTTTGAAGAGAGGGTGGTGAAAATACAGGAAGAAGTTCGGCTTAATGAAACAAATTATGGCATCAAAATTATTATTTCTGGGACGGCTTAGGGTATCCGTATACGGAATGAAATGCACTCTTTCCGACCGCCAGCTGCCGGAGCGATTTTTTTTTTTTTTATTCCCCAATTTCAGCTGTGAATTCGCCTTTTTTACCCTCAATTTTAGCCGTGAATGAGCACATTTCTTAATTTTAGCTGCGAATTGTAGCACTTGATCTCGATTTTATCCGTAAAATCTCAATGTTTTATAGGTACCTTAGCTGGGAATTGGAGTTTTCCTCCAGTTTTAGACGCGTTCGCGTCTTTCTCTGTTTCTCGCCGTATGAATCAGCGCTTTTTCTCAATGTCAGTCTCAGCCCCGAGAATCCGTGAGTTGGCGTTATCTCAATTTTAGGTGTGAATTTGACGCTTTTTCTCAATTTTTAAAGCTGCCAAATTGTAACACTTTATCACAATTTTAGCCGCGAATAGCGTCTTCCTCTATTTTTAGACTCAAATTCGCGTTTTTCATTTTTTTTTATCCGTGAATTAGCGTTTTTATCAGTTTTAACCGCGTGAATTAGCGCTTTTTCTCCGTGTCAGCCCCGAAGTGGCTCCAAGAATAGGCGAGTTGGCGTTTTCTCATTTTCAAGCTGTGAATTAGCGTTTTTTCCTCAATTTTAGTAGCGATTTTCAGCGCTTTTTCTCTATTTTATCCGTAAAATCGTAATTTTTCATACCTTAGCTACAAGAACTATCGTTTTCTTCCACTTTTGGACACGAATTCGCGTTCTTGTCTATTTCACTGGTGAATTAGCGCTTTTTATCAATTTCAGTCCTAATGTTGCCCCGAGAATCTGTGAAGCAGTGAGAGCTGTGAATTCCCTTATAAGATGCAGGTCGTTCTTATATGACAAAAGTTATTTTTTCGTGTTTTTTTCACACCAAAAACTGATTGTTTATTAAAAACATATTTTTTACATTATTTACAAGATTAGGAAAATGGAGGGACGATGTTGTCTGGTCGTCACATTACCCCCCTCCTAGTGAGCGGTTTGCTTGTTCGAAAGGGAGGAGTGATTCGTATTTTGCGAACGTGGCGAGTGACAGCCGTTGATGGGGAAGTAGAAGATTGGATAATTTGAGAGAGGTGGTTGGTTGCAACGAAAAATGCCGGTTTCAATCGATCGATGGAAACTTGGTCTTCTTTACCATTAATGTCGAGTGTGAAGTATTTGTCCTGTCGGCGGAGAACTTTGAAAGGACCGTCATAAGGAGGTTGAAGTGGTCTTTTGACTCGATCAACGCGAACGAAGACATGTGTGGCTGTGCTGAGTTGGGGATGGACGAAGGTGTGGCGAGAGTTAGCCTTGGATTGATCCGCAGGACGGAGAGAGCGGAGTGTCTCTTTAAGATTTTCGATGAAGGGGGAAATTTCTTGACAAATTTTTTGTCGATCATTGAAAAGTTGACCGGGAAGATGAAGAGATTGACCGTACGTCAACTCGCATGGGCTGTATCCAGAGTCGAGAACTGTGCTGTGAAGACCGAGGAGAACGAGGGGAAGAGAGTCGACCCAGTTGCTTGAATTATGGCACATGATGGCTGACTTGAGTGTTCGGTGCCAGCGTTTGATTTTTCCGTTCGACTGAGGGTGGTAGGCGGTAGTTCGAAAATGTTGGATTCCGTGGGTGATGTTGAGGATACGAAACATTTGAGATTCGAATCTAATTATGACCAGGGCCCTATTGCACAATGTTTTATTAGCTAATAATATAGCTAGTATTAGCTAATAAAACAGCTGTGATATTTGCTAATAAAACATTGTGCAATAGGGCTCAGGAATTGAATATTAGTGCGTAAATGATTGATTTCGATTTATAGCGAAATAATAAAACTTGCCAATTTTTTTTGTTACCTTAAACGGCCGGTCTGAGACTCGTGACGTAACTAAGGGGTCGTGACCCCTTCCAACCCTCCGCATCATGGCTGTTATCATGTGTTTCCCCTTCTTGTCCATCCCTTTCTCTAAAGTCCTATTGTTTGATTTGTGGGAAGCCATTGTGAAGGTTATGCGAAGGCTGTTATTGCGTCATCAGTCTATCTAGCCTATTTCAAATGGGTCCCGCAACCCAATAGTTTTAAAAATTAATAAAAAAATGTAGGGCCTGATTTTATTTGAACGGATCGTGTTATCATGAGTTTTGGTAGAGAACCTATAATCAGACAGGTAGTCGCCCGCGGTCTGTAGTTAGAAAATTGGGAATTCCGAAACGTGAAATCCAAGAAGTGAGGAGAGTTCTAGCGGCAGTCTCTGTCGTAATGTCTGATACAGGTGTTGCTTCGGTCCAGGATGTGAAGCGATCGATCATGGTGATGATGTACCGGTATCGTTGGCATAAAGGGAGGGGCCCGACGATGTCGACATGGGCGTGTTGAAAACGACGAGATGTCGTTGGGAATGACGAAAGTGGTGAACGAGTGTGCCGATGAACTTTTGAACGTTGGCAGTGAAGGCAGGATTTGGCCCAAGTGTGAACGTCTTTCTTGATGGAAGGCCACACGAAGCGGTCGCGGACGAGTTTGGATGTGCGTTTAGGAGACGGGTGTGACAGGTTATGGATGAGGTCGAAAATTCTGCGACGAAGGCCAGAAGGTATGAAGGGACGATTCTTGTCATCACAAAACACGGAAACGGTGAGTCCGGGAACGGAAACGGAAGAGAGTTTTAGCGAATACTTGTCCGGATGCTGTATAATGTGAAGAAGGTCATGACCAGACTGTTGAAGACGAGAGAGTTCACCGTAATCGAAAGTTTCGAGGGTTGCGATTCGGGAGAAATAGTCAGCGACGAGATTTTCGGCATCGGGGACGTGACGGATGTCGGTCGTGAATTGCGAAACGAAATCGAGGTGGCGAAATTGTCGAGGTGTCGCTTTTTCGGGGTTTTGAGGGCGATGATCTGTGTAGATGACGATTTCACTACCTTCGAGCATGTAACGGAAGTGTTTGACTGCACTGTAAATAGCGAGGAGTTCTCGATCGTACGTACTGTAACGAGTCTCTGTTGGGGTTAACTTTCTCGAAAAGAATGCAATAGGTTGGGGAGAATCACCGACGTTTTGTTGAAGGGTAGCGCCTGCAGCGATGTCGGAGGCGTCGACTAGTAGGCTGAGGGGTGAATTGGGGTGAGGGTGAGCTAAGAGTGTTGCTTCGACGAGGCTGTTGACGCAGGCATCGTACGACGCGGTCAACTCGGGAGTCCAGTGGATCGAAGCATCCTTTGTTGTCGAGTTTTTTATGAGGTTGTGCAGTGGGGTTTGGTGTCGAGCGGCGTGTTTGATGAAGCGACGATAATAATTTAAAGCGCCGAGAAATTTGCGTAGAGTGCGAACGGTTGATGGTTTTTCCGCTTTGGTTAGTGCTTCAACGCGATCAGGGAGAGGTGAAGTTCCATCTGCTGAGATGCGGTAGCCGAGAAAATTTACGGAGGAAGCACCGAGCGTTCATTTGCTGGGATTGAGCGACAAACCATACTCTTGAAGACGAGTGAAAACGATTCGTAGATGTTTTTCGTGTTCGTCAAGTGATGTCGACGAGATGAGGAGATCGTCGATGTAGCAGAACACGAAGTCCATAGAGCCCAACAGTTCGTCCATGAAGCGTTGACACGTTTGGCCGGTGTTGCGGAGGCCAAACATCATTTGAGGAAACTCAAATAATCCGAACAGTGTGATTATAGCGGTTTTTTCGACGTCAGCGGGAGATACTGGGATTTGATTGTACGCCCGGGTGAGGTCAAGTGTCGAGAAAATTGTTTTGCCGCTGAGGTTGTTGGCGTGGTCATGAATGTGCTTCATAGGGTACCTGTCGGGCTTCGTGACTCTGTTTAAGATTCGGTAGTCGCCGCAAGGACGCCATCCGCCACCTTTTTTCGACGTGAGATGAAGAGGACTGGCCCAAGGTGATTTGGACGGGCGGCATATCCCCATGTCGAGCATCGCCTGAAATTCGTCTTTCGCGATTTTCAATTTGTCGGGAGCGAGTCGTCGGAAACGGCAGTGAATGGGTGGGCCGGTAGTTTCGATGACATGAGTAGTGTTGTGAGGCGGTGTTGAGCGGGGAAAAACAGGAGGACGAGAGATATCAGGAAATTCCTTGAGAATGGCGGCGAACCGGTTGGTTGTGTCGACGGTTAATATGGATGGAACCATCGAGGGAGCGTAGCGCACTTTAGCGGCGAGGTGTGTCTCACCGTCTAGCAATTTTCGATTTTTCAGATCGACGAGGAGGTTGTGGAATTTGAGGAAATCAGCTCCCAAGATTGGTGTTTTGATCGATGTGAGGATAAAAGACCAGCGATAGGGACGTCGTAGACCGAGATCAAGCGTGAGTAGTTTTTCGCCGTATGTTGATATCGGTTGACCACTGGCGGTGAAAAGGGAATAAGACGACGTTGGCTTGAGCTTGTCTGCTGTTGAGGCGGGAAGAATGGAGACGTCGGCTCCTGTATCAACGAGGAATTCGGAGTTTGTTAATTTGTCCTTGATGAAAAGGCGATTGATTTTGACCCTTCCAAAAGCCGCCAACTGTTGAAGGGTGTCTAGTTTTTTAGAACGAAGTGAGGACAAGGGGTGCCGGTACATTTCTGTGCCTTGGTTCCAAACGTGGCGTGATAGAAGCACGAGTTAGGGGTGTCGAGAGAAGAACGGCGTCGACGGTGGGCATCTCGAGATTTCGAACGATTGGAACGGTTTCGAGAAACAGGACGGCTGCGTTCAAGTAGTCGAGCTTCGAGGCGTTCAAAGCGAGATGTAAGGTCTTGAATGGCGAGGGCGAGGGAGGAAGTTTCACAGATCGTTCGAGGTTCAGATCCGACTTCGATCACTTTATCGGCGAGTTCTGCCAATTTATCGAGATTTCCTTCGCTGACTGCTAGGATGGTCTGAATGCTGTGAGACAGCCGCTGAAGCCAAAGAGTTTTGAGTAGGTCGTCAGATACCGAGTTGTTGGCTAAATGTCGCATGGCACAAAGAAGTTGCGTTGGGCGTTGGTCGCCAAGTTCGAGGTATGTGAGGAGTCGTTTTATGCGTTGTTCAGCACTGTCTGTGAAAACTCCTACGAGCCGAGTAGTAATCGCGTCGAACTTTTGTACTTCCGGCGACGAGTTGATAATGTCACTGACTTGTTCCATGACGTCCTGGTCGAGGTTGCCGACGATGCGGTTAAACTTGGTGCCGTCGGATGTGATGCCAGCGAGCCGGAAGTTGGCTTCGACTTGGCGTAACCATAAATCGGGTCGATTACGCCAGAATGGAGGAACTTTGACTGCGACGCGTCCGATGACTTCGTTTTGGGGCTCGTTGTTCATGGTAAACAGAGATTTGAGTCGGGGTCACCAGATATAAGATGCAGGTCGTTCTTATATGACAAAAGTTATTTTTTCGTGTTTTTTTCACACCAAAAACTGATTGTTTATTAAAAACATATTTTTTACATTATTTACAATATTAGGAAAATGGAGGGACGATGTTGTCTGGTCGCCACACCCTTTTTTTTCTCAATTTTTATAGCTGCTAAATTGTATCACTTTATCATAATTTTAGCTATGAATTATAGCTTGTTTCTTCATTTTTAAGGCGCGAATTAGCTTTTTTCTCTTTTTGTCCTTGAATTAGCACTTTTTTTAGTTTTAGCCTCGTGAATAAGAGCTTTTTCCCAATTTCAGTCCCGAGTTAGCCCCTAGAATTCGTGATTTTGCGTTGTCTCAATGTCAGCTGTGACCTAGGGATATTTCATAAGTTTTAAAGCCGCATGTTGTTGCGCTTAATCACAATTCTAGCCGAGAATTAGCGTTTTTCTCCATTTTTGGCCGAAAGAACTAGTTTTGCAAAAATTTCAGGCATTTTTCTCAATTTCAGCGTTTTTTTCCTTTAATTTCAGCCGCGAATCAGCACTTTTTGTATATTCTTTCCACAAATTCGCGTTTCTTAACTAATTTTTCTCTCTTATTCTACCCATCGAATTACCGTTTCTCTCATTGCATTGCGAAGTTATACAGGAGGAATGATCAGGACTTTAACCAGTGATTGTACTAACTAGGACAAACCAAAATCGTCATATGAACCCAGGGTCGCAAACGCTTCCCTTCTGAGTTACAGGTATTTTTGTCATTTTTTGTCCAAACTCGCTCTTTTCGTCAATAACCATTTTTAGCGTCGCAGCTATTCGTAACAGAAGAAAACCGATGACGGTTATGGAAAGAGCACAAAATTTCTGTTCAAGAAATGCTGTTGCAACTAGCTGACGCCATGTTTTAGTACTTTCTTTTATTTTTCGAAAAAACGAAAAACCGTAAATTGTAATTTTTACTGTTTCTTACAAAGAAGATTTTTCTACAAACTTCAGTGGCAAAGTCACGGTTAAGTTATTGATAAAACATGCCAGTATTGTAAGCTACAAAACGGCTTTTTAAATTTCACAATCGATGCATTTTTCGCTGAGATATTGCATCTAACGTGCAGAAATCCCTGATCAGGTAGTCAAATCGAGCCACATAGCACCTACCTAAAAAAAGTGAAAACCATTATTTCCGAGCCAATGTGCTCACGGAAATAATTGTATGAAACTAATGCCTGGTGTTATTTTTTCAAATAATTACTACAAACCCCCTCCCCACCCCACAAAAATAACCAAAATCGCAGAAAAATGATTGAATAATGTGTATTGTGGACTATAAAATGAAGAAACTGGATGTAAACTGGGGAAGCCTACAACTTACTCGATGGATTGATTTTCATATGTCTTTCCCCCCCCCCATCATAAAAAGTACAAATTTACAGCTGTTTTCAGGGGATTGACAATTGTTACTTTTCTATGAGATGATTACTATTGTTTCAAAAGACTTACTAAGAGACACAATACGTGGTTTTTCGTGCAGTGGAAATTGTAATCTGGATTTCGTGTACTTAAAAAACTGAACTAGTATTTCATTATGCCGCACTTATTTTCCCATTCAGAGTACGCGGACATAGTTTTAGTGCATTTCATTCTGAAAATGTCCTATTGGTCTCGTTTATTTATGGCTTTTGCAACGGGAATTCCGCTCAAGCTCACCTCGAATATCGTAGACGATTCCCACAGCGACCGATCCCCACACCTAAAGTTTTTCGGCAAGTTTTCGACTCCGTTCGTACTACAGGAACAGCGCCCAGCGCTCGGATCACCTCCGAAAGAGGAAACCTTCAGAAGAATAATGAACAAGACGAAGAAGATGAAATCTTACGTCTAGTCACAATGGATCCCTCCATAAGCACTAGGAGAGTATCAAGAGTAGTCGGAATACCCCATACCCGTGTATGGCGGACATTGCGCATTAACGGTACGCATCCTGATCACCTGAGAAAAGTGCAAAACCTTCATGACGGCGACGAAGTTCTCCGATTACAATTTTGTCGATGGCTCGGCGCTAACCGCCATTTAGTCCCAACTATTCTTTTCACTGACGAAGCTACATTCACGAGGGAATGGAATCAACAACACGCGAAACTGGCATTTGTGGAGTGAAGAAAATCCACATGCGACTGTTGAAAAAAATTTCCAGCGACGATTCAGCGTCAATGTATGGTGTAGCGTCATCAATAATAACCTGATAGGCCCATACGTTATCGAGGGCAATCTGAGTGGAAATGTTTATTTGGACTTTTTGAAAAATGATTTACCGTACCTCCTCGATGAAGTCCCTGTGGTCACGAGATTAAGGTTAATTTATCAGCACGACGGTGCTCCTGCCCATTCCACACGACAAGTACGTAATTTCCTGAACCATG
Source organism: Corythucha ciliata (assembly GCA_038030265.1). NCBI lineage: Eukaryota > Metazoa > Arthropoda > Insecta > Hemiptera > Tingidae > Corythucha > Corythucha ciliata. The sequence goes on along the minus strand of CM075942.1, from coordinate 7,451,089 downwards.
AATATCCAGACCGATGGATAGGCCGAGGAGGCCCCATCAGTTGGCCTCCTAGATCACCAGACCTCACACCACTGGACTTCTGTATCTGGGGCTGGATGAAGGACATTGTCTACCACGTCTACAAAAGGTTTTATCATTTCAATTTAATTGACAAAATTTAATGAACACCAGCACCAGCCAGCATGGAACGACTTCTCCAGCCTGAAAAATTAAATCTCGACCCTACTTCGCCAACGGCAGCAATCGAATGGGAACACTGGCACAGGACTTTCCTTAATCTTGTCGCGTCTATTCAATCCTCGGATGAACAAAAGTTGAGAATTTTACACAACTTGGTCTCTCCAACTGTTTATCAATATATACACGGATGTGGAACGTACACAGACGCAATAACGGTTCTTAAAAATCTTTACGTCAAACCGATAAACGAAATATTTGCTCGGCATGAGCTCCAGACGAGACAGCAGCAGCCCGGAGAAACTATTGAAAGGTACGTGGAAGCTTTAAATATTTTGGCCAATCGATGTAAATTTAAAGCTGTGACGGCAGAACAAAACCGGTCCGACTTTATCAGGGACGCTTTTATTAGAGGACTAAGTTCCAGTCAAATAAGATTAAGATTACTCGAATCGTGTTCCCTAAATTTGGCCGAAGCAATTGATCAGGCGCGAGCCTTAGAACTAGCTCAACAACACTCAATAGGTTACAGTAATTCTTATTCTGTGAACGCCACGTCCGTTCCAAACCTCGATTCTGGTCAGGAAATGCCCGAAAATGACCATTTGAATGCTTCCGTTTCTTCGAAAAAATCTAGCGATTTTAAATCATGCTTTTTTTGTGGGCGACAGTATCATAGAAGACATCAATGTCCAGCCAAGGACGCCACATGCGGAAACTGTAATAAATTGGGGCATTTCTCTAAGGTATGTCGATCGAATCCAACTTTTAATCGTAAGGGTCACGTTAAACAAGTATCTGTGGTTGTTGCAAGCTCCTATACTCCCTCAAGTCTAAAAAAGGCTACCATCACTGTACTGTTAAACGGCTTCAAAGCATCCGCCTTGATCGATACTGGTAGTTCTATAAGTTTCATTAGTGAAGCACTAACGCGAACTTTAAATTTGAAAATTCAACGTTGTCGGGAACAAATTACAACGGCTTCAACGTCATTTCATTCGTCAGTTAATGGTCAGTGCTTTGTTACCTACTTTAAAATTGCCTGGCCATAAACACACTACAGTCAAACTTTACGTACTCAGGGATCTATGCTGCGATGTGCTCTTAGGCCATGATCTCTTACAACAACACGAGAGTCTAAAATTGTCATTTGGAGGCCCTAATGCTCCTTTAAATATATGTGCATTAGCAGAAGCGAAAGTACCCCCAGCTTCTCTCTTTTCACATTTGACTCCAGACTGTAAACCAATTAGCGTCAAATCAAGAAGGCATAATCCATCCGATAATTCTTTCATCAAAGAGGAAATCAAGCGTCTTCTTCAAGAGGGTGTGATAGAGCCCAGTAAGTCTCCATGGCGGGCCTCAAGTGCTTGTGACATCAAACGAAAATCACAAACGGCGTATGGTGATTGATTATTCCCTCACAGTAAACAGGTTCACTATGTTAGACGCGTACCCTCTACCAAATATTGAGGACGTAGTAAACAAGGTAGCACAATTCAACATTTTCAGCACTGTTGATCTACGAAGTGCATATCATCAAATACCCATTAATGATGCTGACAGGATATACACTGCTTTCGAGGCGGACGGACAGCTGTTCCAGTTCCGGCGAATTCCTTTTGGGGTCACCAATGGCGTGGCAGCCTTTCAAAAGGTCGTAGATGAAATAATCCGCAAGGAAAACTTGACAGCGACGTTTGCATACCTAGACGATGTCACAATTTGCGGCTCAGACAAAAATGACCATGACAAAAATCTCGAAAAATTCATGGAGGTTGTCAAGAAGTACAATTTAACAATAAACACGGAAACAAGTTCCTTCGCCCGGCCAGAAATCAACCTCCTCGGCTACATAATTAAAAACAAAACCATTAAACCCGACCCAGACCGTCTAGACCCTCTACGTCACTTGAAACCACCGACTGAAGCGTCATCCTTGAAAAGAGTTATGGGTCTGTTCTCATATTACTCTAAATTCATACCTAAATTTTCAGAAAAAGTTCGTCCTCTAGTCGTATGCAAATTTCCCCTCGATCAAGAATCACTTCAGGCATTTGAAAATATCAAGAAAGTCATCACTGACGCAGCAATTACTGCAGTAGACCCCGATTCCCCATTCACCGTCGAAACGGACGCTTCATCTTTCGCCCTTGCTGCAACCTTATCTCAGCATGGCCGCCCAGTCGCATTTTACTCTAGAATGTTGACAAAAACTGAACAACGGCATGCGGCAATCGAAAAGGAAGCGTGTGCTATAATTGAGGCGGTACGGAAATGGCGCCACTATTTAATGGGTCGACAGTTTCAACTCATAACTGATCAGCGTTCCGTATCATTTATTTTTTCGAAGGATCATACTAGTAAAATAAAAAATGAAAAAATGATGCGCTGGAGGCTAGAGCTTTCGTGTTATTCATACGACATTGTGTACAGACCCGGTAAAGAAAATGTAGCCGCTGATGCTTAATGTATCTAATTCGAAGGACAATCTGAGAAAATACCACGAAACTTTGTGTCATCCAGGTATAACACGTTTTCACCATTGGGTAAAGAGTGAAAATTTACCCTTCTCTGTTGAAGAAGTTCGTCAAATTGTAAATAATTGTAGAATTTGTTCGGAAATCAAGCCAAAATTTTTCAAGCATCACGGAACGTTGATAAAAGCGACATCCCCGATGGAAAGACTCAATATGGATTTCAAGGTCCCTTTACCTTCGAAATCCCGAAATCGTTACATCTTGACAATTATTGATGAATATTCCAGATCCCCTTTCGCTTTTCCTTGTTCAGACATGACAACAGCCACAGTTGAAAGAGCTTTAGAGTCTATTTTTCATATGTTCGGAACTCCTGCGTACATTCATTCTGATCAGGGATCATCTTTCATGTCTCACGAACTGCGGTCTTTTCTTAGTTCCCATGGGATTGCAAGTAGTAAAACAACTCCTTACAACCCAAGAGGTAATGGTCAAGCTGAACGGTACAACGGTATAATTTGGAAATCTGTCCAACTGGCTCTAAAAAGCCAATCTCTGCCAGTCACTCATTGGGAAGACGTCCTCGACACAGCCCTTCACTACATACGTTCATTGCTCTGCACGGCCACAAATGAAACACCTCATGACCGGATGTTCAAGTTTGCCAGGCGAACGGGGAACGGGACATCGACACCGAATTGGTTGACAACCCCAGGTCCAGTATTGTACGTAAGCACGTAAGAGCTTCGAAATTCGACCCGCTGATGGAAGAAGCTACGCTCCTAGAAGGAAACACTGAGTACGCTCAGATCGGATTGAAAGACGGAAGAGTAACGGTGGTATCCACTAGAGACATCGCACCCATCCCCGTTCAAGATAATTTGGACTCTTTTGACGCGTCTCCACCAATTATCGACGCCTGTACACCTCTAGACCTCTCGTTAGAAAATGCTATCACGGACGAAAGAGACTCTCCTGAACTAATTCAAAACATACCATCTTCTCCTCCCACTATACCCGAAATGAGAAGAAGTACAAGACCGAGAAAACTGCCGGCTTATCTCTCGGACTATATTATTTAATACCGAAGCTCTGGATGAAGACTTCTCTCTTGGACGGAAGAATGTTATAATTATCAATTCCACTTTATGTTATTTAAATACCCTCCAACCTTATGACTTTTTGTTTACAATTGTTTTAAAAGTTCAGTTCGTTTCTCACACGGTTTATTTTGTCAATTAAAGCCTTATTCTACAAAAGGTTTTATCATTTCACAAGATTAGGCCCTCCCATAGTCCACAATACACATTATTCAATCATTTTTCTGAGATTTTGGTTATTTTTGTGGGGTGGGGAGGGGGTTTGTAGTAATTATTTGAAAAAATAATACCAGGCATTAGTTTCATACAATTATTTCCGTGAGCACATTGGCTCGGAAATAACGGTTTTCAATTTTTTTAGGTACCTAGGTGCTATGTGGCTCGATGACTACCTGATCAGGGATTTCTGCACGTTAGATGCAATATCTCAGCGAAAAATGCATCGATTGTGAAATTTAAAAAGCCGTTTTGTAGCTTACAATACTGGCATGTTTTATCAATAACTTAACCGTGACTTTGCCACTGAAGTTTGTAGAAAAATCTTCTTTGTAAGAAAAGGTAAAATTACAATTTACGGTTTTTCGTTTTTTCAAAAAATAAAAGAAAGGACTAAAACATTGAGATGACCCAGGGGATTATTAGGGAGATTCGGACAGGACACGGGATGGACTCACTAATCTAAAGAAATGCTAGCACTAACGAATAGAAGGAAAACATTAAAAGTATATTAAAAACATCTTAAATTACGTTAAACACAGAATTGTTCACAATGGCATGGGGGGGGGGGGGTACGACTTCGGACGAGGATTAGGTTTGGGGTCAATAATTTCAATAACTCACCAGTGCCGACGGGAATAATCTTTTTTGGGGTGAAAAGGTTCGGGATGGTCTTCTAGGATAGCCAACTTCTCTCCGCTCTATCGCGGCACATTTCTCTTGTAAAAAGGGAGGGGGGCTTCGGCCTCGGTGGTCGTCCTAGATGGGCGACTTACCGTGTGCGCGGTCGTCTCCCGGCCGACCCGCTGGGTGGCAGCGGTGATTGTTACGGTGGGGGGTCAGCAGCTTGGACTAATATCCTGCTACTGGCCCCCCTCCCTGGTGGATGGGGCGGAGTTTTTCGCTGCCCTGGAGAACGCCCTGGAATGCCTGAGGGGCATCCCAGTGGTCATAGGGGGGGATTTTAATGCGTGGGACCTCGCGTGGGGCTCGAGGAGGGGAAGCCGGAGGGGCGCGCAGGTGCGCGATCTCATGTCTGGGTGGGGACTTGTGCTCGCGAACCGGTCCGAGTGCGGACCCACCTTCCGCGGGCCGTCGGGGGAGTCGTACATTGACTTAACCCTTCTGGGTGGTCAACCACTCCCTCGGTTGTGTTCGTGGGAGTTGGGCATGGACACCTCGGCCGACCACTGCCTCGTGTCATTTGGCATCGTCACAGGTGTCAGTGGCCGTGGCGTGGGAGGTTCGGGATCGGGCCGGTTTGACTTCAGGCGTGCCCGATGGGACGCGTACAGGTGCCAGGCGGATCGCCTCCTCTTCGAGGCCGACCTTGCGGGCCCTCCTCCGGGGGCGTCGGGATTGGAGCTCGTGGACGAGGCCGTGGAGGCGATGGAGGCCATCGTCATGGGCTCCGCTGACGATACAGTCCCGCGTGTTCACCAATCACGTGGCGGGATAGTTCCGTGGTGGAATGCCGAGGTTGCGGGTCTTTCCTCGCGGGCTCGTAGGCTGCGCCGGGCCTATCAAAGGACTCGAGGCCCGGGTCGCGAGGCTGCAGGCGGGCGTTATGCGCTCGCGAGGGGGGACCTGAAAAAGGCTCTTCGGCGGTCCGGGCGGGCCGCGTGGAGGACGTTCGTTGAGGATGGTCTCTCGGCGAACCCTTGGGGCATTCCCTACAGAGTCGCCGTGGGGAAGATCAGGTCTCCGAGCGTCCTCCCGTTTCTGGAAGCGTCGCGTGGTGGGGGAACTGTGGAGGATACGCTGAGGAACTTCATCCGACGTATCTTCCCGCGGGACGAACCCGGGGAGGACTCTGCTGCGGATCGCGAATCAAGAGCGGAAGCGGCGGTGGTCCCACAAACGGCAGGCAGTGAGCTCTTCACGGAGGAGGAGCTTCGGGACGCCCTTGGTGGGTTGGCGTCGGGCAGGGCTCCGGGGTTCACCGGGGTGTGCCCTGAGATGCTTAAGCATCTCCCGGACTCGGCGGTGGAGTCCTTTTTGGGGATCTACAATCGATGTCTTGTGGCGGGGTACTTCCCGGTGAGATGGCGGGTCGCTGTGGTGATACTTCTTCTGAAGTCGCCCGACCGCGACCCGGCGTCTCCCGGTAGCTATAGGCCGATTAGCCTCCTGCCCTGCGAGAGCAAGGTCCTGGAGCGGCTCCTCCTTGGCCGGTTGGAGCCCTTCATCAAGGAGGCGCTCCATCCGCGCCAGTTTGGGGGGGTAAGAGGGGGCTCGACGGACGCGGCACTGGACGCGGTGCAGACCCTCGTCGATGCCCCCTACGGGAAGTACAAGGTGGCGGTCCTGCTGGATGTGCAGGGGGCCTTCGACTCAGTGTCGTGGCCCGGGGTCTTGATGGCGCTGCGAGATGCTGGTGTCCCAAACGACATCTTTAGGGTGATCGCCTCGTACTTCGAGTCGAGGGAGGTGCGGCTCCGCTACGGTAGTGAGGAGGTGCGGGAACCTCTCACCAGAGGTTGCCCGCAGGGGTCGGTTCTCTCGGCTGCTTTGTGGAACCTTCTCTTTGCCGCCCTTTTGTGGCTTTTGCAGGGGGAGGGTTTCGAGGGAGTGGCGTACGTGGACGACCTTGCGGTTGTTGTCGCGGCGCGCTCCCGGGACGAGGCCGGTCGGGAGATCGATCGGCTGTTGCGGGGCGTGGACGAATGGTGCGGGGCGGTCAAACTGGCTCTCGCGGTGCCGAAGACCCAAATGGTCCTAATGCGGGGTCGTCTCTCGCAGGGTAGCCCCCTGGTGGTGCGCTATCGGGGATCACGCCTTGTGGGGGAACGGCAGGGCCGCTACCTAGGGGTCGAGATTAACCCGGGGAGGACAGCGACCCCGCAGCTAGAGGCGGTTGCGGGGAAGCTGGAGAGGACCTTTGCCCTCTTTAGGTCGGTGGGGGGCAACGTATGGGGCACGAACTTCCACTGCCGAGCTCGTTACTTCAGGGCGGTATTCATACCTACCCTGCTGTACGGTGCAACGTGGTGGTGGCACCGGCCCACGAAAGCTCAGAGGGCGAAGGTCCTCAGCTTGCAGCGGCAGGCCTTGGTAAGGGTGACCATGGCGTACCGGACTGTCAGTTCCGACGCGCTTCAGGTGCTGGCGGGGATACCTCCTGCGGACCTCCTGCTCGACGCATGGGTTCACGGGCGCCGCCTGGTTCAGGGAAACTTGGACCGGGTACGGTGCCGTGAAGATTGGGCAGAGCGCCTCGGTCTCTTGGCCGAGGAGTGGGGGGCCGCATGGGGCCTCCGCCTCCTTGACGACCTAGTCGTTGAGGCTTGGCAGGCGCGTTGGACTTACAGTTCAACGGGTAGGCGTACATTCGGGTTCGTGCCCGACGTTCGGACGAGACTGGCAGCGGCCAAGTGGTTCACCCTTGAGCACGCTGCCATGCAAATCCTGACTGGACACGGCTCGTTTAACGCCAAGTTGTGGTTCTTCCGGCGGCGGGACTCTCCAACATGCCCTTGTGGTGTCGAGGAGGAGACCGCCGACCATGTGCTTCGTCGCTGCAGCCTCCACGGGGATCTGCGGCGGGCGACATGGGGGAGTGGAGGCCCGCCGGGAGACGCGGCTCTTGTCCGAGACCGGCGGGCGTATGGCCGCCTCCTGGCCTTCTCCCGCTCCTGGCTGGAGCGAAGAGGGCTGGGACCGGCCATGCTTGAGTAGGGTTCCCTACTCGGGCAACCCGGGCAGGGTTCTCTTCCCTGTCCGGTTTCGGTCCATGGCGGAAGCCAGCATCCTCAGCTCAAAAGACCCACCTCCGCGTGGTCTCTCTCGGGCACGGCTGGCTGGCCAGCAGCCGTGGCTAACGGGTTGAGCTGAGCGATGGGACCGACTCTGTTGCGGTATCCGGGCCAAAGATGGGGTACAGGCCAGGTAAAGGCCTGCAAAAAGGTCTAGGTACTGGCCACATCTTAAGGAGTTCCGCAGAGAGAGAGAGGCTTCCCCTTTTTCGGTATTTTCCTTTCCCCATAATTTGTTTCCACCCCCCTTCCGCTAATATTGCGGATCATTCAGCGAATCAGGGCCTCTGTACGCTCAACGTCGGCCCTAGCGGTGGGGGTTTCCACGGGGAATCTTTAACGCGGGAATGGCTAATGAATCATAACATATTAGAAAATAGGAAAGAGTGGCACTGGGGTTCGAACAATGGGAGGAGGTAATTTTGAACTGGAAGGGGTATTTACATTGCATTGAATATTATACTGCACTCTGGCGCGTTGATGTGACGAAAATCGTCACAGTCACCCTCGGTAGCAGGAAAAAAATGCTGTTGCATTTTAAAAAAAAAGAAGTCTTAGGTCCGTTCCTGGAGTGGTCCATGGGGTGAAGAATGCGGAGGCGTCAACGGAATCGTATTGACAGTAGTGCCTCAACTCAATTGACCGTGTTGTGGAATCAGACTCCGCCCACGGAGTGTTGTGAGGTGGTCATTTGGGGACATTGACGAGGACCGTGGATTGCCTTCGGTGGTGGTAGACATCGAACGTGGCTGGATTGGCATATCCATGGTCCATGGTGGTTGGGTATCCTTGGCTGTGAGTGGGAGCCAATTGTAGGTCTGGGTCGTCGTTTGTGCGGCTAAGCGAAGGAAATTCAGCTTGACGCTGACGGGTTGGTGTTGACCGATACGCGACCGCGAGGACTAGCAGCCCATAGTCCGCATGATTTTATGTTTAACGTCCAGTCATGTACCTTGAGGGCCTGCATCTTTCAGGTACGTGATTCAACCGTTTCGGATCCGGTTGGATGGACGATTGACAGAAGTTTGCGAGGTTTGGGGAGTGGTGTTTGATTGGTAGGGTTTAATTTGTGACGCATGGGCGAGTTTTATATCACGAGGGTTTTCAAGTGATTGAAGTAAGTATGAAACCGGAGAGTTTACTTTTGTTATTTTATAGGGTGTAGAATATTTGAAACTTAATTTTTTGGCAATTTTCTTGCTTTTTGGGGCAGGATATACATATATTCCTTTAGGAGGACAGTGTCACCGATTTGAAATTGTACTTTTCTGTGATGACGGTTATAATTGCGAGCAATTCGATGATGGGACTGTAGCAGTGCTTTATAAGCCTTACTTAGATTATCGTGAGTCGTTGAGGGATTTGAGGAAGGATATTGGGTTGGTATGTTCCATTTGATATTGAGGGGAGTAAAGGGTTGCCGTCCTATGAATAAATGAGCGGGGCTGAAACCGGTAGCAGAGTGAATTGCAGAATTTAAAGTTAGTTGGATGGAGGCTAATTTGGTATCCCAGGAGGTTTGGTCCGTGGAGTGGTAGGCAATAAGAATAGGTTTGATTGTACGAATTTGGCGTTCTGTAAGGGACGGATTGGGGTAGTGACGAATCAAGTAGAGTGGTTTGATACCTTTGTTAAACAGGAATTGTTTGTATGCACTTGATCGGAAAATGCTTGCCCTGTCTGAGCAGATAACGGTGGGGTATCCGAAATGGGGGAAAATTTGTGTTGTTAGTACAGAGATAATAGTTGCTGTAGTCGCATTCGGCATTGGGATTATGAATGTATACTTGGTAAAAGCGTCGACGGCGACGAAAAAGTATTGATTGCCGTTGCGGGTTGTGGGAAGGGGTCCGGCCAGGTCAATGAAGATTTTTTCCATTGGAAATGTGGGAAAAGTGGAGGATAAATGCCCTGGGGGTTTGGTTTGAGGGACTTTGGCTCTCTGGCAGGTTAAACATTGGACAATTTTGTTTTTAATAAACGAATGAATTTGGGGGCAATGAAAAAGGGTGGTTATTGCTGATATGGTCTTGACTGTACCAAGATGGCAACCGTAGTCTGATTCGTGGTAATATTGGAAAACCATGTCATATAGGTTTCTGGGGAGGACTACTTTGGGAGTACTGGAGGGTCGTTGCTGGAATAATAATTTATTGTGTTGTATATAATACGGGCCAGTATGGTTCTTTTGTTTTATTTCTTGAATTATTTTAGCAAGCTTAGGGTCTCTGGTTTGGTGATCAAAGATTTCCGTAAATATTGGGGGGAATTGACCAAGGATGGTAAAAATTTGTCCGTAGCTTTCGGGGCTGCTAATAAAAAGGAGGTCTTGTTGATCGGGTTCTTGTGGGAGTTCTGTGGGATTTCGACTTAAGTAATCAGCTAAAGAGTTTTGTTTGCCGGGTAAATGGTGAGGGGTGTAGCGGAATTGTATAAGTTTTAGCATGGTACGTAGTATGCGGGGATTCTTGTCGGCCATTGAAGTCATAAAGATGATGGCGGAGTTATCTGTGTACAGGTGGAAATGGCGATCTTCTAAGTACAGTCGAAATTTCTGTACGCCATATTGTACTGCCAGAAGTTCCTGTTCGTAGGTGGAATACTTCTGTTCACGCTGACTAAATTTTTTACTCTCATACGCGATTGGTTGGGGCTGGCCATTGGGGAGGCGTTGGACTAAAACAGCTGCAGCTCGTATAATATAAGCGTGTATAATTCAAAGGGGCGGGTGAAATCCGGGAGCGAAAGGACAGTGGGGCTGGTAATTTTCTTTCGGAGGGTGCTCCAGGCTTTCTCACATTCTGTGCTCCAAACAAAAGGAGTGTTTTTCTTTTTTAAATCATTGAGTGGGGCTGCGGTTACAGCGAGATCGGGGAGGAATCTGGAGAAGAATTGGAGAGCTCCCAGGAAACTCGATACTTGTTTCAAGTTTTTTGGGCGGGGGATTTGGAGGAGCGCTTGTATTCGATCGTCCGATATGTAGAGCTGACCGTTGGAAATTCTATGACCAAGGTATTGAACATGGGTCTGGGCGAGGTGTACCTTTTGGGGGTTGACGGTAAGGCCTGCGAGCCGGAAACGGCTTAGAACCTCATCGACGTGTTTAATGTGTTCTTTGTACGTTTTGGAATAGATCAGTACATCATCGAGGTAATTGAAGACGAACTGATATTTGATGTCTCCTAGAATTCTGTCCATAAGGGAGGAAAGGACTTGTCCACCAGTAGCAAGACCGAAGGGGATGGTGGTGTAACAATAAGTTCCAAACGGGGTACTGAATGCTGTAAGGGGGTAAGACGAAGGATGGAGAGGAATCTGGTGGTATGCCTTTTTGAGGTCGAGAAGGGTGAAATAGTTCGCATGTTTCAGATGGAGGAAAGCATCTTTCACGGTGGGCAGGTGGTAATCGATAAATTCAATATTGGAGTTCACTAGGCGGTAATCAACTATGAGTCTCCAGTCTACTGGATTATTTGGGGAAACTTTTTTAGTGAGAAAACAAGGGGACGCCATTTGGGTTTGAACTGGATCCTAGTTGTAATAATTCTTGGATTTTAGTTTTTAAAATTTGGAGCTTATCGGGAGGGAGGTGATACGTTTTGATGCGGTGCTTCCATTCCGCACCTGGTCTCATTGCTATCTTGTATTCTGCAAGGTGGGTTTTTCCAAGCCTATCTGTTAGGACTTGGGGATGTTTTGATATAAAATAGTTGAGGAGGTTATTATTTTGTGTAACTGTGGAGGAGGGTTTTGACACTTGAATGGGAAAGAGTGTCGGTTTTTGGAGACGCCGCGGTATTTGTTGGGGGGTTAAGAACTTGTGCTTCTTTTTGGGGGAAAATGAAAAGTGGTATCTTTGGCTGGAGAAATTTAGAACAATGTTGGAGAGGGATAAAAAATCTGAACCTAAGACGAGATCGATTGCTAGATTTGGAACGATGAGGACTGGTACTTCGAATGATTTGTTCGCTATTCGGACAGTGATAGGGGCTTCTTGGGTAATTGTCAAATGGGAAGAATTGGCCATCGCAATATTTATGGGTTTTGTGAGGTTTCTTGGATGCAGAAATTGCCGAAAATGTTGCTGGAAGAAGTCACCGTTAATACAGCTTTTCGATGCTCCTGAGTCCAACAATGTTAGTGCTTTAACTTTACCATTAAGGCGGGTGAAAATTTTGTATGGGACGTTGTCGTTTATTTTACAAAGGTGGGGCGTTGAAATATTTTCTGCATCCAATTGTATTAGTTTTTTGAGTTTCTCGGCTTGTTTTTGTGGTTAAAGGAATTATTGATATTTGTCTGTTGAGGCGAGAGAGAGCGTGAAGGGCTCCTTCGGGAAGAGAACGTCTCGATTGGCTTCCAGGAAACCGAGACGTTGGGATTGACTTCGCAGGACATGAGGGGCATGATGCGGGGGGACTGGGGGGTTTTCGTTGCAGAGTCAGCATGGGCGTAACACAGTTGTTGCCCTGGGCTTCTATGAGAGTTTTTTCCCGATTTAAAACTTTGTTGTTGTTTGAAATGTGAATTGTGCGAGTAGTCGGGGCGTCGAGTTTTATTTGGAATATTTTGGGCGTTGTGCGGTGGGCTAGAGGTGTATCGGTAGTGGTCATTGTGTGAGAGGCTGGTATTAAAGCGGTGGTGATCAGTGTTGGAATCAGGGCCGGAAAACCATTGTTTTGAAGAGTTAAAATTTAATGGGCGAGGCCGGGGACGAAAAGAGGTTTGATATTCTGTTTTGAAATGAATTTGGGAGTAGTTTAATTCTATTTGTTCGACCGCTTGTATGAACAGTTCTAATTCTGAAAAGTTGGTTGGTCTTTGAAGGTGGAAATAATTAGTTTTGGAGTGGATCGTAGCGTTGTTTAAAATAATTCCTATTATCTCTTGATCCGAATGGGTAGGTATTTAAAATTTGGGCTATATTGAGAACACGAGAGGCAAAATTACGGAAGGGTTCTTGGGGCTTTTGGGTGGCAAATAGGTAATTTAATTGAATTTGGGTTTTTGATAGTAAATTTATAATTTCGGAAAAGAAGGCGTCACGAAATACTGGAAGGATGGTTCAGGGGTGTTAAATACTATACGTTTCAAAAAGTCCGAATTTTGTTGGACCGCTAGATGCAACATGGCGTTGGCGAAATTTTGGGGGGACAATTTATGGATTTCTTGAATCCCTAATAAAAATTTAACAATAGAATCGAGGTTGTAGGTTTGCAATTTATCAATTTGGTTTAAAGCTTTCTCCAAGAATTTTGGAAGTTTGCCATGCGGGAAAGGATCAGGGGTATTGTGCTGTGGAGTCAATGGGCCGGAGGTTGGGATGTTGCTGGTGTTTTCGGCAAAAGTTACCTTTCCCGAGTGGTCTGTCACAAAGGTTTTCCTGTCGTGGACCAATGTTCCCGTTTTGACTGCTGGGGGGAGGGTTTGGGGAATGGTGCATGTGAGTGGCGTGGCTGAGGCGGCTCCTTCAAGATTTGAGACCCTATGTGATAATTTATTTAAGGTTTCATCTATTTCTGTAATTTTGTTGAAATGTTTAGTTAGGGTTGCATGGTCCGAATTTTGATTTTTTATTATCTGGCTAAGCTTTTGTGAAATATCGGCAATGGCCGCTGTCAAATCGGGTTGTTCATCTTTGCAGCAGTAATTCTTGAAGGAGGCCTTCCTCGCCGCATTTAATTTTTTATAATTAACCAAAGTGATTATGGAACAATTTTCACAATAGGCACTATGACATTGGGAGCATGTTATTTGATCTACGGGCGGAGTGGGTTCATCGCACCTGGAACATGTAGATTCCATCTTGCGATAGGGATATAATTATAATTAGGAGATTCTATTTTTTCCGACTGCGCCAAATTCCCTGAGATGACCCAGGGGATTATTAGGGAGATTCGGACAGGACACGGGATGGACTCACTAATCTAAAGAAATGCTAGCACTAACGAATAGAAGGAAAACATTAAAAGTATATTAAAAACATCTTAAATTACGTTAAACACAGAAATGTTCACAATGGCATGGGGGGGGGGGGTACGACTTCGGACGAGGATTAGGTTTGGGGTCAATAATTTCAATAACTCACCAGTGCCGACGGGAATAATCTTTTTTGGGTTGAAAAGGTTCGGGATGGTCTTCTAGGATAGCCAACTTCTCTCCGCTCTCCTTTTCGCCGCTCTATCGCGGCACATTTCTGTTGTAAAAAGGGAGGGGGGCTTCCCCTTTTTCGGTATTTTCCTTTCCCCATAATTTGTTTCCACCCCCCTTCCGCTAATATTGCGGATCATTCAGCGAATCAGGGCCTCTGTTCGCTCAACGTCGGCCCTAGCGGTGGGGGTTTCCACGGGGAATCTTTAACGCGGGAATGGCTAGTGAATAATAACATATTAGAAAATAGGAAAGAGTGGCACTGGGGTTCTAACAATGGGAGTAGGTATCTTTTTCTCAATATTAACAACCGCTTTTATAAATTTTTTTTTCAATTTCAGCCGTGAATCAGCGTTTATCTCAATTGTACAAGCGATTTTAGCCATTCTTTCTACTTAAAAAGCCCAAATAAAAAGGAAAATAAGTCCTCTCCCGCTGTTGATGAACATCGAGAGAGGACTTGTTTTCCTTTTTATCTGGAACATCACTTCCGCACCTACGGCCTATTATTCATTAAAAAGCCCAATTTTCTCACGTTTAAGCTTTTCAGGGGCCCCATCCGAACGGGGGCCCGGGGCGGTCCGCCCCCCCCCCTCGGTACGCTAGAGAGCACAGTGCTTACATTTATTTCCATTTTTTTCAGTTAATGGTCTTTTCTAAATACACGGAGCTACAAGAAGAGGCAGTCGACTACCACCATGCACTTCTCGATGTCGGATTCGTCGACCCTGACGCTACAATGGACTTCTCCGCCGTATTTTAAAAACGTCGACAAGGTAAGCATTTCAATAAGATGTTCTTCAAATTCAATACGAAAAAAAAAAAGTTTTCTCTTTTTTATATATATATCGTTTCCATCAAAAAAATTTCTAAATAAATTAACGAAAAACAAAATTTCTCACTTTTAAACTTCAACACAACGTATTACACGTAGACGTAACACGAAAGAGTGCAAGTTAAAAATTAAACTAAAGGAAATGAACAAGCAGCCCTTGGGCTGACTCTTTCTCAGACGTTTTTTTTTTCTTTTTTTTTTTTTTTCGTCTCATTCTTTTTTGGTTACTTAAATAGAACAACAACGAAAGCGCCATTATTTTTTTTTTTTTATAAAAATCGAATGTCACGGGCGGGCGGGCACAAATGTGGAGAGTTGTCATTTTTTTACAAAAATAAACCAATTAGGTCTTGAGGAACGTTCCCTTTTTGATTTTTTTTTTTTTAACGAATTTAATTTTTTTTTTGGTCATTTTAGGTGTAACACGATTCACATTGGGTAGGGGGAGGGGGGGAGGGCACTGGAAGCCAACACTTTTTTTTTTTTTTTGCTTGCGTGAATTGCTGCAAAGTTAGTGGAAAACGAGCCGTTATTTGTCGACGAAATCATTAAAACTAAAAGAGAGAGAGAGTGAGAGAAATGAGAAAAATATCACAATGAGTAAGATTTACGCAATAAAAAAAAAGGAAGGAGGGAAATCAATCTCGTCGACAGAACGATATGTTTTTACCTGTTTTATAAAAAAACGAAAAATGGCTCACAATCCCCGAGGAAAAATTGAATAAAATTGATAACGATGGCATAAACATACATCTTTGGGCCTATCATTTTGTTAATATTTTTGTTCTTACGTATAACTAACTATACAATATTACAATATTTAACAGTTCAAATCAAGATCGTAACTGACGAACAGTCAAGACTAAAAGTATTTTAAGCAACCCCCAAAACATCAGCATCTTCGTTATGGGGGGGGGGGAGAGAAAGGGAGGAGGATAAAATAGTTACAGCCTTTGACTGCTTACACATAATCATAATACTAGAAAAATTATAACTTTGAGGTAATCACGACTTCATTTTCAAAATAAATGACATATTTTTAGAGTAAAATATGCGAAGTAAAAATTATTTACGTTTTAAAAATAAGGGCGTCATGCAGAGCGTATTTACTATTCTTAGACAATAGAATATACATTGAGATAGTAATTTCATCCAAAATATATAAATATTTTTTTGTTTTGTTTCACATTTACAACACATTCAAACTTAAAATGTAAAAAAGGTCTTTTTCGTACAGAAAAAAAAATGCAGCGGAACGAGGGAATTTTCTTTTTGTCATCACGCGCAAGTTGCACCAAAATGAATCAAGCCCACTGAGTCGCCGGCTTTCAGGAGTCGTTAGCAATTCTGCCGAGGAACTCTCTGGTACTGAAAAGAAGAGGAATAACGGTTAGGGGGAATAAGAGAAGTGCGTTGTGGGAGACAATAGGCTTGTTCCATTGTTTCCTCTAGCGTGGAAAAAAAAATAGTCCACCAACACGTGATTCCATTGAGATTTTGAGAAATAATTTAATGAAATCATGTGTGTCAGTGCAGCCCTTATAGTACGGTGAAATTAGACCTAAACCCCAACATCCAAAGTGAAAGTTTCCCTTCAACGCCAAATTGTTCCTTTCATTCGTTTCATTCTCCAATAAGCCATCAAAATCGACTTAAACTGATCACGGGCCCCATCGATTGGTCCAATTACAAGGCCTATGTTAATCTTCACACCAACATAAATCACAGACTATGAAATACTGAAGAAGTCGACAAAGCATCGGGGAATTTACCTCTACCATCGAGAAAGCTGTGAAAGCCTCTACTATTCCTACAACCAGGGGTGGGCAGTAATTGAATTACATGTAATTGAATTACGTAATTCAATTACAATTTAGTAATTGGTAATTTGTAATTGATAACAACACGCCATTGTAATTGGAGGATCAGATTGAAATCTCGTAAGGTTGAAAGGAGGCGGGTAATTTCACATTTTAGTCATCATTCCACCCAGCCAGCACACTCTTGAATCTGGACATCTTGCTGGCCTCATCATAGCCTCGATCTCTCATTTAAGGGCGATTTTTGGACTCTACTCGCAAATTAGCGCTTTTCTCAATTTTGGCCGCAGATTAGCGGTTTTGCCCCACCCCCTTCCATCCATGAATTTGCGCATTTTCTCAACTTTAGCAGCAAAGTATCGTTTTTATCCAGAGAGCGATGTTTCTTAGTTATCCACGTTTTCCTCAATTTCAGCAGCGTATTACCGATTTTTTAATCTTTTTACCAGGGGATTAGCACTTTTCTCAGTTTCAGCTGGAAATTAACGTTTTTCATTAGTGTTTTCCTCAATATTAGCCGCAAAATAGGGGGACTTTTCATGAATTACGATGTTTTTGTTTCACCATACGCAATGCATGAGCGATTTTCCTCAGTTTACTCGGGAATTAGCGGTTTCTTCACCTATTGCCACAAATTAGCTTTTTTTTTTTCAATTTCAGCCTGAAAAGCTGCCTTCAGAATCCGCAAATTGGCGTATATTCAGTTTTTGGTGGAAATAAGATTTTTTCTCAATTTCAACCGCGAATTAACGCTTTTTACTTCCATGTTCCCTACGGGAATGGAAGTGTGGTGTTCGTGAAAAAAATCGAATCCGAGCTGACATCACATTCATAATGTACAACCTCAAAAAAGTTGAAAAAAGTGGTTTTTGGCATGCCGTCGGTCTGTCGCTTTTTTTTTCGATAAATTGCATGAAAATGAAAACCTGGCTATTTCTTAATATCAGAAGCGCAAATCTGACCTTTGTTTTGAGAAAAAATCATTTATCGGACATGTTCTCCCCGTACCGAAATGTCGTTTTTGGATATAACTTCTGAACAGGTCATTCCAGAATTTTTTTGATATTTTTTTCGGATTCCTCGTGAAATTTCTTTGCGAATTGACCACAATATTGCCGAAAAAATGCAACTTTTTTTTTTTGGACAAAATCGTCGTTTTTAGCGCAAAAGGACCAGTAGCAAAAAAAGACGGTCGAAATTGCAAAAAAGGGCTTCGAGAGCCCCTTTGTATCTTAATTGCAAATAGTTGTACCCAAAAAAACTGAGATTAAGAGAAAATTGTGGGAGGAGATCGATTTGGCGAGACTACGTCAAAAATTATTTGCCACAGATTTTTTTTCATAACTTCAGAACAAGTGACTCCAGAATTTTCTTGATATTTCTTTCGGATTCCTCGTGAAATTTCCTTGCGAATTGACCACAATGTTGCCGAAAATATGCAACTTTTTTTTGTGGCCAAAATCGTCGTTTTTAGCGCAAAAGGACCAGTAGCCAAGTTGCATCTGGGTATGGCGTAGGAGCCCAAGTGAGGCTTAGGCGCCTGCCGGGTTCAAAGCCCGGCGCCCCCGACAAAAAAAAAAAAAAAAAAGAAGTAGCCAAAAATGACGGTCGAAATTGCAAAGAAAGGCCTCTAGAGCCCCTTTGTATCTTAATTGCAAATATTTGTACCAAAAAAAAACTGAGGTTAAGGGAAAATTGTGGGAGGTGATAGATTTGGCGTGACTGCGTTAAAAATTATTCGCCACAGATTTACATAGTAATCTAAATCTAGTTGTTTCTTGGCATGAAAAACGCGAGTATGACCTTTGTTTTGAAGGTAAATCATTTTCCAGGCCTGCTCTTCCCGTAGCGGAATAATATTTTCGGTATTAAACTCGAAACAATTGGTCCTGTAATTTTGTAACTATTTTGTTAAGATTTCTCGTTCAATTTCCATGCGAATTGACTACAAAGTTCCCGAAAACAAACCTCTTTCACGTCCATGTTACTCACGGGCATTTTTTTGCCATCTTGTATGTGTAGGTCAGAAGTGTTCGAGAAAAAAAATGCGAACTCTGAGAAGCTCGTACAATTTTTTGGCAGCCCAAAAACCAAAATTATTGAGCGCTTCTTTTAGTTTCTTCTAAATATCCCGAAAATGAGTTACTTTACGGGAAAATCTTCACTCACAAAACTTGTTGAGCAATAAATTTCTAAAAAATTTTGTATGTGAAGTAGTTTTCCACGATGAATATGGAACGGGCTACAGCTTTTCGAAGTTGTAGTTCCAAAATGGTCAAAGGACCTAAAATCACCTGCATTTTGGACTGTTTTCTATTTTTTGATTTTTTGGTATGAAAGAACGAAGACAGACAATTGAAGGAGGATTGAAAATTGAGGGACGATTGATGGTTATAGTCGTTGATTGATAAGGGTGGGTAATTGAAGATTAGTCGATGTGGGCTGAGGGTTGATTATTGATTATGTGCGACCAAGAATTTGTTTGGATTTAGGGTTATGAAAATGTTGGTGTTTGAGGAATGAAGACTGCGTGATTGATGATTCACGGATTGTGTGGAGGACCACACGATACTTCCATGTTCCCGTTTTTGGCGTTCATCAATAATGCATAAAAAAAAAAATAATAATAAACAAGAAAACTTCCATAGCCGTATCAATTTTTTCAGTGCTCCGACGCTTCCGATTTCATGCTGGTTAAAGGGTAACATGGGCGCTCGAGTTTTATTTCATATTTTTCGACTAACGCGCCCATGTTACCCTTTAACCAGCATGAAATCGGAAGCGTCGGAGCACTGAAAAAATTGATACGGCCATGGAAGTTTTCTTGTTTATTTTTTTTTTTTTTATGCATTATTGATGAACGCCAAAAACGGGAACATGGAAGTATCGTGTGGTCCTCCACACAATCCGTGAATCATCAATCACGCAGTCTTCATTCTTTTAAATTGTAGCGGCGACGTGTCGTGGCGTTTCAAATCTGTGAATTAGCGAATTTTCTCAATTTCAGTCACAAATTGGCGCCTGGCGCAATTTCAGCTGTAAATTGGCGATTTTTTCCATTCTTAGCCGCGAATTAGCAATTTTCTCAATTTTTAGGCTTAAAATTAACCTTTCTCTTAATTTTTACCAGGCTGATTATATTATTTTCTAAATATTACCCGCAAAATAGCCGGTTTTCACATTATACCACCGCATTAGCAATTTTATAAAACTTTTATAGATATAGATTATTGCTTCTTTTCAGTTCTAGCCGTGAATTAGCGTAATTTTTAACATTGTACTATAGCCATGCATGAATTTGCCATTTTTCTGATTTTAGCCACAAAAATGCCTTCAGAAAAGAAGAATTTAAATTATAAATGTAATTTTTTTTCAAACCAAAAAATGTACATCTATCCATCATTTTCTGTCGAAAAATCATCATTTTTAAATTATAAATTTCACGACACTTAATTCGTAAATTATTGATGTTTCTCAATTTTAAGCGAATTTTTGCTTTTTCTAAATTTTAGCAGCGTGGTAGCATCTCCATGCAACCCGTGCATTATCTACTGAATTTTGTCAATTTTTGCCAAGAATCGGCGTTTGACTCAATTTAAGCTGAAAATCATTAATTTTTCCCATTTTTAACTGAGAATTAGCACTTTTCCCCCAATTTGAACTGAAAATTAACGTTTTTCTTAATTTTAGCTGCGCTAATTGGTGATTTTTTCAATTTTTGCCGCGAATTAGTGGTTTTGTTCATTTTGTATCCGCGAAATAACGTTTTACCATAACTCTATATCTGCAAATTGCAAATTAGCGATTTTTCCCAATTTCAGTGTGAAATCGAGTTTTGTGCTAATTTTGCGTCCATTCAGCATCCTATTCCCTTTTTCATACGCGAATGGGCGATTTTACGCCATTTCAGTTGTAAATTTGCCATTTTTGGTTAATTTTAACCTGAAAGCGTCTTTTATTTGTCAATATTATAGCGTGTTTTCTCAACTTTACACAAAACTTTTTGCGTTGATTTTCACAATTTATTGGTAGAATGGCCTCCATGTACCGGGAATCAGCGATTTTTTTTCTTAATTTTAGTCTGGACGTTGCATCGCGAGACCACGAATCAGCCATTAGCGATTTAGCCAAATTAGCAAACCATGACTATCCGGGGTTCCCCGTGACAGTTCGCAGGCTGGGATGTGGGGCAAAATTAGCAAATTTGACCCCGGACATTTCGCAACCCTACTCATGCGACGCGTTTGGCATCTTGGGGCTATGCTGTTCCTGATTCCTACCTCAAAGATCTGTTCTGACGTTCGATTGTTGGCTGGACGCACTAAAAAAATGACAGTGAACAAGAGCAAGACGCTTGCGTGTTCCACAAATCCAGCTCTTGGGTAATTGGTAATTGAAATAGTAATTCAATTACAGTAATTTCAATTTGTAATTATTCGTGGAAGTGAAAAGTAATTGGTAATTTGTAATTAATCCGTTTTTTTGGAAGTAATTTGTAATTAATTACTCAAAAAGCTGTAATTTGCCCACCCCTGTTTGCAGCATTGATCCTGCATCCAGCACTTAGTTTTAATGTTATGATCGTATTGACGAAATGTTCGTTGAAACTGTAACGAAGGGACAAAAACACGATGAGAACAAGTAACGTCAGGAAGAAGAACGCCCAATTTTACAGCTTCTTTGGTGGTGGTGTGCGGGGAATCCGACTCTCCCACCCAGAAGAAGTAGCCTCAGTACGACCCTGATCTTCAAACTATATAATTTCTGCTCTGCAGTTCACAAAGGGCTAAAATAAAGGAACCATGTGAACTGAACTTGAATAAAGTAAAGAACGCAGTGCTATCTTGTGGGATCAAAAATGAGAAATTAATTTGAGACCGCTGATTTAGGGCGGGAGGGGGTGGAGTGGTGCAACTTGTAATCTATATGACTTTGCTGGCAAAAATAAAACGAAAAAATTATTTGAAAAGGCAGTGGCAACAATTCAGGCTGTCTCACCTAAAAACTGAAGTCAACCGTCTACAGAAGGAAATCCAATCGGAATTAGAACAACACCGCTGCGATCGATACGCCAAGTATCTGGAAAACATACACCCGTCGGACAATTTCCTATGGAAAGCCACGAGACAACTCGTCAGGAAAACGAACGATATCCCGCAAATTCGACACAACGACAGGATTATCACGAGCGACGAAGAAAAGTGTGCCGCATTCGCTGAGTACCTCGAAAAAGTGTTCTCAGAAACATCCTCTTCTACCAGTTCTGACCCAGAAGGCGACAGCGTGATTAGTGATTTCGTTAACCACCCTCAGCAGTCTGTCGAACTAACACTCGAGTTCATAAAGCCCGACGAGATATTCGAACTGATCAAAAACATTTCAGTGAAAAAAAAACCTGGGAAGGATGGCATGCCACCGATTTTGATTCGTAATCTGCCAAATAAAGGAGTATGTTGTTGTATATAATAAAAAATATTAATTAGTGTGTTTCAATTGCGTGTCTAATTGACAGCATTATAACGAGATACTACATTGGCGCGGTCGTCGTTACGCAGTTCATTGTCGGAGGCCGGTGGTCAAACTGGTCGGGCAGTGAGCAGTACGAAATACCTACGATTGTTAAAGAAAAAAAGTACTAAATGGAGTTTTCTGTAAGACCAGCTCCATTCGATCCACATGCGGACGGAAATACTGCTACGCGGTGGGAAAATTGGGTAAGCGATTTCGAAATTGTTTTGATAGCCGCTGATGTGACGGTTGACATTAGAAAAAGGGCGCTACTTTTAAATTGTGCGGGACAGGAAGTAGTGGAAATTTTTCGAAGTTTATCTGATGTTGGACCATCGTATGATGATGCTAAAAAAGCTTTGTCCTCTTATTTCGTGCCTCAAAGAAATATATTATTTGAGATTTATAAGTTTCGGAGTACTATACAAGAGCCTTCTGAGACCATTCAACATTATTCTGTGAGATTAATAGCCCAGTCAATGAATGATTCTAGGTGGAAAGTCAAAACGTACAAAAACCGACTATGCCACTTTGTTTGGCATGTCTAGTTGTATAACATACTAAAAGTTCTTGAACCTAGGGTTGGCGCAAAAGGTGAGGGGGAAGGGTCAAACGTCCTTATTGATGGTTTTGTGCCTATATCTTAGTGGGGTTTGGTCTTTCAAAACATTTATGCGTATACAAAATTAAAGCTCACAAAATTCTCTACTTTTTATTATCCCATGGTTTTTTGGCAATTTCAAACCGTTAGCAAGATAAACGTAGGTATAGAACAGTTAAATTAGGATTTGGCTCAAACACCCAAACGAACAGGAAAACGTTTGGTGCACACTGTTTGATATCCTTCCCCTAACACAGCACACAAAATTCCCAACGATTCTGCGTCGGGTTAAGGAGCAGCTGTTGGTAGACGTTTCATTTCGATCGTTCTCACGAAATAATTCTTGAACCAATTGTTTTAACGCAAAAATGTTCCAGACTAAAATTAAAGAGCACAAAATTTTACACAAGAAACTATCATATCACTATATTCCTTCTCTTCGTCTTTTGGTAGAAATAGGAGAAGGAAACTAAAAGCTGACGTTAAATTGGCCGAAGTCTGGAAACTGGAAAAACTGATAAATATTTGGTGCGATCTCCTTCGGACCCGCCTCCCTCCATTGTGTAAAAATTTCACGTCGGGTGTTGCCAGTGCTTGAGCTGGAGTTTGGATTTGAGGGTCACCTTTGTTCGTTTTACTGAAATATCTCCAAAACCATCAGTGCTGACTAATCAATCTACTAGGCTCAATTTGAAGGCCACAAAAAAGCCACTTCAAGGTCCCATGCACGTTTTTCCTCGATCGTATCGTATAGCGGAAGCCGCGTGAACAACGATGCAAAATTGAACAGGCGTGCCTAACTTTTTCAATGTCAAAACGATTTCATCGAAATCCGGGGTGCCTATTAAAAAAAAATAGTATGAGGGATTCTAAACGCATTCATCTGAAGAACGTTTAGCAAAAATGGGCGCCTTCCGTTATGAACTTATTCTGCCAAATTTTCGATGGATTGTTTAGCGAAAATATAAAGAACGCTATTTAACGCCACTTTAAACCTCCGTTGAGAAGGCTTATGATGATTTGTGCCGTTGAATGCGACCGTTCCACAAAGAAAAAAAGTGTCCTCTTTCAGGATTTATCGTCAAAATTACCATAATAACAGCTGGAAGGAGAGATATTTCAGTTTTACTAAAAAAAAGAGGAGTCTCTGCCAAAAAATAATGAATGAATTAGACTACCTAAGCGCGTATGCGCTTTTGAGTGCATACATACACTCAAAAGCGGTATTTTTTAGTAGGCAATTAGGCATCAGCTAAAGCTGTACGCCGAGCCACTTGTTTTTGATTCCATACTAGACCCCATCTCAGACCTCCACTGGTATTTCTACTGTAATTTATTTTTCCACATTTTTCTCCTGGAGAGTTATGTCTCCCCTTTTGGTGGCACACGTCAAGTTCTAAATGAAATTCAATTCTACAGAACTTTATTTTCGATGGAATTAAGATCAGAGACGATGGCCGCAAAATTTTGCCATAAAATGTGTTGCAAAAAAGTTTGTTTTCAAAAACCACTCGTTCCGAGTTTATATATCTTACTAACGGTTACAGACGGTAAAAACCCTTAGGAATAAAATATGTATGAAATTGTGTGAGCTATACTTTTGTATACGCATACATGCTGTAAAAAACCAACCCCTTCCGAGATAAAGCCATAAAACTAAAATAAGAGACCTTTGCCCCTCCCTCTCCACCCCTTGCACCATCACTAGGGGCAAGGAATTTTAATATGTCATACCTCTAGGTACACGAAACAACGTACTGCAGTTAGTTTTTGTACGTTTTGACTTTCCGTCTAGACCCCTATTTTAGGCATTCGTTGACTGGACTATAAGACGTATGGCTGTTACGTGTGATTTCCATGACCCAGACTTGGAAATTAAAATTCAGTTGTTGATGGGGACTACTTCGGAATATCTGAGAAAAGAAATGTTGAAGAAAGACATGACACTGAAGGAGGTTCTTGCGTTGGGCCAGGCAGATGAGGTAATTAAATCTCAAATCACATCTTTCAACACAAACAAATTATCAGTGTTAGAGGCGTCGGACACTGTAAATAAATTGGACAAGAAGTTCAATTTTAGAAAATGTTTCGCGTGTGATGGTGAGTGGCCGCACAAGCAAGGACAATGCCCAGCAAAAGGAAAACATTGTTCTAAATGCGGAAAAAAAAATCATTTTCCTGATTCGAAATTTTGTCAGTTTCCACCTGCCAGACAACTCGTTGATTCGGACCGTAATGGTGAGAGCATTTCGCGAGGAACGTTTAAAAATTCCAAGCAAAAACCTCGAAAATTTTACAATGTCTCTCGTGAAGACGGGACTGATTCCGATTCATCTGGACCACCCAAGTCTGAGGCATCACTACATCTAGTAAATTTGGCGTCGACTATAGATGTCCCAACCGTTTGTATCAAGTTGGAAAATCAGCGAGTCAAGTTTATTGTTGATACGGGGTGTTCCGTCAATCTCGTGAACAAGGCGACACATAAGAAGCTTGGGTCGCCGCCGCTTGCTAGAACTTCGGCATCTCTATATGCTTACCAAGGCAAGCCTATCCAGGTACTTGGTAAGTTTAAAACAGATATGCAATTTAAAAACCGTGTTGTGAAGAGTAAAATCTTGGTTGTGGACCCAGGGGAGTCGTTATTGAGTTGTCAGACAGCGAGGGAATTGGGAGTAGTTTCATTGGCTCTCAATGTTGATGGCATAAATTGTTCTTATAATAAAATTCATCAAAAATATCCCGAACTTTTCAAAGGTATAGGTAAACTGAAAGACTTCAAACTAAAATTGCATATTGACAAGTCGGTCTCACCTGTCATTTCTAATTTTCGACGTACACCTTACCATTTACGCACACAGGTTGAGGATGAAATTAATAAACTTCTCAACGACGATATTATAGAAAAAGTAGAGGGGCCCACGTCTTGGGTATCACCTATTGTGTTGGTACCAAAGAAAGACAATTCTTTAAGATTGTGTGTCGACATGAGGGTCCCAAATAAAGCCATTTTACGTGAGCGATTCCCAACACCAACTATAAATGACGTCATAACGCTCGTAAATGGAGCTACGGTATTTTCGAAAGTGGATTTGAATAAAGGTTTTCACCAAATGGAGCTTGAGCCGTCATCCAGAGAAATCACGAAGTTTGCTACTCATATAGGTCTTTTCCGTTACAAAAGATTAAGTTTCGGGATCACGTCTGCTCCAGAGCATTTTCAAAAGATAGTTCGCCAGGTAATTATAAATATCAAGGGATGCATCAATGTTAGTGACGACATCCTCATATTCGGGAAAAATAAGGGTGAACATGATGAGGCTCTCGATCAGGTGCTGTCTAGGCTGAGAGATGCTGGACTGACAATTAATGCCAGCAAGTCGATTTTCGGACAAGAGAGTATTCAATATCTGGGCTATCAATTGTCGAGAAACGGTATAGGTCCCGATCTAGATAAGATTAAAGCAATTACGGAGTTGGAACCTCCAAAGACGATCCAAGATGTTCGAAGTTTCTTAGGAATGGTCAATTTTCTAATCAGGTTCATTCCTGACTTAGCAAACGTGACTAAGCCATTGAGAAACCTAATTAAAAACAATTTTGAATGGAGATGGACTCGAAATGAGGAACAAGCGTTCGAGAGAGTGAAGGAAATGACTAAAAATTCGACTTGGAACCTTTTTTTTGACTCAAGCAAGACCTCACATATTTATACAGACGCAGGTCCAGGGGGTATAGCTGCAATTTTGGCTCAACCTTCAAATGGAAATCCAGTAGTTATTGAATGTGCCAGTGTAAGTCTCACTGACACACAACGTCGATATTTGCAAATTGAAAAAGAAATGCTGGCTATCACTTGGAGTGTGGACCATTTCAGAGATTATTTGATTGGGAACCATTTCGTAATTCATACTGATCATAAGCCTCTAGTGTCTCTAATGTCCAAAGTGAACGCTCAAGCTTCCCCTCGTTTAGAGAGACTTCGATTCAAACTAATGGGGTTCGATTTCTCAATTGAACATCAAAATGGAAAAGAGAATCCTTCGGACTACATGTCTCGTCATCCCTTAAATAAAAAGACATCTAAAGAGGCTGAAGAATATATCAATTTCGTTACGACTAACATGTTACCTTCAACGATTAAACGAGATGAAATTTCAGAAGAAACTAAAAAAGACAAACTATTAAAGAAAGTAATTGAAGCCGTATACAAGGGTGATTGGACAGACAGAGAGCAGTTTCCATTTAAGCCTATAAAAAATGAACTAGCTGTGACATCCGATGGAGTACTGTTGCGTGGAAGTCGGATTATTTTGCCGACTAGCCTACAAGAAAAAGCTGTTTCGCTTGCGCATCGTGGACATCAAGGTATAACGAAATCAAAGGAACTCTTGCGGGGAAAAGTATGGTTTCCAAACATGAGTTCTAAAATAGAAAATGCCGTCAGAAAATGTTTACCTTGCCAAGCAACCACTTTCAGTACAAAAAGAGATCCTATTCGACCAACTCAGATTCCTTCTGCAGCGTGGGAAAAGTTGTCGTTGGACTTTTCGGGTCCATACCCAAATCAGAAGTACGTAATGGTTTTGATCGACGATTACACAAAATACCCTATTGCAGAGCCTATTAATTCATTAACCTCTGCGACAGTCCGTCGAAATTTGTTCAAAATATTTTCACAGTTTGGACTTCCTCGTTTGATCAGAACCGACGGAGGTCCTCCGTTCAACAGTTACGACTTTTCTCATTTCTGCTCGAAACTAGGAATAAAACATCACAAAGTCACAAGTTATTGGCCCGAGGCGAATGGGAGAGCAGAACATTTCATGACAAATTTAAATAAAACAGTCCGGACGGCGGTGATAGAAAGCAAAAACTGGGAAGATGCATTGATGGAATATTTGTTGCAGTACAGAGATACACCTCATTGCTCTACTCATATTGCTCCAGCAAAAATGATTCTGAGAAATGATTTTCGCCATTATCTGCCACAGTTTGCTTCACATATTGAAGACGAGTTAGATTATAAACTTAAAAATAACGAGGAGATCAGTCAAACCAAGATGAAAGATTATGCGGATTCAAAAAGACGGGTCACTTTTTGATCATTCTTTCAAAAAAGGTGATACTGTTCTGGTGAAGCAACCGAAGGTGAACAAGTACACCCCACCTTTCAGTCCGAACCCTCTTGAAATCACTGAAGTCAATGGTACACGAATAACAGCGTCTAGCCCAGATTCGATGATAACACGGAACGCATCATTCTTCAAACTTTTATCACCTGATATAGACGAAACGAAAAATGAGAGCTGCAAAGTAGAAGAGATTATAAATGAACAAGAAAACGAATCAAATCAAGAGAGGAAGACAAGATCCGGAAGAACTATAAAGCTTCCACGGAAACTGTCAGACTTTGTATTGTATAAATGAACCTTGGGAGGGATGTTGCAATGCAAAATGAACTCACATGTTTCCAATAAAAAATATTAATTAGTGTGTTTCAATTGCGTGTCTAATTGACAGCATTATAACGAGATACTACAATGAACATACTAAACATCTTCAACAAGTGTCTAAAACTGAGTTATTTCCCGACATCGTGGAAAACCGCCGAAATCATCGTATTTCCGAAGCCTGGGAAGAGCAAAGAGCTAGTTCAAAACTACCGACCTATCAGCCTCTTGCCTGTCTTAGCGAAACTATTCGAAAAATGCGTACAACGTAGACTAGCGAAGCACACGGAAGGTCTTATCACTCAGCAGCAATTTGGATTCCTTCCGGGGCACTCAGCTACTCACCAAGCCTACCGGCTCACAGAAGATATAATAAAAGGATTCGAGAACAAGGAGCATACGGTCGGTATTTTCTTAGATCTCGAAAAAGCGTTCGATAAGGTTTGGCATGTCGGAATTAAGTATAATTTGAAAAAAGCGGGACTGCCAAAATATCTCTATGAAATTATATCTTCATTCCTAACCGAAAGATACTTCTACGTAAGAATCAACAACACTACATCGAGGTAGCTACCGATACTCGCCGGAACTCCCCAGGGATCGGTTCTTTCGCCAATGTTATTTAACTTGTACGCACGCTATCTTCGCAGATGACACTGTCTTATACTTCTCGAACAAAGACATCGATGAAGCACGAAACTCAGTCCAAGGAGCACTTGAGAAAATCGCACTATACATGAATAAGTGGAAGATAATACTAAATGCCAGGCCAAGGTATTTACTCTCCGCTTCCCAAAGGAACCTACCGAACTAAGCATAGGCAACAGCATCGTAAAATGGAACGACAAAAAGCAATCTGTGCGCTACCTCGGGATTCATTTAGACAGAAGGCTAACCTGGGAGAAACACATAACCAACAAAATCAGAGATGTATATTTGAGACTGCGGCTACTCTACCCCATCCTAAACAGAAAAAAACAATCTAAAACCACGGTTCTGTACGATGGTATACACGTTGCTAATCCGCCCTCTAATATTGTACGGCAGTGAGATATGGGGAGCAACAGCCGCATCCAAAATACAAAAATTGCAAACCACCCAGAACAAAGTCCTTCGAATGGCAGTAAATGCGCCATGGTTCATCTGCAACACCCAACTACACAAGGAAATGGCCTTGCCTACAATAAAAGAATACATCGAAACAAAGTTCTCCAGGTTTCACCGCAACCTAGCTGAGGTGTCACTAGCAGTCCACTATTAAACGCCGTCTTCTCCAAGACACCGTCCGCTTGTGATTATTCCCGTCCACAATCATCTAATAACAAATGTCAGATTGGACTGCAATACTTGATACGCACTACGCAATGCTGTGACAGCAACAAAAAATATTCTGTGATACCAACAAATGCCTACTGTGATACCTTGCCCCATAAGGCAGTCAACATCCAAGTTAAACCCAACTATGATATAATTAATTAACCTAGATAAAATACTTGTAAAACCATTTCTTGGTTGGTCTTGTTCAAATAAAAAAAAAAATTTGTTCCTCACAACTCCACATATTGATTGGTAAAAAGTTCCACCATTTGGAGCTATGGGTTTGGGTGGAAGGGGGTAATAAAAGTTAGTAAATTCTTATTTTGTTCCAGTATTTCTCAAATATTTCGAAATCTATGAGGTTTAGCGTGAAAATGAGCATTTACAAAAATAATCTTCATCAAATTGCCCACAAGAATGATCTCCGAGATAATTTTACTTATAGTCTAGTAAACGAATGCTTCTTGGAAAGGCATAGATTGAACCAGCTGGTAACTCTAAAGTTGTGATTGGGATTTGTTCGGAGGGGCCTGGAGATAGTGTTGAATCGATACCAGTAAATAGAGTAAAGTATCGATACTTTTCAATCGATACCCAGTAGTTTTGGTATCGATACTTTTTTTCGATACCAAGTACTATTTCGATACTTTGATTCGATACTGGGAAATGAGTACTTCAGGAATCGATACTTTTCATTCGATACTGAGTACGATTCGATACTTTTTAATCAATACCGAGTATTTTTTATTTTTTTACATTTTTGAAATTAATTTAGACACGTGAACTCCCGGCATCGGAAAAGCTTGGGTACCAAAACTCATGAAAACACGATCGGGTTGTCAGCCAGGGACGTGAATCGTTGTAGGGTAGCACCTCCGCTTCCGTTGAGGGGCGGTCCATCGCCTCCACAATCTTGGACCTCTGATGGAGATGGAGTAGCTCTGGACCACACCCAAAGGTACAATTCTTGTGATTGTCTTGGGGGGCCCAATCCAACCCAATCCAATGACCCAGCCGTTTCGCCGGTATTGATTTTTTTAAATGGTCATTTCTAGTCGCTTTTGGCAAAATTGTGTGAAAAAATAAAACTAGTTCAAGTCTCAGTTGAGTGATGTAATCTCTGACGCTACCTATAATCCTGGTGATATGTTGAGTTTCAACATTTGTGGACGAAGTTGGTGGGCGTAGCCACTTTTTTTGAAACAACACCTATTTTCATCGCCCTGTACAGAATATTTTCCGGGCCTTAAAAAATCTGGCATATATGGTTTCTGACTTTTAGTTTCGCCAGCTTTCACTGAAAAATAGTGCAATTTTCATCGAAGGCTTCGTTCGATAGTTATAAGCAAAAGAGTTCGGCTGAGAAAGGAGTTTTTGGAAAAATTACTCATTATGCGAATTTCCCACTGCGTTTTATTGCCACTTATCGGGTCTTTATAAAAACGCCATACGTGACTCCTTATAGGGAATTTAATGAGCGAAGTTTAATCGGATGGATAGTTTTTGAGTTATAGGCCGAAATGTGTCAAAAAACTTTTTTTTTTGTTTTTTTTGCAGCAAATTTTAAATTGTTTGACGTTTTGGCCCTGTCTTATGTTAATATTCAAATGAAATTTCATATAATAGGTCTGATAGAAAATTCAATCAGCTTTCAGATCGTTTTTTATTTTAAAAAATTGGACTACTACTTTGCGAGCTACTGGCAAAAATGTGCAGAAAAACGTGGTTTTTGGGCCGCCTTTTTCCGCTTTTTTTGTCGCATAACTGATGCCACTGATTTTTCCTGCAGTTTTAAAGGCTTTTCACTTATGTAAAATTCAATTCTGAACCACTATGATTTCATGACATTTTCCGATTGGAATAGCCATTTTAAGTTGCTGCTGCCTAGAAATTTTTATTAATTTTACCAAAAGTGGCTAAAAATTACGATTTAAAAAAGATCTATACCGGTGAAACCGGGTCAATTTTGACAAAAGAAAGAACGATTCGACGGAGAATTAAATGCTTTTCAAAAAATGAGAGGGTAACATTTCACGTAGAGCGCGTCATAAAGGAGTTATATGCAAAAAACTGAAAAAAGTGCCAAAAATGAGCAGTTTTCGCGATTTTCTCAAAACGCACAAGGAAATTTTGTTGGATCTCTTTAGATTCCTGTTCCTCACCCCAAAAAACATAGAATAAAGTAAAAAAATTGAAAGACGAAATGTTTGTCCACGTGGAACTACCGTTTGACTGGACTATATATGGTCATTCAGACATCGTTGTGTGCTTAAATGGAACATAATTAAATTTGTTACAAATTCTCTCGGCTCGGCTTTTCTAGTAGGATGAGTATTTTAGCCGAAAGTTGACCAAAACTTGAAATTTGAATTTGTTTGACAAATTAATCCAAATTCGAGGAGCTGTATCATGATTACTATATGACATACAGAGGTACGTTAGGTCTCAAACTAGCAAATTTTGTTTGGTTTTTAACGTATTTCGTACGTTTCATCTTTAAATGCATATTTTAGGAGATAAAGTGAAAAACCCGAAAAAAGTGCAAAAATTTCGCGGTTTTTCGAGTGCCACGAAAGTAGCACAAGTTTTTCGAAGCTGAAAACTTGTACTTGCACTACTGGCGCTGGTCCTGAAAACATACTAAAAAATCAGAACTAGCCGTTTAATTGCGATTTTATTGTTTTTGTTGACTGGCCTAATTCGGTATCGGGTATATTCATTCGGTATCGTAAAAGTATCGGTTAAGTAAGAGAGTTATAAGCTCGGTGCACACTATGCATTTTTCGTAGCATGATTGCTATTTATTTGGAGGTCGAAATGAAATATATGGTCCCCGGTACTGACCGGATATTTTTTAAAACCGATAGGCAATCCTATTTCAAAAGTTGCATAGCGTGCATCGAGCTTAAGTAGTCATTGTGTTTCAATTAAAATGAATCTGTATTTGTATAAGGGAGTAGTGATTGACGACTGGATAAATCATTAGAGATGGTAGTGCTTTTGGCTTTTGTTGTTTGGTGATGGAGGGGTTTTAATACAAGCTTGTTGAATCGATACCACTACGGTATCGATACTTTTGAATCAATACCAAGTACTTTTGGTATCGGTACTTCTGTACCGATACCGAGTATATATCGATACTTTTTATACGATACTGTAAACAAGTTATATGCGTATCGATACTCTTCGTTCGATACCAAATACCATTCGATACTTCCCATTCAATACTTTAAATGAGTAAAGTATCGATACTCTGTTGGTATCGATTCAACACTATCTGGAGATGGTGTACTCAAAAGTCCCCGCCTCTAGCCCACGAGCTAGCTGCTGGACGTAGAAAAACGTGCATAATTTTTCACTTTATTACCTGTAGTTCGTAAACTGTAGGTCCCACCCAAACACTCATGGGATAACAAAACAAAGTTGACAAAATTCCTCAAAAATTAGTCTTCGACAAGTTTTTTGTAGCTTCAACCGCTTAAGAGATAATAGCGTTAAAAGTGACACTATTCTCGAACCCCTTCACTGCTTTTTGTGAACAATGAGTTGTAGCGTCCTCGCCGTTGACGTTAAGACATTGATGCACAGCAAAGAAGTTAATCATCATGAAATTCTCTTTACAAAAAACAAAAATGATACACGCTTATCTCCAATAGGTGTCGAGATACACGCAGTAGGAGAAAATTACCTAACAACAAAAACTGTATTTTTATGGGATGGTCCTGTTAATTTGATGAAAACGGCTATCAGATAAACTAGTTTTGTTAACTTATCACAGGTAATTTGAAAAATAGCTTGAACTAATGTGTCTTTAACCGTTTTAAGGCTCATTTTACGTCAAAGTTAGCTGTAGATGAGGATATTCGGTCTGTCCGTTCCGAGAACTGTAATGATCGCGGGGACATGGAAACAAGCGTTCTCATAGCGAAAATTGCTCATGAAAAGGTCCCAGGCAACTAAGAAATTCCAAAAGAAATTCAACTTTTTTTTGTTATCCAATAGGTGGGACCTAGAGTTTACGAACACAGGTAATAAAGTGAAAAATTAAGCACGTTTTGCTACGTCCAGCAGCTAGCTCGTGGGCTAGAGGCGGGAACTTTTGAGTACACCATTTCCAGACCCCTCCGAACAAATCCCAATCACAACTTTGGAGTTACCAGCTGGTTCAATCTACTACCTTTCTTTTACTAGACTATTAAATGAACGGTTCGAGAGTTACGGCGGGTGTAGTAGTAAACATTTTTCGTATTTCGACGTTTTTTGTCGAAAAAACTGGCTTACGGAAACTTTTTGTTTTTTGCGTGATTGAGTTTTGCAAAATCAAATTGCAATTGAAGTGGACTGTACAGTGTTAATAATATGCCCTTCAAGGGACAACAACCTTTCCCTTCTTCACAAGGGGCGCTACTTTTGAAGGGATAATAGGCTTTCATATGCCTAGGTCGTAAACACTGAGTGGATCCGTATTACTGTGACCCAAAATTTTGGGTGAAAAAAACCTAACTCGCTGCAAAAATTGAAAAAATGTTCAAATTCGTGGTTTATCGATTCAATTTTATGACCGAAAAAGCTCTAATTTTGCGACTAAAACCTATAAACTGCCCGGCTAAAACGGCTAAAATTGATAAAAAAAGGGTCATTAACAGCTAAATTTGAGTTTTCCATGCTGTACAGTACAAGCAAGTGGCCTGGTTGAGTCCCATGTCACCAAACACGGTCATGATGTTTCCCCCAGATCTCTGACGGGAAATCCATCAAATGAGGAAGTAACGCTGCCTGGGGAGGGGGGGGGCGATATTGCCTATTCGGGCCACCAATTTGTCCGAATTACGCTCGGACAAAACGTTCGACTCACCAATTTGTCCAGTGATGAAATTCAAGACTAGCGCTAAAAATAATTTTGAAGCGGTGGTGGGGCGGGGGTGGGGGCTTAACTAGTACGTTCGCTTTGATTGGCTACAGCTCAAAGTTGTAGCTGACACAACTCGCGTCAAGGCGCCTAAAATGTGTCTCGTAACCGTGAAGTTACGAAAAACAATAATAATAATTTTATATGTTACTGTTAGATAGTAGGAAGAAAAGTTGTAAAAGGTTAAGACACTTTCAGACGGAATAATCGCACGATACGTGTGATGAAAGAACAGTCGAATAAACAAGTTAACGACAACATGCAGACCCCAATGAAAAGGTTTATGCCGATAGGAAGAAAAGTGAAAAATTGGAACGGTTTCGTGCGTGTTTGTGTAAGGTGACAAGCGCCCATAACACCAGCGTGAAAAATGATGAAAACAACAGTGCACTCACTCCGTCAAACCTTATGTTGCCGCATGTGAAACGTGTTCCTGTCTGAGTAAGCACCAGCGTACAAATCGGGACGATTCGATGGAGGAGCCGTCGCTAAATTGTCCAACAGAATTTGTAAGTACACCAAGAACTATTTGGAAAACTTAAAAAAAAAAAAATTAACCTTTTGGAGGGTAGTAATGCCCTCGACCTTCACCGTAGCCGTGGGCTGGTACCCTTCTACCTGATCGCGACGCGTGACCACCCTGCCCGCCCTGTTCAATAAATACGCTATGAGTAAAAGTTTAAATTCAAAGTAATTTAGTAAATTCAACCGACCATTCGTCGTAGCGTGTGCATGGGTCGCCGTAAAGTTTCCGAGAATCTCCTCGCTGGAGGTTTCTTCGGATTGGACGAAGGCGTGTGCACTGCACAACACTTGATAAAAATGGCCATAAATACGATAAAAGCCAAGGCCATCAGTAGACAGGCCCACCAGTACTCCTGAAAATGACGCGTCGATTGCAAAACAAAGCACCGAAAATTTTAAATGTGGTATAGGAACTTACTGTGACCCATTGTGTGAGACCGATTAAAGTCTCTTTGTTCAACAGCATGTTTTTCAGTCTTGCCAGAGGGCCTTCAGCATCTACTGCCCTACATTTAAGGAACACGTCGCAGTAACCCTGACGGTATAAAGAGTTTTTGTTTTTTTTTAAATTTTAAATTTACAGTTCGAAACTCAAAATCGGTTCAAACCTGGAAGTTGTCACAAGGAGAGCCGGGCCGCAACGAAATGCCTCCAAGAGGAAGGCCGACACGAGCGGCGAATTCGCTTGTACTTCGGCAGGACGAAGAGTCAGTGCCATTTTGACACGCCAATTCGCAAAGCGACCTTTTGTCTACTGGACTTCCGCTGGGAGCTTGCGATGTGAGGAAACACTCCGTCATATTCCACTCGAGGCAGATGGATCCTCGACACTCGCCATTCAGGCACAACTGTTACAAAATGTGAAACAAAATAACAAAATGGAAATGACTGTATTATACAATAAGGTTTTAAGCAAACCTGAGTTCCTTCATTGCAACGTGTTTTATTCTCTTTGGGTAGTGGAGCTGGACAAGTTGGAGACATCCATCGCATTTGGAACTCCAAGAACATTCTGATTCGGGTTTACACCGAACGTGAAGAGAGGCCGGAACAAATAGACACTCGTCGCTCAAACAGCAAGGTCCTTGACTGGGGCTAAATACAACGAAAATTTCAATGCATATTATTGTAGCAGAAAATCAATAAATCAACGGACGCTCGAATCTTCTTCTCACCTGCACTGAGTGTTGGCCCGTCGTCGACATCCTTTGGCGGACGCGTTTCTCGCTAAATCTAAATCGCTTACAATCCGCGGAT
Source organism: Corythucha ciliata (assembly GCA_038030265.1). NCBI lineage: Eukaryota > Metazoa > Arthropoda > Insecta > Hemiptera > Tingidae > Corythucha > Corythucha ciliata. The sequence continues at coordinate 7,414,986 of CM075942.1, read as the reverse complement.
AGCAACACCTGTCCTTGCATTCCAGCTCATCATACCCGCAGTCGCACTCTTCGCCGTCTTCCACAATTTTATTCCCACAGAAAGCACCCGCGGAGGCTGGTGTAAAAAATAAAAAATTAAATACCTTTCTTTTTGCAATATTTCCACCCAGACTAGACGTCTTACATTTGAAACAATTCCACTTTTTCTCATCTTCGATAGCGTCCAAAACGTTACTGATGTTACCAATACTGCACGAAGAAAACTTGCTGTTGTTTGGACGGTCGCCACTCGTCGCCGAGGCGAACATTATGTAGTTACCGCTCAGTCCACCGGGTCGACATTCTGATGGATAGTCGTGCTGGATGAGAGAGAAAATTAAAAAATTGTTTTTAAACGAAGCATAATCGTCTCAAAGCTTCACACTGCAGATTCATGTGGGGGGGGGGGGGCAGCGGATTTTGAGGAAAATGGCTGATTCTGAGAAAAATGAACTATGCTAGGTTTTAGCAGCGAATTAGCGTGTTTTTTCATTTTCTAGCCAAGAATTAGCGATTTTCTCTTTCATAGACATAAAGTGTTCTATAGAGACCACGAGTTGGCGTTTTGTCGTGAATTAGCCACTTTAGACACGAACTGACACTTTTTTCTCAATTTTAGCCGAAGTGGGGTTTCTCAATTTTAGAAACAAATTCAATTTTTTTCCAAGTTCAGCGGTTTTTTTCTTTTCTACCTAAGAACTAATGATTTTCTCTCTTGCGCTACTTTCTACACTTCAGTCACGAATCAGTTTTTCTCCAATTTTCGCCTCGAATTGCCTAACGCTTTTTCTGAATTTTGGCCGCGGATTACCGATTTTTTTCACTTTCTAGCATGAAGTTACCTTCAGAGAAGCCGGGAATTGACGTTTTCTCCATTTAAACCGCAAATTAACGTTTTCCCCTCATTTTAGCCTTGAATTAGCGATTTTCACAATTTTAACCGTGAATTAGCGATTCATGTCCATTTTAGCCGAGAATTAGCGATTTTTTAGTTTTTTAAAAAGTGAATTCGTGTTTTTCCTGATTTTAGCCACTAAAGAGCGATTTTCCCTCAATTTCATCCATGAATTACCACACTTTTTCTTAATTTTAGCTTCGAATTAGCGATTTTCTGACTCAGTGCTATGAATTAGCACTGAAGGCACACTGTATGTTTTTGGAGCAAGTACGCAGCAAAAAGCTCAGAAAAACCGATAATATTCGTGGCTAAAGTGTGTGAAAAGCGTTAAATCGATCTTGTTGAAACTACCAGACCGAAATTGAGAAAAAATCGGCTGACTCACGGTGTATAGATATGCCACTTTACTGGCTTAAATGAAGAAGAAGAAGAAAAAAAAAAAACCGCTAATTTACTGTTCTTTGCTAAAATTGATACGAGCCCCGGCGTTTTTTGCTATTCTGCAAGCGCAAAACGCAAAAAATGCGACAAATAAATAAAAAAGGCAAGAAAAACGCTAATTTAAAATCGCATAGCTATGAAAGAACAAAATTGCGGCTAAAATAAAAAAAAAACACTAATTTCGGGGGTAAAATTAAAGAAAATGGCAAAATTCGCAATTGAAATTGCAAAAAATAGAAAAACCTTTGATTCGTAGCTTGCGAAAAACGCTAATTCACGACTGAAATTTAAAAAAATGGCCAATTCACGGCTAAAATTGGGACAAACACTAATCCACGGCAAAAAATTGAGAAACTCGCTAATTAAATACCTGCTAAAATTGAGAAAAATCGCCAATTCACTAACTAAATTGATAAAAACCGCTAATTAGCGGCTAAAATTTGGAGAATCCTAATTCAAAAAACTAAAAAGAATCACAAATTAATTAAAATTGAAATTGTTAAAAACCGCTAATTCGCCGAGAAAGTCTAGAAAACCCGTTAATTCGGCGGATAATTCACTGTTAAAATTGAGAAAAAACGCTAATTCCGGCTGCCATTTAGTAAAACGTTGATTAGCGACTAAAATTTAGGAATAAATCCATAGCTAAAAGTAAAAAAAAAATTATAATAATGCGGCACAAATATTTTTCATATACCGCTGATTTGCGGCCAATATTGATAAAAAATCACTAAATTTATGTTAAACGCTAATTTGCAGGTCAAAGTGAGAAGAAGTGCTAATTCGCTGCTGAAAATGTAAAATACCGCTTATTTGCAGCGACAATTGAGGAAAACTCCAATTCGCGGCGAAAATTGGGAAAAATCGCTAACATTGGGATACAAACGCCTAATTGACCGCTAGAATTAAGAGAAAGGGTAATTCACCGTTAAAATTGAGGAAAATTTCTAATTCGCTGCCACCATTGGTGCTCGACATTTCGCGTCGACACAAGAGGCGCTGGGGTTTTTCACCGCTTTCCCATCAGGGGCCCTCCCTCTCAGAAGTGGAGAGACCCGGGGCCTGTCTGCCCCTCTTCAACACTACCTACGCTTTGCTACAATTATTTCTTATTTGACGGGTTTTTTTTACGGGTTGGAATATATTTCTGTCTGAAGTTCGAGCTTGACTTGACGGGAAAAGCAAAATGCCAGTTGGCAACGCTGATTGAACGCTGAAGACGTATACTGCTCGACACCTTCTCCACCCCTGCTAATTTCCTGCTATTTTCGGTATGGATTGGGGCAAAGACATTAGGGGTATTCATGCTCGGAAGTTTAACATATGTTATCGACGTAACCTCTTTTATTCCGTATTTTTTGTATTCAGTTTCTCCGTTTCTATGGCCTTACCCATCTGTTCGGAATTTTGACATTTTGAAAATTTTGACAGGGAATACAAGGTTTGACATTTATCGAGGAGTACAAAAAATATAAAATAATTTGAAAATAAGCAGCGCCGGCCTTAAGACATTTGGCGCCCCTGGGCGTTAGCGATTGTTCTCAATGTTTGCCATAAATTAGCGCTCATTAGCGATTCTGTCCTTATTTTAGCAGTAAATTAGTGATTTTTCACAATTTTCAACTGTGAATTAGCGATTAATCTCCTTTTTAGCCGCTAATTAGCGATTTGTCTGAATTTTTGCAGTAATTCGTGTTTTTCCTGATTTTCTAATGAGCTAATGAGTGATTCTTTTCAATTTTATCCATGAATTAGCGCCTTTTCTTAATTTTTGCTAGGAATTAGCGATATTTGTCGCTTTTAGCTGTGAATTGGCGCTTTTTCAGCTTTCCCAGTTTGAGCCAGGAACTTGACTTGGCAGAAGCGATTTTTCTACATTTCACCCGAGGAAGCTTCAAGGAAAATTTAGCCGCGAGGTAGCTAAGTATTATTCTTAACTAGAGGAAATACGCTGATCCCCAAGTTTTTTAGATTCTTTTAAGCGGATAAAGATGAGAAGGCACACTTATATTCTGTACTTGGGGGCAAGTGCGCAGCAACAAGTGTGGAAAAAAGCGCTAATAATCGTGCCTGAAACTGTGAGGTATCTCGGTGAAACCTCCAGACCAAAACTGAGAAAAAATCGCTAATTCGCTGTTCTTTCGTATAATGGATACGTGTACCGGTTTTTGCAAGCAACAAAAGGCAAAAAATGCAAGAAAAACGCTAACTCAAGGCTATAAAAGTGAGACAAATAGCGGCGAATATTTAAAAACAAAAAAACCTTAATTCGGGGCTAAAATAGTGAAAAACCGCTAATTCGCAGCTTCTGCGAAATTCATACTGAAATTTAGAAGAATGGCTAATTATCGGCTAAAATTGGCACAATCCTGATTCGCAGACAAATCTGAAAAGCATTGCATTCGATGCTAAATGGAGACGCTGTTCGATGATGAAGTTTATAGAAACGTAAATTCGAGTGTACAAATGAAAAAAATTGGCTAACTCAAGGCTAAAATTTAGTAAAGCGCTGATTCGCGGCTAAAATTCAGGAAACTACAAATCCTTGGCTTGTAGCTGAACCCAACTTCTTGCCTAAAACTGAGAAAAGACGCAAATCCTTAGCTAGAAGTAAAAAAATTGATAATGCAGGACTCAAATAATTCATCAGTGGCGCACACAGGAATCGGTCCTGGGGGGGGGGGGGTTAGAAACAAAAAAACTGGTTCATTGTATCGACAATACGCGCCGTACTGCACAAAAAGACGAAAATCTTAATATTTCTTAGTGAAAAAAATAAAAATAAAAAACGTTCCACAGCAAAATCGTGAAGCTCCGTAATACGTGTAGATACGATTTTTGGAATGTCCGTCCGCCGTCCGGGCCATATCTTGCTCCATATTGGGCCATAGGATTTGCTCGAAAAAACTCATTTTTCATTTTTTCGCACGTAGACTCCATTTGGGATCTAGCTGGTCCAAATTGATCAATATTGGACAAAATGGGGATTTTTAAAGGTTTTGAGATCATAGGTGTCGATTTTCATGTAATTTCGAGCCGGATCTGGCTTTCACATTCACGCACGTACATGCATGAATAATAAACCGATGTGTAAAATTTGCAGCGTGTTTAGGAATGGTTCTAGTGCGGGAGCCCACCGTCTGTAAAATCCGGGTCATTTGATCGTGGCTGGCCCCTGCGCAGGACGTTTTCTATGGTCTAGAAGACGACTCTTCTGAGATCGCCAGACATTTTCCGTGGGACACGGAACTGGGACTGTGGGGCTCACAGCAGAGCTAGCCGTCGACAAACACACTTTTGGGTGCTTTCAAAACTACTGGCGGGAGTAAAAAGTCGTTTCCCACGTCCAATACGTTACGCAATCAACAACGCCATCCAATTTGACCGTAGGTAACGCCATCAGCGAGCTTTAGAAAATGTGAAATTTCAAGGCTCACTAGTAGCCATGGTTTCATTTGAAATTGGACGTCGGTGGTAGTTTTCTAGTTTATTGTTTGCGAAGAACCAACCAGAAACGTCTCAATTTCAGTGAAACGACCCAATTTCAGTGAATCGTCTCAATTTCAGTGAAACGTCTCAATTCCAGTGAAACGTCTCAATTCCAGTGAAACGTCTCAATTCCTGTGAATCGTCTGAATTTCAGTGAAACGTCTCAATTCCAGTGAAACGTCTCAATTCCAGTGAAACGTCTCAATTCCAGTGAAACGTCTCAATTCCAGTGAATCGTCTCAATTTCAGTGAATCGTCTCAATTTAAGTAAAACGTCTCAAATCCAGTGAATCGTCTCAATTCCAGTGAAACGTCTCAATTTCAGTGAATCGTCTCAATGTCAGTGAAACCTTTCAATTTCAGTGAATCGTCTCAATTTCAGTGAATCGTCTCAATTTAAGTAAAACGTCTCAAATCCAGTGAAACGTCTCAATTTCAGTGAATCGTCTCAATTCCAGTGATACGTCTCAATTTCAATGAATCGTCTCAATTCCAGTGAAACGTCTCAATTTCAGTGAATCGTCTCAATGTCAGTGAAACCTTTCAATTTCAGTGAATCGTCTCAATTTCAGTGAATCGTCTCAATTTCAGTGAATCGTCTCAATTTCAGTGAATCGTCTCAATTTCCGTGAAACCTCTCAATTTCCAACCAATTTTTACACTTGCCAGCCGTGTTCAAGCAGCCCAAAGGTGTATTTGCCAACAGCTAGCTCTGTTGAGAGCCTCTGTCCCACGGAAAATTTCTGGCAATCTCAGAAGTGTCATCTCCTAGACCATAGAAAACGTCCTGCGCAGGTGTCAGACACGATCAAATGACCCGGATTTTTCATACAGTGGGCTCGCGGACTGTTCAGATTGATTCTAGACTAAACTAAACTAAACTCGATAAATTGAGAAAGATGTTGTCGCTTAAATTCGGGGCGAATCGTCCAGGTTTTCCATTTTTTTAGGGCGTGTAATAGTTAGGTCAAGCCAAAGGCGTGAATCAAGGGCGGATCTGGGACCTCTCTCAAGGGGGGGGGGTAATCGAAACTCCACCCCTCCCCCAGTACACCACCACCACCTGCCCACCACTCCCCTTCCCCCATGTTTTGAGAGATTTTCCAAGCTCCAGGGGGGGGGGGTAATTCTGCTGTTACCCCCCCTTAGATCCGCCTATGGCGTGAATGATCGGGATTGGCTATTTTTGGCCCGCGAATGGTCGATTTCGCGCTTTTCAAGGCTACAAGAATCGTCAGCTTAGCCATTTTTACGGCACTTGAAGTCTGTTTGGCTATTTTTAGAGCGGGAATTTCCAGTTGGGCCATTTTTAGGGCACAAATATAGTCAGTTCAGCCCTTAGCAAGGCACCAATTATGAGTTTTGCCTCTTTGGGGCGCGATTACAGTCAGTTTAGCCGTAATATACGATTTTGCCCCTTTTTCCCAGTTTAATGCGGCTATTTCCTATCTTTTGTGTTAGGAGAATGTTCTGGGAGCTCGGCTTCCATAAAAAAATATTTCTTCTACGAGCTCCATGCAAATTCTATTACCCTAGTCGAGGAAGGCGAAATCTTGTCAAAAACAAGGATTTTGCCCCTTTTCCCACTGTAATGCGACGCTTTCTTATCTTTCGTATTAGGAGAACAACATAATGTTCTGGGAACTCGGCTTCCGTAAAACATTATTTAGTCGACGAGCTCCCCGCACGTTTTATTCTCCTGATCGTTGGGGACCAAATTTTGTCAAAAACAACGATTTTGCCCCTTTCTACAAGTTTAATGCGGCAATTTTCATTCGTATTAGGAGAATGCAATGTTCTAGGAGGTCGACTTCCATCACAAATTATTTCTTCGATGAGCTCCCCGCACATTCTATTCTCCTGGTCGTTGGGAAACTAAATTTTATCAATAAAGACGGGTTTGCCCCTTTTTTCTGTGCAAAAAACGGCAGTTTCCGATCTTTCGCACCAGGAGAATATAATACGTTAGGAGATCGGCTTCTGTCAAACATTATTTTGTCTACGAGCTTCATGCAAATTCTATTCTCCGGGTCGTTGGGGACGAAATTTTGTCAAAAACAGCGATTTTGCCTCTTTTTCCCAGCGTAATGCGGCTATGTCCTCCTATCTACCGTATTAAGAGAATGTAATGTTCTGACGGATGCTCAGCTTCCATCAAAACTTATTTCCATAGATTTCGCGGCTTGTCCGCCCCTGAAAACTGCCGCTGGAGGACCCTTTGTCTACTAAACCTCCCCCTTAAACCGCCCCTGAGGAAGGGTAAGGGGTCCCCTCAAGTGGCCCCTCCCCCCGCTGGATCCTACGTTCAAGAAGTGCGGGCTAGACCCATTTGTTGGCTTAATAAAAACGTTTAAAAAATAAATAAAACTTGAAGTTTTCCTACTCGGGGAAAGAATTTTATGTCTTCAACGAGACGTGCCCCTAAAATTCTTTCATCGCATAAAACTACCTTTTTTACATTCGATCGATAAAACGACGTTCATTTTAGAAAAACCTTAAGAACCCGTGGAGAGAACCGTAAAATTGTGATTTAAAACAAATTTGAATAGTCTTAAATAGAAACAAGGGGGTCCGTGAAATTAATAATTCACGCTGAATACCTATTTACAGACAAATAAATTATTTTTACGGCTTAAAAGACACTTACCGGTGAGCCGAAATTGTGTCCGATTTCGTGAGCCAGCGTCAACTGAGACACTTTGGGTGGGACGCGACTATTGTAATTGACGAAAGTAATGATACCCGTGTTGAGGCTTCGTCTGGTCGACTGGTATAGGCCACCCACTGTTTCCGTGTACGTTTTATATCGCTCACAGATTCCTCCTGATGCTCCTAAAAAATAAAGTGACAAAAAAAAGTTTTTCAGTTTTCTACAAAGGATGATGGGTTGGTGGGGGGGGGGGGAATGGGATAAAATTACCTGAGGCGGAAGCAACCCAAGCCAATCCCAAGGTACCCCCCGTGAAGTCGCGGTAAGTGAACACGTAGGCGAGACAGAAATCTTGATGGTTGCCTAATGAGTGCAAATTGAGAAAATTACTAACGTCGATGTTTTCCATGCAGAAAGGGTTCGGCTCTCCTCGCCAGTGAGGACGGCACGGTTGATCATCGTCGATCTGATCGATAAAAAATAAACATTAAAAAAAAAAGTCATGACTTAAGTTATTTAAATTATTTCCTACCTTTATCCTTTGAACTTCAAATTTGATGTTTCTGTGTTCTATTCTACCGTCGAATTTCGTGTCCCTATAAATATAGTTGACGGCAGTGACATGGTGAGCAATAAGAGAGAGAATCTCCTCTCTTGTCTTTTCAGGGTCATTATTTAACTGTCAGGGCAAAAAGGAAATGAAATTAACATAATAAGTGGAAAGGGCGAAAGAAAGGAACACCGCGAACAATGAAGCCAAAAGTGAATAACGACGCTCGCGCTTACTTGGTCTGCTATATGGCGCCAAATGAGAGGATCCGTCTGAATGAAAAGCGAACAAGTATTTTTGTTTTTGTCTTTGGCTCGAGCGGCTCGTTTGGTACGAGACGCGGATTGAGGGGAGTTGGCTTCCCGGCTGTATTTTTCCGAAGGCGATTCGGTTGGCCGATTCGAAAAATCAGTTGGTCGATTGAGACTATGAGAGTGTTCCCTATCACCTGGAATTAAAAAAAAAGGGCAATGGTTCATTGGATTGAAGCTTTTTTCTTTCCTTCTTCTTTTTCAAGATCGCCACAAAACTGTAATTTGGAATGTTTTCCGTTTTTCACTTAATAACAGATGAAAAGTTAAACCACGGTCGATACGCCCGTTAGTTCGGCATAGGACTGAACAGCAACCTTTCAACTCTCCTTCAACTTCTCTCATCATGGTATACACACGAATGCAGGCCTTCCATTAATTACTGTTGCAAAATGTTGACAAGATAATAAAACGGATGCTGTTAGGGAAATATCAGTTCCTTGAATGTTTCCGCGCCATGACACACAAGTTAAATGAGCTAAGTATACAATTTATGAGGATTTAGTATGACGGAATAGGGGTAAGCCTTCTCCCCGCTATGGCAGATGCCGATCGGACAAGGGCGATCGATTCCGAGAGTGTGTGAGGGAGATAAGCAGAATGCCTTGGGGCGTTTTATGTGACAGTGTAGCATGAGGCAGTGTTTAAAAAGCTAAAATTCAAATTTTTATTGAAAAAAATAAAAAAATTGCGCGCTTTATTAAGAGCTTTAGCTTCGTTACGAGAGCATTTTCCCCCATTATTACAGCTAACAATAAGTTATTTACAGTGAAGGATTTACGGGGTGGGTTGGGTTTTGGGGGGTCTAAACCAGTGGTCCCGCCGCTCCCGGACGCCCGGAACCAAATTACACCCACGTTATCTGAAAATTCCCCGAATGTCCCACTCACGCCATATATTGAGTACAAATAATTTAAGCGTGTTTGGACGCCACAGGCCCGTTTTTTTTTTTTTTAAGGCACAGAAACAATTTAAAGGCGAGTTTCCAAGCTCCAGGGCTGTAGACAGAATATTCGGGTCCGTCAAAAATGAAAACTCAACGTGGCCCTTTTGCATACCCCTCGCCCCCTCACAAAAACCAACAATTTCGTGGGGTTCAACACGTTTTTCTCGCAAAAAAAAAAAAAAAAAAAAAAATGTTGCTAGTATATGGCTCACTTAAAAACCAACTTATCGGATTTCGCTATCTAAAATCAAATTTCGTAGATTTTCCTCGCCTAAACGGCATCGTCATGGGCAATGCCGGCTTTTTAAGGAGGGGCGAGCCGGGCGACCGCCCGTGGGCGCCGGGTACTAGTGGGGCGCATCTAGCAAAATGTGAAGGAAGAGGTGGAAGAAAAAAAAATGCCCTAGAAGCGCATTTGATATGAATATTTCAAAACGATAAACATAGAAATAAATAAGTTAAAAAAAGAGCATTGGGATAATTCTCTAATTCACGGCTAGAATTGAAAAAACCTCGTCTTCTTAGAAGCAACTATTTGGCTAAAAAAGAAAAAAGGCGTTAATTCACAATTAAATGTGAAAAAATCGCTGAATTGCGGCAAAAATGAATAAACATGTCTAATTCATAGTGTAAAATTAAGAAAAAGAGCAAATTCACGGCTAAAATTGAGAACAACTAATAATCCACGGACCACGGATAATATCAAGAAAAATGCCAATTCACAGATAAAGTGTAGAATAAGGGCTAATTCACGAAAAAACAATTATCTTCCTCTTAAGACAACTTCGTTGCTAAAATAGAGGAGCTAAAAATTAAAAAAAAAAATGCTAAATTACGACTAAAGTTAGTGAAATTGGCTCATTCGTGGTGTAAAATTGAGAAAAAGCGCTAATTCGCGGTAGAAATTGAGAAAGACTCGACTCATGGCCGAAATTGGGAAAAATCCCTGTTTAGCTAGTAATTTAGGAATAACGTTGCAATGTCTAAAATTAAACCAAAAACGCTAATTCGCGGCTGAAAATGAGAAAACCACAATTCGCGTCTAATTGAGAAAAAGGGCCTATTTCCGGTGACGGGTATAGGTATAGCGTGTCGGCCTTGACCAGCTGGGCAAGACCGCGGGACTTTAACGTGCCTGGTCACTTCCCTGAAGTCCTGACTGGTCTATCCTGGCAATGTGACCTCCAGGGCATCCTCCAGGGGCGAGAAGAGGGCACACACCTGGTACCGCGCTAATTCCTGTACAGCTAAATTTTTAGTTCAGGCCTAAAAATGGCAAAAATGAGTATAATGTGGTACAAAAACTGCTGAACTGACAGTTCGAGGCTTGAAAAGGCTTAACGTGACGATACTTGCCCCGAAAATGGCAAAACCCACCATGCGAACTCCAAAAATGGCAAAATTAGCCATTCGCACGCCAGAAAATATTTAAAACTGACGATTCGAGCCCTCAAAATGCCAAAAAACTTGACCACTGGCGTTTCAAAAATGCCAAATTGACCATTTGCGCCTTGAAAATGGCTAAACTTACATTTTGCGACCTAAAAAAAAAAAAAATAAAAAAAACCAACCGGCAATTCGAGTCTCGATGGCTTGACGGACCATTCTTGTCTTAAGAATGACAAAACTGACTATTTTTTCGTCGAAAAAATTGGAAAATTGACTATTCACGCCCTAGTAATGGCCGTAGTGATAATCAAACTGGCTATATTCACGTCTTAAAAATGTGAAAAAATGAATCCATGCGCCCTAAAAAAAGGAGTGTTTGACAACAGCTAGCTCTGTTATGAGCCACTGTCCCACGGACAATGTCTGGCGACCTCAGAAGTGTCACCTCCTAGACCATAAAAAACGTTCCTGCGCAGGTGTCAGACACGATGAAATGCTCCAAATTTTACATAGGGCGGACTCCCGAACTATTTTTATGACGTTTCATTAACTAATCCATTAAAAACCACTAGTATTATCGTGTATAACCTGAAAGGAATTGTCTTGCACATGTGAATGAAGTCCTCACCCTCGGGGTGGTGGTGGGGGGTCTGGGGCCATGTGATTTAGAGCCTCTCGTTCTTTAAATCCGGCCCTGCTGATAAGCGACAGAAACTGAGAACAACCGTTAAATCCCGACTAAAATTAAGATTAAGTGTTCACAGCGGCTAAAATGGAGAAAAACGCTCATTCATGGATCAAATTGAGAACAAATCATAACTAAATTTGAGCTGAAGCGGTAATTATATCCTAAATTGAGTGATAACTCACGGATTCAACAGAAAAAACTCGCTATATTTCCCGGTAAAAGTTGAGGTAAAGCACTCATTCGCAGCAAAAATAGAGAACAATCGTAATTCGTGGGTAAAGTTTACAAAAAAAAAAAAAACACAAAATTGGTGGGGGGAGGGGTTTAGCCACTACTCAAACCTGTAACTTTGAGAAAATGGCCCTAAAATTTGAGAAGGTCACCACCCCTCGACGGGCTTTGGGAGGTGGTTTTGTTATTAGTCCACTTTGGGTGCCCGCGCACTAGGCAGCCAGTTGAATGCATTGCAACCTATGGGTGCCCGCGCACTAGGCAGCCAAGATGTCCTGGCTGCGGCAGCCACTAGAATTAGTTCAACTGCAGCCAAAGAGATATGACAAAAGTCAAGTGGCTGCCCGAAACCTCACGCACTGGTCAAAGCAGCCACCTTTTTTTTTTGCGAGACAAAGCGTAAACAATAATTACTTCTTCCACTTCCATCTCGGGAACGACTGACTAGAATCCGGCTGCTCCATTTGGCTGCCTAGTGCGCGGGCACCCTTACTAGTAACTTGCAAAATGTACGTGTCGTAAAATGGAAGAATGACGAGGGGTGGTACCTCGTTGTCATGGTTTTTACGATACCTAGTGAATCAAACTGCGGAATTTTCACGCGAGAATGTGTGGTCTCGAAGAAAAAATGATAAATTCTTAACAAAGTTATGGAAAAACCAAGGCAACTGGGTACATCCTCTCCCCCTCCTTCTTAGTTACGGCACGTAAATTTTTCAAGTTACAGAATCACCCCCCTGCCCTGATTGGCGTTTAAGCTGTTACGGAACTTAAACTCTAAACTCACGTGGTCGACCCGGGTCTTATTGTCAGCAAGTGATTGTGTTAAGGCCCGTTCACAAGCTCTATGTTTTTGTTGTGTAGTGTCTATGCAACCTATCAAAATGCTCGATTTTTCGAGGGAATAAATTTGTTTGGTTGCATAGACGCCACACAACACAAACATAGAGCTTGTGAACGGGCCTTAAAGCCGGATACACACATGCGGTACTTGCCAAGAAACGAGCAACACATTTTTGAAATTCTCAGCTGGCTGGTTTCTAGGCAATTGCTAGAAATTGACTGAATATTTTGCAAGTTACTTGGCAAGTACCGCTTGTGTGTGTCCGGCTTTAAAGAGAGGGCTATGTACAAAGTACATTTTTTTTTCGGATCCCAATCAACAGGTATTCTGTAACAAAGTAATTTCGCAGCTGGTCCAAATGCAGGGTTTCGTCCGATTATTCATGCCCTCGTGAGAAAACCACACCGTGATTCTATTTCGATTATATAAAGCAAGCCCTCAAAATAAAAAGGTTCCTTTCCCCAGATTCAAATCCCAAAAATTACGTCCTTTCATGAAGAAACTTTGATTGAAAAAAGACAGGGTTGACAAAATTCAATCAACTCTCGAGAGCCGTATTTTCAATTAACCACTCCTTCACGACCGCCCGGCTATGCGGGCTTCAAGGCTCTCGACCATCCTTGAACTCGTCCTAGAGGGGTAAATGCTGGTTTTTGATATTGACATTGAGTTTAGCGGGGAGGGGGGGCTGATAACGGAAAAGCATCCTGCCTTTGTTTTTTTTTCTGTTTTTAAGGCTATCTTTTATAATTAGTCATTAAAAAAACATTATATTATTCATGGCAACCTCTTTCCATTTCAAGACGCTAAAGATAAGTAAAAGAGAGAGAGAAAGAAATAGAAAAAAACTCACCCTCTTGGTACTTCTTTGGTAACTTATTCTTGCTTGTTGTTTCACCATCGTCTTCTGAGGCCGTCGCCGAGTTCTGTATCGTTTCCATCCACTGACTCACTTCATCGGTAATACCGCAACCACCGACATGTCCACCCGTTCGACGACTGACGTACGGATCTTCGACGTCCGACTCACGATAAATGATGGAGTGATAGGTGGTGTTGACTGTCGTCGGGAAATATCGAGACGCCTTTTCAACGTAGTATGACTCTCGGGGAGTGACTATTTTCCCTTCGAAGTGGCCATCGTGTATCGCTCCAAAGACGACACTCCCAGGTTCTCCTGTGAAAGGATTAAAACAAAAAAGTTGTTCATCAATAGTTCATGAATCAAAGGTGGAAGTTGGCAGACAAATCAATGATATAAAATAATTTATTCAACCAATAAGTAACTTATAATTTTTAAAATCAAGCGGTAAGTGATAGTGACAATTTGAGTGCATGGGCTCGACAAGAGAGGTTTACTCGTCTTGAACTAGCAATTTTCAATCACCCCCCCCCCTTCGCAGAAACTAAAAGCTTTCCAACCCTTTTTCTACAACGAAATGGTTGGCAAATTAGCCTAGGAAAAAGGGAAGCTTTCCCCACCCCCACCCCCAATTTACTTTAACAGATTCATTTAAAACTTTACAAGAACGGAGAGAAAAAGTTTTTCGTTTCAGCAAAAACCTATCTGTTAATTTAATAAGTTGAGTGAGTTTTCCCTTTACTTTTACCAATCGGCGCGACAAAGATAATTAGTAATTAATTAAGAATAATACCCCAAATTTTGATTGTACGCGAAATTATTAGCTTCATGACAATTCAATGGTTAGATTGCAAAGAAAAGAAGAAGCAACAGGAATTACGTTGAGACAGGTACCTACTTGATGAATTTTCATTAAAATATTGATTTTAGATCCATTTGAAGCCTTTTAGGGATTCAGCAGGAATAAAAATAGTGAAAAAATAGATGTAGGAGGGGAGGGGGTGACGATTAAGGCTACCGTGCATTTTTTGTGGTTTGTATCTTACTTTGCAGCTTACGATTTACGACTACGAGTCGAGTTTGTGACAACAACATGGACCTTTTTGAGGTGACTGATAGGGTTCGGAGGCTTAATAATCACAAGGAGACAGATTTCACGAACTTTACAGTTTCGGGCCATTATTTTAGTTTTCTGGTGTGAAATAGGTGCCACCAGTAGCGACAACACTATATCTAAGGTGTAGAGCAGCTGCTACACCTCTCTCTAGGGGGTTGGGTGACCAATGATCGATGAGGTGATAAATAATATTGAAGTAAAAAAAATGGAAGAAAGGACACTGTCAAAACCAAAGAAGGAAGCAAGAATCGCCTACAGGTCAGAAATTCAAAGTTCAGCAAGAGAACTATCAACTTAGACCAGGAGTGGCCAACCCAGGGCCCGCGGGCCAAGAAGTGGCCCGCTGAGCCTTTCATAATGGCCGTCTCGTGGCCTGCAGTGGTAAATTACCTATTTTAATGTTGAATTTTGGAATCCCCCGGATTTTTGTGCGAATTCGCGGAAAACTACCTACTCGTGGGCGGCCAAAATTGAGAGGGCGCACATATGTGCTGTGCTGTTCTCGGAGCAAGTAAGCTGATAAAAGTTTGGAAAGTGCTAATATTCGTGCCCACTTAATCTAGACCAAAATTGAAAAAAACGCTAATGTTGGGCTGCAATCTAGATAAATGGCTGATTTACGGCTTAAATTATTGAGAAAAATCTCTGATTAACGGACACAAGTGAGAAAAATTGATAAATCGCGCTAAAATTAAGAAAAATACATAGCTAATTCGCGGGGTAAACATTACATCAAGGCTAAAATTGAGAAAAAGCGCTAAGATCGCGGATGAAGTTTAACAAAAAAAAGCAGTGATTTGTGGTTAAAATTACGAAACAAGTTAAATCACGGATAGAAGTGTGAAAAATCAATAATAGACCAATGGTTTTGCGAAAAATCGCTAATTCGCGCCTTAAATTATGAAAACATAAATTTTCGGCAAGTCCGTGGCCCAATCTGAAAAAAAGGGCTAATTCATAGCTAGTAGGGAAAAAATCGCTAATTCGCGGGAAAATTAAGAAAGAATGCCAATCGAAATTGGGGAAAATAGCTCTTAAACGGCTAAAATCACGAATTAACGGCTAAACATGTGTATAACATCGGTAATTCACAGCTAAAATGGGGAAAAAATCGCTAATCATAGTAAAGTGGGAGGGGCTCATAAAATCTATAGTTCCATTAAGACTAGAAATGGTGTTGAACGTGCGGAAAAGTTGGAGTTTTTGGACTGTTAAACTAAGTTTCAGTTAAAAAAATGAATGTTTTACACCCGAAACGACGCCTTCCCCCAAAATTGGATATTTATTACTGCAAAACTGACAGACAACACACGGACAAGGACAAGAGTCACACTATGTAAATCAAGTTTTCCCCAAAACGGATGAATTTAGGCCAAAAAGGACGACTCTGACTTGAAAACCGGCGGTTTCACATCAAAACTGACGAATTCATCCCAATTTTATACCAAAACAGAAGCTGACGTGTTGCCCCACAACGGAAGACGTCACCACAAAAAACTGTCGATTTCACCCATACCAAATTTTACAGTTTAACCTCAGAAATGAATATGTTACCCCTAAATTGGTTATTTTATCACAAAACTGACGATACTTCATACCTGTAGTGTTCTTCTGAATATTTCTTTATAAAAACTACGGACTGTTTTAGGACCCAAACGCACTTCCGTTTTTTAAACGCGGCGGGTAAAAAAACGCGCTCGCGAGAAAAATGCAACAAATGCCAAAACTTTCCTAAACTGACGATGTTACCCTAAAAACAAACCTGCGAAATCGGTTTTTGGAAGCTGGCAACAGGCCAGCTTTTTTTTTTTGGCTATAAACCGGCCAGTCAGCCTGAAAGCTTTGGTTGATCATTATTGTTAACATACATTGGAGTGACTGCTGTGCTGCACATCTTAAGGAAACCCTGATTCCTGATGCCATAGGTTGAGAACTCCTCCCCCCTTTATCGACTACATGGCGGGGACGTCTACCCCCCCCCCCCCACCAACCAACCACTGCCTCCAAGCTCTGGACGACTTCATGTCACTCTCATCCCTAGCGGTGGGCACATTAGAGCGGGGGCGGAGAATGGGGCGATCTGCTCTCCCGTTCCGTTTTATGACAATTTTCACTCCCATGACTGTGCTGTCAAAAATTGATTGAGCAGATCAGCTCCGATGTGCTTGATTTGTCAGTTTCTCTTGGGGGATGCTCTGTCAGAGAGGCTTGTAACTTGCCAGGATCTGAAGCTATAGACTGGGCGATGTATACGTAACGAAACAAACAGTTACCAGGGCAGAATTAATTGCTCCTGAACTGCGTTTTGAATCAGGCAATTCAAAGGATGTGTCCGTCCACAGATTTTTTATTTAATTGTGCGAGACCGCGGTTACGATTTACATAATCATCGGTCGCTCAGTCGTCGTCAGTACAAAAACTGCGTTTTTGGGGCTTTGAGACCAGCCTTTCTATAGAGAATTTTCTTCCTAGTAGCACAATTCTATTATGGAATCGTTTCGTGGAAAGCAAAACGCGACAAGTGCCCATGGTCACATTCTGGTGAACCTATAAAAATTAAAACATGAAACGCTAAAAACAACAGAAACAGATTAGACACGGCGGCGATGAAAACTAAATTGTTCCTACAGGGTTTATAATAATGCGGTCAGCGTACAGTTGGACTGTTGTGGGAAATCACGAGAGATGTTATTGTTGGCGTTTACAGCGTCACATTGAAGCGGAAAATGTCTTCACAGCGGACCTCCCTCTCTTGCTACACAGCTGAGGAACGTGTTAGTGGGCGACACTCGTTGACATTACAGGCGTATTTTATTAAAATTAGTCCAGCCTATTGCTTCCTCGAATCCCAAATGTACACGGATGGCCTATTAAGACATCTTAAATCGAATAGAACACCTTTCCTTTTTTTCCACCTCGAATAGAATTCGATTGCCTATTTTTTTATACACGTACACAAGGAGCCTACAGGGCGAGAGAGAGAATCAATTATATTACTGCTAGAACGTCTGAATATTCCAAGAAATAAAAAGTGGGAAAATTATGGAAGACCCGACTAATTTGACTCATAAGGATATAAAGGAGAGATATTGGATTTATTGAAAACGAAGAAGAATGGAATTGTGTCAATTGTTAAAGGCCCACATCCTCCCACATATCCTTGTCGTACTCTCCCCTAAGGCTACAGAATTCACTGCTTTTTAGAGAAAAGAAGCACTTGACACAATATTTAGGTTCTCACTGGCCAACATAGATTTCACTCAGAGATCAGAGATTTTATGAATAACGGGTTATTTCAGAAAAAGAAAGGAAAAACAAATAAAAAAATAGACACCCACCTAGAAGATGTCCCTGGTAGATGTGCGAAGTGTCATGTGGTATGGGGCGACTCGAACTGTCGATAACTTGTAAACGATGACTGAAAGTGTCCGTGTCGCGTTTCAGACGCAGTCGAAACGAGCGGCCGTGAGCTCGGAACGAGAGTTGAACAGCCGGTTCGTTCACCGAGCTGCCGCTCCCTTCGAAATTGCCGTTCGCCCCGCTCGTTGTACCCGCTGATCGCTTCGCCCTCTGATGCGCCGCTCGAGTGTCCTCAACTGAGTAGACAGCCCCTTCATAGTGCGATATGTACTCGTTCAGTCTATTAGCTATGGACAGACGCAAAACAGAAAAAATAAAATAAAATAAGTTTCGTGCAACTGGAAAAAAAGGTAGGGGCAAACCGATTCAGATAAGGGCAAAATGAGTTTTTTCTTTGTCGAGGAAAAAGGCACAGCATATTAAAGTATTTTGCCAAGCAGGAAACAGGTGCAAACAATGCACATTGGAAAGAACATGCAAGATGTTTTATGGCCTTATGACTTGAAACACACCCCCTGCTGAGGTTCTACACATTTATACCAGCAAGTATATACATATACATATACCCGAGCGCACAATTTGGTCGATAAATGCTAATGACTCGACTACTTTTATTCTTCTAATTTTGCAGAAGGGCGTATGGTAACGCCCTCATCATCCATTAGTAAAGATTACAAAAAGAAGAAATTTTCGGGAGGAAAACAAAGTAATAAAGCCCCTCCTCTTGTTTTTAACGCTCGAGCGTTGAAGTGTATACCATAGAAAAGAAGTTTTTATTTCTGGACTGAGGCCTCTGGAGGAGGAGTACAGAAGAGCCAATTTTGCACATTTTGAAGAAAATTATTGCGTGACTGGGAAGAGAGGGCGAGTAAATACAGGCATTTTCGTTATTTCAGCACAATGAGAGTTGAACAAAAGGCCCATCCGAAACTCCTGTTTCATTTAGTATGTATATAAAGCAGCAACAGGGGCCTTCATGAAACACTCGCGTGTTCTTATAATTTTGTGGGGTAAAGGCAATGAGAATTACGAAAATATATGGTTACAGTTCTCTGCCAAATCAATCAAAGCAATGGAGGACTGTGTCTAATGTAATCAAATGATTTGTTGTGGAGGCGTACACCCTTCGGCAACAATAACTGCGGAAGAGTAAGATTATGAACTACTATACAAAATAAGCTTATAGTTTTCAGACCACTGCACTCACCAGGAGGTGCAGACAACTGGATAATTACGCCCGCCAGCACAAACTGCACGATTAAATTAATTGTATCAATACTTGGCATTACGCATGAGTGAAAAACGAAAGTAAAATGAGACACAAGTCTTCTCATCTGGAAAGAAATAATTAATTTGTATAGTCTTAATGGGTTAAAAGGCAGGTAAATGCACTCCGCGGTGCAGAGCGATTATTCTATTGTTTAAAATGTAAACTGATCCTTGTTACTTCCAATACGGTCATGAATGAATAACAACCTCGTTTTTTTTGGTGTATTGACAATGGGAACAAGTAAAGGTGAAGGACAGACAATCGAGAGATTATCTTCGCGGATAAGCGAGATGACTAATTCACATACTGTTTAAGAAGATAAATGAACAGACGACAGCAAAAAAGTCAGTCAGTAGGTCGTAGCACCCCATGGTACCGTATCTTGATCGATATAGAGGGAGTCTGTTTTCACCAATAATAAGAATTTAAATTGATTACATCCTTCTATTTAAAATGTAAGTCAGTGCGTTAATATATAATTGGGATTTCAGAGTATTTTAAAAGATAATTTTTCCCCCTATAGATCAATTGAATGGCCGAACTGCCGGGGAATCTGCTGGCAGAAGAATCAAATTACAACGTTCGTTAAAAAGGAAAGCTGTAGGGGAATGTGTTCCAGAATCCAAATGAAAAATTAAAAGAGATTTTCCAGCTAAAAACTAGGAAATATATCAAAATGAGAAGCCAAAACCCAAAATGAATCAAACCGATGTCAAACGAAATACAAAAATGAAATCATCCCCTCAAATTTCAATAGAGGAAAACACAAAAAGACGTCCCCTTTCAACGCTTGTCTAGTTACAAATGACCTGAGATAAGCCTATAACTGTAATCAACACTGAGGTCTGGCCAACTCAAGCGGTATAGAAACATTTATGATTCGTCAATTCCGTCAATCCTATAACATCCGCCTTCGCTCTCTGCGCGAAATTTGGCTATGGTTTGCCTCTTAGACGGACAATATACACATGAATACCTCTGTACAGTGTTCACGTCTTAAGGCCAGGTCACACCTATCATGCACGCTTCCGATCCGACACCGATCATGCATTTTTTGATAGGTGTGGGGACCGTAATAGGCGTTAATACCGAATAATTCACGGGTATTACGCTTCTCAGCCCTCTCAAATTGCCTTTCCAACCCAAATATAGTCTAACCGTTACGAGGGTTTCCACAGTCTCCGATCCGACATGCATGATCGGTGTCGGATCGGAAGCGTGCATGATAGGTGTGACCTGGCCTTTACGCGTATATGGCCGGCATAAACGGTGGATTTCAGATTTCACTCACGGGGTTTTCACCTCTCTCTTTTCTTTCCTTTTTTGTTGAGAATTTATTGTGTTTTTCGTTTCATTGAAAAAACAACAAAACTGAATTAGGGTATTTACAGGGCCCATACACTCCACAAACGACAAGCTCAGTTTAACTGATGCGCAGTTGTTTCCTCAAGCACAAAATTAGGTAAACTACAATTTTCTGAACTGAAGGTATGTAGGCTACTTTCAGTTTTTCCCTCGTTTTCGTTTCAGTTTTTCCGATAAGTAAAGGTCGCCCAGGCTTTGGGCGTTCTTTGACAGCGGCTAGCTAAGGTTCCGCCGCCGCCACAAAACAGGTCACGGAACCGGCAATTTCGCTTGACGGGGGGGAGGGAGGGAGGGAGTTGTACGTGTGTTTCCTCGACCCCCCTGCAATCGTCATACTTCGCCTACTCCGCGTTACGCAAATTATCGCCATATTTCTATGACACCTTGTAATCCAGGATTGGTGCCGATCTACGGGGATAATTTACGTAACGCAAAGTAGACGAGGTCTGATTGGAAGGGGGGTTCGAGGAATCGAATGCATGTACAACTCCCCCTTAACTCCCCTAGACTGGCTATTTCACTGAAATTGTAACCCAAAAGTGTCCATCTCGCAGATATTCAGCCAGGAATCTTCCAATTTCACGGGGATTAGTCAGACTTTGTCTGATGAGAGGCCGGCTACCAGTTTTGCCGCCGCCACAAAAAAAGGGCCCGAAACTTGCAATTTTGCTTAAATTAGGATCAGAAACTTTCAATTCCGTGGATATTCAGCCAGAAAACTTGTAATTTCGCTTAAAAAGACCCGAAATTGCAAGCTCACAAATATTTAACTGTAAATGTTGCAATTATACGACTATTTGTCAGCCAGGAGGGGCCGGCCAAACCATCATACTTCCTTCCCTAAGAGAGCATGGAAGTAAAAAAGGCCGAAAATCTCAATTTCACTGAAACCTAAGATGTTACCTACGCGAAATTGCATTCACTGTTGGAGCCAAATGTTGCAACTTAGTTGGGAGTATGGGCGGAGCCTTATTGTCAGCCTATTTGACTCCGTCCGTCCTGGCCGGCTAGGCCAGCGGCGTCTACAAAAGGGGGGGGGGGTTGTACGCCATGAGCTATCATCTGACGCTAGGGGGGGGGGAAGAGATAAACGTCATCAGGAGGCAATGGAAGTTATTCGTTGTAGAGAGGAAGTGTCCGACGTTTTCGAAGGGTCTTCCCCACGACTCAACCGCTCAACGCTGTGCAGGGGGAGGGGGAAGCAGCTGGTGAAACGAAGTCTTGGTAAACGGTTGTACGGGGATTTGGCTCCTTTCGACGAATTCAGACCATCCGACTACGAGGAAAGGAGCATCAAAAGGTGTCCAGCATATTTTTTTTTTTTATTCGATTCAGCCTACGCAAGCGCTATTTCTGGAAGCTGAAATTGAGGAATGTTCTGATTCGCGCCTTCCGGAGGCAACTTTAGGCGGATGAAATTGAGAAGGCGCACTAAAGTGTTGTTTCTTGGGGCATGCACGCGACCAGGAAGGTTGAAGAAACGCTAATATTCATGGCTAAAGAGCTCATTCGCTGTTTCTCGAAGAAAGTTCCAGACCAAAATTGACAAACAATCACTGAATCGCGGAGTACAGAGGTCATATTTTACGGCTAAAATTTAGAATAAAACGTCATAATGTGCTGTTCTTGGCCCAAGCCCGTGACTAGAATTGAGGTAAATCTAATTCGCACGAGTTAAAAAGAGAAAAACCACTAATTCGCATTTGAAAATGAAAAAAGGAGCTGAACCGGGCTAACATAACATATTCTAACTCGCCGGATAAACCGCTTCTCCTCGGCAAAAGTTGGTAAAAATAGCTAATTCCTGGAGTATAATTAAGAAAAACACTATTTCGCGGATGAAACAGACAAAAATAAGCTAATTTGAGTCTAATGGTGCTATTACACGTGAGAGTAAATCCCGAGAGTTGAACTCTCTGAGAGTGCAAGGTTTGGGGCAGAAGGGTTTCCTCGACCCCTTCCAGTCGCCCCTCGCCCAAACTTCGCACATAAATTTTGGCTCCATTTTTGCATAATACTCGATTTCAAAGTCTAATTTTAATCTTCAGAAAGTTCTAGTGACGTTAGATCTTGCTTTTCCAAATTTCATCCCTGAAATTACCTTAAAACACATTCGAATTCTAAAGTGCTTTGGGGTTATTTTAGGGTAAAAATTTGAAAAAGCAAGATCTAACGTCACTGTAGAACTTCCTGAAGATTAAAATAAGTTTGAAATCGAACATTGGTGCAGAAATGGAGCCAAAATTTATGTGCGAAGTTTAGGCGAGGTGTGACTGCGGGAAGGGGTCGAGGAAACCCGCCTGAAACCCCGCCTTGAGCTCTCGAGAGCTAAAAACTCTCAAATGTAAACGCAGCTTCAGAGAGTTCAACTCTCAAGAGTTACTCTCACGTGTAATTGCACCATTAAAATTATAAAAAACTATACTTCGCTGCAAAAATTGAGGCATAATGCCAATTGGCGGTTAAAATTTAGGAAAATCGCTAATTCACGGGGATGAAATTAGAAAAGTCGCTAATTCGCAGCTAAAATGGAGAAAAATAGCTAATTCATCGATACAATTGAGAAGAAGCTCTGAAGCATGGAAAAAACCCTAATTCGTGGTGAAAATAGCGAAAACGCCCATTCACGGCTTCTGAAGTGACTAAAATGGAGAAAAATAGTAATTCACCGGTAAAATTGAGAAGAAGCGCTGAAGTACGGACCACATCGCTAATCAGCGGCTATGAGTAAAACCCGCTAATTCGCGGATCAAATTCATAAAAAGCGTTAATTCGCGGTGAAAATTGGGGAAAACTGTCACTCACGGCTCAAATGTAGAAAATTGCTAATTAGCGGCTAGAGTTAGCTCAAATCAAGAAAAATTGCCAATGGGGAACTTGCATGAATGTCCGATTTGGGAGAAAAGTATACCGGTGAATTGGCACATGGACAGAAGGATTGGTAGTTGCAGCCCGATTGGAGCATTTGGTGATTTTAAAATAAATTACAAAGTTCTTCAAGAGGGGGTAGGTGGTACGAGGGGAAATTACGTCAATCCCTAATTTTGAAGCATGTGAACGATGTGATTAGGGCACTCTAACATTTTTTGTTTACAAATAACAAGAAAAATTGTCCCCCTGAAAATGTGTCGTACCCCCCCCCCCCTCATCCTCACACTATCCATTTCATTAAATAGGGTTTGACGTAATCAAATCCCCACTCAAAATTTTTAAAAATTCGCTCTAAACAAATCCTTGATTGATTTAAATGTTTAATGTGAGCAATAGCATTGTGGAAGAGCCCTCTTCAAGGAACACCAGTGCTTGAAAAATGTGCAAGTTCCCCATTAAAGGTTAAATTGAGAACATTTGCTAAATCGCAGAAAATTGAGAAAAGGGCACGTCGGACATCGCAGTTTGCAACTTCGATGGCTAAAATTAGGGGAAAAACCGCTAACTCACGGGGAAAACGAGGAGAAATCGCTCATTAGCGGCTGAAATCAGGAAAAACATAAATTCGCGGCAAAGATTGAGAACTATCGCTATAAATCGCGCCTAAAATTGAGACAAATCGCATATGCACCGATGAAATTGAAAAGACGCGCTGAAGTGTGAAAAAACGCTAATTTGCGGTTAAAATGGAGAAAACGCCAAATTGCGGCTTCTGAAGGCAACTTCATGGGGGCACTGGCGAAAGATTTGCCTGTGGGGCGCCAAATGTACAAGGTCAATCCTAATTGTTATTCACTGTACTTTTGTACAGGACGTACATTGCACCTTCTGTGAGAAATTTATTAGACGTCTATTACACCAAAAATTGTTTGCATGGGTTATGATATTGTGTATTATAATATTAACGATATTGTGTGTTAAACTGTGATTTTAGAAATACTTATGAAGAGTAACAGGTCTTTGAAGGTTAGGTCGATTCTATTATGGAGTCTGGATTTATAGTTAGTTTTGAATTTAGGGTAGACAAGGATTGGTTTATTTGGAAGCTATATTTATTTACAGCCCTTTAATACGTGCGATGGGGGGAGAGAGAACAGAGTGCACTGCTCATCAAGGGGGGATTTCGTGTGGAGCCATCAGGGGCGGATAGACGCCGCTGGGCTGTGTTGAGGTGTGACCTCACAAAAAATAATGGCAAACTTCCAATTTCACGGATATTTAGCCCCAATAGTTGGAATTTCTGCGAAATTAAGATCCGTAGCTAGCAATTTTACTGACATTAAGTCTCGAAGCTTGCATTAGTGCAAGATTAAAGGCACGAACTTGCATTAGGGCGTTGTGATATGTGTCATGTGTGATACAATGTTTGGAGAAAGGAGCTCGATTCGGGTTAATTCGCCGCCGGAACTCTGTTCCTGCAAGGTTTTCTGAATTTGTTCGGAGCAGAGTTGCCACGGGTCCACCCAATAAAATTTAACTCGATTACATTTTATTGACAACTCCTATGGCAACTCTGCTCCAAACATGTTCAGAACACCTTGCTGGAACAGATCTATTATATGTATGTAAATCACAGGGTAAAAGAACCACGAAGCGATTTTGTATACGATTTTCTCGGCACGACTGGGAAAAACAATAGGCCTTGATTACTTTGCATCAAAATAACATGTTTTTGAGGGGATTGCAAGCGATTTCACTAGAAAAATCGCCTCATGTGAACAAGGCTTTAATGCCGAGAAATTTGCTCAATTAAAGCAAGGAAATTCTGCTGCTTAAAAAACCAGAAAACTTCCATTAGCGAATATTCGCCAACAAAATGTTGTGACTTTGCGGTTATTCGTCAGGGAGAGGATTTTGGCCTGGGCTTGGAGATATCACGTTGGAGAAATATTACGAAACTTGCGAATTTCCAGATATTTCGACCCGAAACTGGCATTTCACAGATATTTTGCCGATCACCGTTCGACAGGGTTTCGGAGGTAGTTTTGATTTGCGGAATTGGTGACAACGCGATGAATCCAACGGCTGTCAATTTTACCCTCAGAAATATGATATCAGCAAGAAGACCCCGTTCACAAGCTCTGTGCTAATGCGTCTTGCAGTAAATGCAATCTTTCAAAATGCTTCAATTTTTCGAGGGAATACATTTGTTTGGTGGCATAGACTCCACAGACGCATAGCACAGAGCTTGTGAACGAGTCTTAAGACTAAGAGTTTTCCAGTAATGCGATGAGATTATAGGACAAAATAGTGGTCAGATAGCGAGAAATTTAAGTTTTCTGTGTGAACAGCTCAAAGGATACAGATTTTACTAAGATAGCTTATGGCGTAAAACGGTTTATGACTCTTTTGGGTTATAAAATAATGTTTTGCGGATTAATTCACACTTTCCTTTCGATTGTGGCCCATGCTTTAATGCTTTAAAGACCATGAAGACTAGTTTGCCTTCACACAAATTTTCGTATCGCAAAGGCAAAAATTGTACCTGGAAAAACTTCGAAACTTTCGGGATAGTTGCAATTTTTTGTACCAAACGAATTTCACTATTTTCAGTAAAGTAGACAAGCGTCTAAAGAGAACTCCCCGTGGGATTCTCGTAGTTCACCAGAAAGCCGTAGCTCATACGGAGGTGTAGTGTTCCGCTTCTTTTTTTAAAAACCGAGGATTAGAGTTCTCGTATATTTTTTTTATTTTTTATCTTTATGAAGTCCAACCCGAAATCTTTTGAATAAAATAAACTTATTTTATTCCCTAAACTAAGCCTAAACCTTTTAACGCCTAAACTAAAAATTTCACAGCACAACTAACGGCTTTTTGGTGTACTACGAGAATCCCACGGGGAGTTTTCTTTAGACGCTAGTGTAAAGTAGGTATAAAATTTCATATTTATTGTAAAATAAAATTCTAAATTGACTACGTGGTTCAATTTCTATGGGGAATTGATTGAAATACATAACCCCTTCCCCATTTCCTAAAATGTGTTGTTTTTTTTTCAAACAGTTCTACCTAAACGAGCATTCTAATGGATTCCTCCCCCACCCTGAACTTTGTATACCATCAATCGGGGAGTTTTACATCCAAACTGTTCTGAATCCATCGTGCAAGTCCCTAACGGTCCAATTGATACACAATTGCTTTACACGCTCGATTGCAATTCGATTACTGCAATTCAGTATTTCGAGGATATATGCGAGGGTGGGCGGTCGTTCCTCGCAAGCAGTCAAATTGTTCGCTATCAAGTTATTAGGCTGACGATATTTTTTGCTGTACTTTCATTTCTGGTCTTTTAAGAGAATGAACAGCTTTTGTTTATACATGTAATCTTTCTCTTCATTCAACTATAAAACACAGCTAAAATAAAACAAAAAACTTATTCTGGAGCTCTATGGCCACACATTGGAGTGGGAGGAAGTAAAAAAAAAGTAGGAGGGGGGATTCTAGAGTACAAGAATAAAAGGTTGTTGACATCATCTTTGCGGTATATCATTGTGACTTAACAGTGCCCTCCGAGTCGAATGACTTCCGTTCCACCTGTCGCTCTCCCATTTTTTTTTGTTTTATTTTTGGTGTTGTCATTCAAACGACTTATCAAAGCATTGCTACGAAACAACAATGATTTCGTAGACGTGTCTGTATGATTGCAGTGAACACTTTTTTTCACCTCGCTGTTGATAATATTCTACATGAAATAAACTAAAATCTAGAAGATTTTTAGAGTTCGAGTCGTAAGTTAATATAAACTTTCTCTATATCTGGTACAAACAAAGTCTTCATGGTCTTTAAAGCATTAAAGCATGAGCTACAATCGAAGGCAGTTTGATGACCTTAGTCAATTTGCGTCAGATGCAGGTGCTCTGACCGACTGACTGATCGAGTCATGGAAGTCGCTGCGCAACCGCAACACTAACTTATCTCACGTCCCTCCGCGTATAGCACGAGAGGTGAAGACAGTCCGGCTATTTAGGAAAAATGAAAAAAAAAGGTCAGCACGTTTGCCACAGAAAAAAAGTTCTCGTCTTTGGTGTAGATTGTGTTCTAATTGCTCGATTGATT
The DNA here is from genome assembly GCA_038030265.1 of Corythucha ciliata. Taxonomy (NCBI): domain Eukaryota; kingdom Metazoa; phylum Arthropoda; class Insecta; order Hemiptera; family Tingidae; genus Corythucha; species Corythucha ciliata. The sequence goes on along the minus strand of CM075942.1, from coordinate 7,387,571 downwards.
TTAAGTAAAAGCAAAGCGAAGACAAATTTCAAAGAAAATCTACCTTTCGATGTGAAATCATTCAATTTCGGAAACTTCCATCAAGAACAGTCTTAACCACTTAATTTCCTTTTAGCCTTTAACAACTATAGTGCGGTGAAACATGACAGATGAAATGATTCTCTTGTTTCCTGCAGTGTTTTCGGTACCTGCGGCCTTAGCTTGGCGCTCTGCTAGAAAGATGAAGCTGTCTACCAAAGTGATAGATTACTATCTTTTAGTTGGCAGGATATATGGGACAATCGATGCAACTTTAGCATTCAAATCCTGTCAAAAAATGGTATTATTCCAAACTTCTTGCTTTAACAGAGAATGATTGAAAAGTTATTTCTGAGCATAACATTTTCTGTTCGCGATGGTTCTTCCTTCCTTAAACGTGTTTCACTTTAATTAATTATTTTACCTAAGGCGAAATAACTTTAGTTAAAGTTAAATAATATCCGTTTTTATAAAGACCTGAAAATGTAAAACCCCGAACTACGCGCTGTGTAAATAACTGTTTTTTTTTCCAAAGTAAAGTTTCATTTGAATAATAAGGTCGCCCATAAAACTTTAAAAAGGAAGCAGACCCAAAATGTTTTGCTGTTGTGCGACTTGCGTTATCAATTTTTGCTTCCCCTCGCACATTTCACGTCCTTTTCAAGAGTTTCCAAACATTAAAAACAAAATTTCGTAATTTGAAATAAAAGTTTTTAGTTTTTGTTTTTCAAAGAGAGACAACATTGGCCTGATTATTTTCTGACAACCTCATTGCGGTTTGCCTGCAATGAATAAAATTTAAATGAAAATTAGTTCACAAGGAAAGAAAACTCCTGACGGGAGGCTGGATGTCCCCTTTTATTTTAATGCGAGAACAAAGAAAAGAAAGATGGAAATGAAATAAAAAGGAAATGTCCAAAAGTCTGCTAGATATTTCGACCTTTCTTTTTCTTCTGTTTTATTGTTTAGAGTGACACAGTTTTGTTTAAGCGTCCTTATTGGACGAATCCAATGCATCACGCTATAATGCGAACACGATACGGCGCGCTACAGGAAAGCCTTATTGCAAAAAAAAAAAAAATGTTGCAACAAAAGATTACGACATTGGCTTTGTGTGTCCAGTCTGGTGAGGTTGCCTGATTTACTATTCGGTACTTTTTTCAGAAAAAAAATGTTAAAGGCCATAGGCCTGCTCATGCGATCGTATTTGAAATAAAGAGACAAACTTATATAACCATCATAATACGACGGTGTCGCTTACGTATTTGTGCGCCATCCCCCCCCACCCCCGGCCGATATTGTCCTTCAATGAGAGCACGTTACTGAATTGATACGATTGTTTAAATGTAGGTCGTTATCAACAATGCCAGCGACGGTCTACGAGACAGTGAAAGAAATCAGATTGGTAGGGTTGATATAGTAAACTAGCTGTTACGTATAATGGGCCCGTCAAAGTCATAGTTCACGAGTCCCGGATGCCAACCTCGGAAGTGCGTACAAAAAATTGTCTAGCTGCATTAAATATTGTACAAGAACTAACTCTTATTCCTTGAAAAATTACCCCTCCCTCTCCATGAGACACCGAGATTTTCTTTTCTATTGTTCTTCCAAGAAAGAATAATTGTGACACGAGGAAATTTCAAAACATGTAGAATAAATCTTCAAGGGGACCTTTCCCTTACCCCGTCCTCTGTACCATGTCATTATGAAGGGAAACAAATAATTCTCCTTGGACTAATTATGCTTTTCGTTTCGCTTGAAATAATCCTTTCTCAGAAAACGAGAGTTGATGGAAAGGATGAGAGGTCGCTGGAAATCTCTCAATTTTGTTGGAAGCGTTAAGTTGCATGATAAAGGAACACTGATGGTGAAAATTCATTTATCTAAGGATCACGGTTCGCGATGAATTCCCTTTCTGTAAATTTGAATTATCTGTGAGATTCGTATAAGAAAGCGGGCCTTGGAGTACAATTCCTCCATTTAATTAGTGTATATCTTAGCCAAGTGAATTGATGTGACTGAATTACCTGAACCCTGCGAAAGAGAGAATTCCCATACACGGGACAGAAACTGTGAATTAGATATGAAAAAGGGCATAAGAACTCAAGACTTTATCTGCTCGTTTGAAATGAAAAAGGCGTTTGTGTGAGTTTAGGGAGAGGCCGTATTAATATTATCATGCTGCGATAAGCCACAGAGTCTTTCTTTTGGCGTATCAAGACCAAGGGAATGGTCTAAGAACTTTATACGCCTTAGGCTGTATAAATGTATACTTAAGAGAGTACGTCAGAACTCAGAAGTAATGAATTACCAGTTTATGCATTATCAGGGCGTATTTTGTTATTTTTAGGTCGTGAATTTTTATTTTGGCCATTTTTAGAACGCAAATAGCCAGCATGACCATTTTTATGGCGTGAATAGTCACTGTGAAAATTGTCCGAAAACGAATTCGTCAGTTTAGTCAATATTGTAGGGTGCGAACAGTCAGTTAAGACATTATCAAGGTACGAGTCGTTTGTTTTGATCAGGCTTCCATTCCCCCCTCCCCCACCCGCGCATCAACTATAATAGTACTTTGACTTTATGAGATGAACTTAAATGTTGGTTTAGGAAAAGAAGTATCTATGACTAATGATTTGTGTCCGAGATGACCGCAGATTTGTGTTGAGTATGCTCTTTGTTCGAGGGATTCGTCACTTCCCTATACTTCATAGCTAGCTCATTAGCATTAAAACTGAACATTTTGCCATTAAAACCAAATTGATCATACAATTTCGCCAGGAAACTAATTTCCCAGAATATAGGGCTATTTTTCGCTAATAATTCACAGCTAAAATTGAGACAAACGCTGATTCACGGCTAAAATTGAGAAAAACGCTCAATCAACGCTAAAATCGAGAGAAATAGCCGCAAAATTACATCATTTGAAGCTAAATATCTACGAGATTGCAAGTTGCGTGTCGAAATAGCCGGGAATATGCAAGTTTCGAATTTTTTCCCCGGAAGTGATCTCTCCAAGAGTCCAAGCACAGACTCTCTCGGCATCCTCTCGATAGCGCCCTGACGTCAAACCACATAATTGCAACATTTTGAAGGCAAATATCAGTGGAATTGGGAGCTTCCTGATTCACACGTCTTAATTTCGCGAAATTGAAAGTTTCTGGGACTTTTTTAATAGCCGCGGATGCCAGGCCCCGATAGCGCTCAAAGCCCGCGGCAAATATAACCACAAAATTACATCTCTTGGGTTTTTACAATTTTAACCACGAATAATTTCTTAATTTTAGCCGCGAATTACAGCTTTTACTCCATTTTAGCCCCGAATTACCGTTTTTTTTACGTTGTTCCGAAAATTGACGTTTTTCACCATGTCAAGCTGAGAATGAGTGTATTTGTCAACTGTAGCCGTGAATTACGCTTCTTCTCTATTTTAGCTGCGAATGAACGGCTTATCTTACAGTTTTATCTTAATTTGTGCCGGGAAATTGTGAGTCCTCCGTGTTTGAGCCGCGAATACAATTTAGGCGAGATTCACCGCGTCTACTCAATTTCAGCCGCGAATTCGCTTATTGACTCCAGTTGATCCGCGAATTAGCGTTTTTCGGCGAGGGAGCGTGTTGTATTGATTTTGGCCAGGAATTGGCTGATTTGTTGAATTGAACCACGAATCAGTGTTTTTGTTTGTTTCTGTTTTTTCATTATCAACTGCGAATGAACGCTTTTTGTTAACCTTAGCAGCGAATTTACGCCTTTCTCCATTTTAGCAGTGAATTACCGGGGTTTTTGAAATGTATCCGCGTATTATAATATTTTCTAAATTTCAGCCGCGAATTAGCGCTTTTCCTCAATTTTCTAAGCTATTTGAGCTCAATTAGCGATTTTTTTTTCACATTTATCGCATGCAAATGATAGTTTTTTCTCAATTTCAGTCACGAAGTTGCCTTGAAAAACCATGAATTGGCTCCCCCCCCCCCCATATCAGCTGAGCCTTACTGAGCGATTAATCGCTTTTTCTCACTTTTCTAGCCGCGAATTTGCGTTTTCCTCTGTTTTAGCCACCGATTAGCACTTTCTCACGCCAGAAAAAAATTTAGATTGTTTTTTACATTTTAAGCCCTGTTCACACGATGCAATGTTTGAAGTTATATTGTATGCTGGTTTTTTAAAAACATATCTTCCTTGGTAGTGACCGAATGTTTTTAAAAATCCAGCAGGCAATTTAGCTTCAAACATTGCATCGTGTGAACAGGGCTTTAGTCACGAATTAGTGATTTTTTTCCAAGTTTTGATGTTTATTACCGTTTTTATACACTTTATTCGCGAATTAGCGCCTTTTGTTAACGTATCAACTAATTATCTTTTTTCTCAATTTTTCTCCGAGAATTTGTGATTTGTCTCGAACCCTCCCGCGAATTAACTTTTTTTAAAATTTGTCCCGTGATGAATTAGCCCTTTTTCTCAATTTTAAGAGAATTGTCGTTTTTTCTCCATTTTATCCTCTTTATTAGCGCTTTTCTACACTGATTTGCGTATCAGTGCTTTTTTTTGTTCAAGTTATCCATTTTTCTCAGTTTTAGCCGTAAAGTGATTTTTTTTTTTAGATTTTACAATTAGTCGATTATTAGCGTTTTTCTCTGTTTTAGCCGCCGATTTGTACTTTCTCTCAGTTATACAACTGTTGACGTTTTTCCCATTTCTTCTTTTTATAAATTGTAGCCAGGAATCGGCGTTTTTCTCAATTGTATCCGTGAATTAGAGATTTTTTCCCTTCTAGCTGTTTTTCTTCACTCTATCCGCGAATTAACCATTTTTCTCAATTTAAGCCATATGCATTAGCGTTTTAGACCCCGATTAGCATTTTCCCGCGATTTGTCTCAATTTCACTCATGAATTAGCCATTTTTCACAATTTTTGCTATGGATTAGCACTTTTTGATTTGTGTCGGTCACAATGTGGTGTGATGTGTCGGTGGGGGGAAAGGGTAGGATGAGTGGATGATTGGGCACCCATAGGTGTGGGTTGTTCCTTTTTAAGAATTCTGCTAAACCTGTTTGAAACCGTTTCGGCGCCACTGCGTGCATTTGATTCAGCGCCAAAAAAAACCAGAAACGACTTCATTACTAAAATATGAATGGCGTGAGGATTTTTTAAAACTATTCAAGACAAAAACAAAGTTTTTTCGTATAGTTTATGCCATAACTCGAGAAGTAATCAGCCCACGGACTTTGGACTGATTTGTATCGACTCACACCTATGTAAGGATCAGTCACCTCGTTTGGACAATTTTTTCCGTCCCTCATAGGATGAGTTGGCCAACGTCTACCCGCCCTTCAAAATAGGTTCGCTATCCCCTATACTTGTTGCGGACTTTTTGAAACCTCAAAGTATACATTAAAAGGAATTGGGTTTGAGGCACATTCGGAATTGGGCCGAATTTTGCCGCTGTTCTGCCGTTATTTCCTGCACTATAGGTTGAGAATGCAGGGGCAAGCATCGATTGCACAGTTCTGTTGTGGAATTAAACGCCAGTAATTTGTTAATTACTCGAATGAAAAAAAAAAATGTTACAAGTTACACACAAGAATAGTGCCACAAAAGAGGCCATTTTCCTTTTGAAAATGACTATAGAACCCCCTCTCTTTCCATGCTATTCGCTAAGACGGCGCGGTGGTACGGTGCACTCCTCATTCATTGCATAAGCCTATACGGGTATACTTTCATTGCTCTTTCAGAGAATCGGGGCAGCGGAAAACACTATAAAAAAAACGTTTTTGCTCCATTACCCAGCCTGATTCACGTCAATTTGAAACTCTTTACAAGCACGCAGTTGTTCGAAACGTTCCTACGGATATCGAATGAGGATGCCTGCATGACCTTGTTATAGCAAGCTCTACAACAGGCCTTACAACTAACAAATTTTTATTTTGATGGAGGCATACTTTGAGAAAATTCTCTCTTCGCCTTTATCTCACTAGGGTGAATAGGTCCGGGAGGACTTTTTTCAAACCTCGGTTTGAGTTCACAAAAACATGAAACTCAGTTTTACATCTAAACGTGTGTAAATTCCAAAAATTGATCTAAAATCAAATGGGCTTTACAACGCAATTAAGCTGACCGAAGTTTAATGTTGTTGGCAAAATCAGATTCGCAGGCCAAGAAATCTATTGACATTATCATCAATATCGTGCCAAAATAGTCAATTCATGAACTTTGTTAGATCGGTCATTTCATTCGTTTATGAATGGACCTAAAATTCATACGTGTCGCCATTGGCCATCATGCAGATTTGCATGATCAAGAGCGCTTCAAAATCCGTCGCAACCGATAACAACAAAAAGAGCCAACGTCGCTCAAGTGTTTTCTAACAGAGAACTTTTTTATTTTCTTTGCATCGAAAATAAATCAGACCCGTGTCCGAGCGTTCCAATGAATGATCTTGTGGAATCTATGAGGCTGTTAAAGACAATCTTACTTCGTAAAGGCGAGAAATTCAAGCCGTAAGTAAGTGTTCTTTTGATAACAACCGACAAGAGAGTTTTTTCTTTCTTTCTGATGTTGACAGGCCCTCAGAACTGTTTCATTATTAATAAGGAACGATCCAAAATTCCTTAACATGATATACTGTACTCGTATAAACAAATCACAAGTGCCTAACAATTTGAAGAGCTCAAGACCTTTACAGTCTAATGACTGGAACACTTTAAAGAAGTAAAATTCATTCACTTAATTTTATTTTAAAGTTTTTCTGATTCGTCAAGTGATTTCGTAATACAAATTTCTCAGCCATTTGGCTTAGATACAAACTACGCTGACTCAAGGCTGCTGTATTCAAATAAAGCATCTCAAACTTGATGTTATACTCTTGTAAACCCCGAGAACGCAACTAAACAATTGTTTGGGGTGGGAGCGCGGGGTTCTCGGCCAGAAGGCCCCGCATTAAACGTCACGAGTCGAGCAATTATACTTCTTACTCTCTGTAAAGACCAGAGAGACGTTAAACAGTAAAATGTCAGGAGTAGAATGTACTAAATATAGAGGGAGCGTTGTTGAATTAGGCCGTGTTGTGTACGCTATTTTTCACAGGACGGCTAGAAGAAATTAACCAAACATTTAACAACGGTTTTTTTTTTAACGTACTACTAATGCCCACAAAAGGGTCACTTTCATCCGACCGAAAAACCTCCACAGAAAATGAGATTTGTCGTACTCGTGCGATATAGAGACGAATATATCGAGCCAGTTGGCAAGTTTGAGCGCAAGAGCAGTTGCGATTCTGTTCTTACGTTCTAAAGCGTAACCAAGCTTAAATTGCGGAGACCATAATATGTTTTGAGGACATAATTAGCTTTTCATAGGTCGACATAAGGCCGGATCTATCCATTTTACTATGGGGGCAAAGAAGGGAGCCATGCTCATATATGGTATGGAACGCTTCAGTGCCGTAACAAAGTGAGCGCGAACCCCAACCCCCTCACCACCAATACTTCAAACCACGAAGCTGGGTTTTGGTGAGAGTGAAAGAGAAATAGACTCCATGTGAGTATAAAATGGCAAATATCCGACAAATTTGGTCTTGCAAAAGCGAAATTCCGCGACCAAATCACAAAGTGTGATTTTGCCGACGACGACGAGCCGAATCTGTTATTCTAGCTAACCAAACCAGCCAGCGGACCCAGTTTGTAATATTCTAAGTCATAAATTTAGGTTATAGATATCGGGTAATTTCCCGAAGTCGGGGTTTTTAAGGTGCAAATCCCAGGAAATTGGGTTTGGAGGTGAGCGAAACTCCCTACAATCGGAATTTCAATGATCCAAATCCGCAAAATTTGTGCGTGAAAATCCGCTAAACCAAAGTTCATGAGCGTCAAAATGAAGAAATTTGGTTTTTGAACGAGCCAAATCCGTGAATTTGCTTTTTGAAAGAGCAGCCACCTTTGTTCTTTTGAACTAGCAAAATGTGCGAAGATGATTTTGGTAAGATCTAGAACCACGAAAGTTGGTCTTTAAATGCGTGAAATTTAGCTAAATTGGGGTTTGAAATAGCAAACATCCGTGAAATCGGGTTATTGAGGAGCCAAATCTGAGTTAACTAAGCTGTGGAAGAGCGAAAATCTCCGGCTAAATGGGATTGGAGTTCTCTTTGTGGACTTGCGCGCTATGATCTCCGCCCCTGCGGCGCTCGACCTGACCTGGTAAAACGAGTTAGGGAGGAGATCCGGCTCACCAGGACTGCGATGAGGGCCACGAGGGCAAAACGGGGACAGGGGACGAGGCGGCTAATCGCCTCAGCTTTGTGAGAAGATGAACTTGAAAGATGTTGTGAGTTGGAAATACCAGACGTCACATCAAGTAAATACAGAAAAAGTAGGACAAATAAGAGCACAGTTTTGATCTCCCCCCCGGAGACCTGAAAAACGAGCCCGGACGCTCAAAAAAGTAGGACATGTCCGGGGAAAGTAGGAAGTCGGGTCACCCTAGGTCTGGCAATTGTAAAAGTTACCACCACCCCTTCAGTAACAACAGGGGTAAACTGTAAGTTTCCACTCTGCTTCTTGCGTTCTAGGATAAAATTGGATTTTTCAAGTACGATTCTACGAACGATTTGACTGATTCCAGGCCAAATAGAGCCGTCCTGATGTGCGGTCATGGGGGAGACCTTATTGACAATTAAGTTTTGGCGCTCCATTGAATCGCCAAGGGGGTACAAATGCACCCACCAGCTGTCCCCTAGATCCGGCCCTGCGAATAAGAAAGAGCATAATCTTATACTTCAATTATGCTCATCAGTTTATGAATGAAAATGATGATTTTGGCTTATTATTTCTCAATAATAAGTCTTTGTAATCGTATCGCAAAAAAATGTTTTTGACCCCCCCTCAAAATTTGTAGTTTTACGTTTCAAAGTGCGTAGAATCCAAATCTGCAATAAAAAAAAAATGTCCGTCCGCCGTCCGGGCCATATCTTGCCCTAGGATTGCTCGAAAAAACTCGTTCTTTCGCACATAGACTCCATTTGGGGTCTAGTTGGTCCTAACATCTGATCAGTTTGATCAAATAACCTCCTTGGGTTTTATGGGCCAAAAGCGGGTCCAAAATGGGGATTTTCAAGGATTTGGGGTCATAGGGGTGTGGGGTGTCGATTTTCATGTAATTTCAAGCCGGATTTGACTACATCCATGAATAATAAACCCACAGTCGAAATAATAAGGCATTGTTCGATAATTCGCAGCGTTTTTATTCATAATTGATGGCATAATTGGTGTTCATGGTGAAAATAATTCATCAGGTTCTTTTGTATGGAGTATCGGAAATGAAGGTCAGCAAACTAAATTGGCTTAAAAAGTTGTCTCTTACTTTTTCTCTTGTTCAAGGGTCAGACGTTTTAATTTAAGTCTAGAGATCCTTTTCAAGAAACAATAAAAGATCCTAACTCAAAGTTGAAAAGAAAAGCTGTAGCGCGGAACCCAATTGGCAGGACACCACTGAACGTATCAGCTTATCAGGGAAACTGGGACCCCCCCCCTCACCACAAAAATGGTCATAAGCGAATCGTGTAAACACGACTTTTCTTAATTAAACAACTGGGAGAAAGGAGGCATCATTCTGAACAAGTTGAAATCGGTAATGGAAGGATGAGTCAAGATTTTGAAAGTCTCCGAAAGAAATTCCGTCAGAATAGAACAGAATTAAAGATGGATTAACAGAGCCAGTACAGTTACACAGGGAGAAAAAATGAAAAGTTAAAAACGAGAATATTAGCATAAAACAGTAAAAAAAGGTGAAGAGAAAGAGCTAACAATAAGAAGGCTAAGTGCAGTTTTCTATACGGAAAGAATATTGAATGGATCGGTAGTCACGCGGGAGGCTTTTGTCTCCTTCAGTCAGGTCGGCGAACTCAAGGCTTCGTCATAGGAAAAACTCTAGGACCGGGAATTTCCTTGTTTGCCTCAATTTTTTTTCTTCTACCTCACAATTTTTCAGGTTTTGACTTTTTAATCGTGAGAATGAAATTTTATGGTAACGCAAAGTTTACTAAATTAAGGGAATAAAAAGATTATTTTCAACCTATTCGTTCAATTTATTGAGCTTTTGCTTCTCGGAAACGTAGGCCATGAAATAGTTTTCTCCCACTTTTCCGTCCGCGTTAATCCAGTTTTCTATCTCTTCCACTGTTCTCGGCACGTCCGATAACATTTCGTATCCAGAATGTGTCACTGCTATGCAGTCTTCAATTCGTACACCACCAAACTCTTCAAATCTATCAATCTCCTCTTCGTTGAGAAAAGAAGCTAGGGACTCTTCGTTTTTCAATTTGTCCATCAATGTCGGATTGAAATACAGTCCCGGTTCAATTACTAGCACCATACCGGGCAGCAGTTCCCGGCTGGAAAGTTTCCCATCAAAATTGCAAAGATCTGTCGCACTCGGTAGGTCACCGTCGTACACATCGATACCAATCATATGACCTATGCTGTGAGGTTGAAAAAAGTTCAACAATTCTTTTTCAAACATCGCCTCCACGGAGCCGACCAAAAATCCCGCCTGGATCATAGCCGCGAGAAGCGCGAATCCCGCTCTCTCGTGAACCTGAACCATGCGAACACCTGGACGAATCGTTTCCAAAGCGACTTGTCTCGATTTTAAAACGCATTCGTACACCTTTTTTTGATCCTCGGTGAAAGAGCCACTCGCTGGGAAGGAACAGGAAATTTCTGAAGCGTAGCCATAGAGGCGGGCGCCCATCGTAAATAGACACATGTCTTCTTTCTTAATTCGTTTTAGGTTGGGCGCGGCGCCGCGTCCGTAGTGTAGAATTGAAGTGAATTCGCCCGAACTACAATTACAACTCCGTGAGACGGACCGGCAGCCTCCAATGAAACAAGTGCAGTATCTAAACATAGCTTCTGCTTGATACTCGAAGTTTATTTTGTCAATATTTTTCATGATCATTTTGTGAGCCAAGGACGAAACGATATTTGCTTTCCTCAATAAATCAATTTCAAAGCGATTTTTTACTAAACGCAATTCCGATATAAGATTCCTTATTGACCTACAATCAAAGACATAATTCATCAGATTAATACCGGTTTCAGAGGCAACTCGTGTTTTAGAATCGTCGTTCTGTAAAAAAATTATTTGCGGAGACAGATAACTCACAATAATTTCTATTTCATCAACAAAATGTACATGATCGACTTTGTACTTGTTTTGAACGTCGGATAATTCCAACACGGGCCCCGTACAGATTCGATACGTTTCATCGAATCGAGGCACGAATAAATAGGCCTTGTCATTGAACACGTCCAGAGCCCCCCAAAAGCCGGGCTCTTGAACACCGAAAGTCCACAGGAAATCAGATTCTTGACGGAACATTGAGTCTGACTCGAAGGCGCCAAGTTCATCGCCTCCCTTAATAAGGACGACACCTTTTGGGCACAATTTAAAGAGCTCTTTCGCCAGTTTTTGTCGATTGATTCGAAACCCGGACACGTCCAAAATGTGCTTGAGTTCGATGAATGAAATGAATGATAATAGACAGTCGGGGATATACCGCGGGCATTCCGTCATTTTCAGGCGGAATGTTGAAAAAGAAGAAGAAAATTTGAAAAGAAAAACATAAAAAATAATAATATGAGACGAATATAAATCATCAGATGGTGAGAGTTGTCATCCAGGAAATTACTTCCAAACTTCCCATGCAGAAAAATAACAGAAAAAAAGGAGATCTAGTCATTTTTTAAATCACCCGCCATACTACCGTCGAGATAACTTCCTTTCAAGTTGTAATTCTCTAAATGCAGTACGTATAAATCATCACAGAACTCAAAACGAACGAAGCTACTCAACACAAAAAGGGAAGCAACGAAAATCAAACCACCGCATGAAGAAAATAGGAAAACCGCCAGGACTGGTTGATCAGTCAAGCCAGAAATTACTTTCATCCTCGCTCGCTCTCGTGCAAAGGAGAGTAATAACTTCTTCATCATCTTCAAAAGGCGAATATGTATATTTTTTTATTCTTTTAGATGTTTTCTTATTTCTGCGAGTAAGGTAAATAATCAAAGTAAGGAAGAAATAGAACGTTCAGAAAGCCGAATGAGAGGACTTGGAAAAGAACGATGAGACAAAGGACAACGGTAATGAATATTAAGGAACATCAAAGATACGATCGATTTTTTTAGGCAAAGCAGGGCTTATAACTCGACCATAGTACGGTCATAACTTATAAAAGGGGGGGGGGGATTTAAAGTCAAGAAAAACAATTAGGGGACAACAATTGGGAAACAAGTAAAGTGGAAGTAAAAGCGAGGGTCAAATCGCGGTCACGACATTTTCTCCTACCACCTTGAGTGGTACAGAGACGGGGCGGTGTATGACCATTGAAATCAGGAGGCATGATGAAATGAAATCAAGGTTCCATAAATTACACTTTGAGAAACACGGTGATAAAGTTAAAGAAAAATCGTTTGTTTTAAATAATCTACTGAGTTTCGAAAAACGTTTTATTGAACACGCGGATGTTTGAATAATTGAAAACCACTAATTAAGACACGCTGGGCAACTGATTTGTATGAGTAAACATACTACACTCAGTGAATTTTAACCAAAAATTGTCTTCGTCAATGCGAGAGGAACGTCCTTTTAACGACTTTTCGCAAAAAGCCTTCACCTAGTTAATGGAACAAAAAGACAAGGTGTTATAAATTGTTGAATTCGCCGCGTCTTTTACCTCGCTTTTTTGTTCAGTGTCGCTGTTTAACGAATTGATTTTAAAGAGAGTGTAAAACAAGGGCGAAAACTTTAAAAGAAGAGAGACCGAATTTTTTTTTAAACAATCGGTTCTAGTTGATTAATGACTGAAGAATAGCCCTCTCCGCTTCTCAAGATAATTACAAACCTCAACCAGTGGGCTTGAAATTGAAAGTTAGGCAGTTGACAATTTTCGTTTTTGGTTAAGATTAAGCCAAGAATGCCAAGGTAGAAGAAATGGGGACGACATTAATAACATTCAAACAGTATGATTCCTTCTTACTCTCTGAACTCTTGGGAATTCCCATTTCTTTGACGTGTATCTATCTACCAAGACAATGTTTATTTCTAATTTCTTGTCGTAATGAAAAAAGGGAAAAAGGAACCCAAAAGAAGGTAACGTTGAGTATTTCTTTGCACAGTGAGGATGCGCTAAAATAATATTGTTTCAACTTGAAAATCATTCGCCATTCGTTCTTGCTAGCGGTGATGACGGGACGAGGGGGAGAATCCCATTTTTTGCTAAAAAAACGTAAGTCAACCCAGAACAATATGGAGCAAAACATATTTCAAAGGCAAATTTTATTCGCTGTCCCATAGGAGCTCTTTAAGCTGGAGTCAATTAACTCGAAGCCACGGGTGAGCTACCAACCAGCTATAACGCATAGCTAAAGCAGAGCCGCGTTTAGAATACCAAGACGGGCAGTTCCCCATCATTATTAACAATTCATCGTTAAAGTTTCCGTTCTGGACATTGCACTGGGATTGAAGGGTCCTTTAATTCACTGTAATAACCGTTCGGACCGTGTGACTTTTCTGAATGCAGAAATTTCAAGTAACGTCTCTCTGCTGCACTTCGAGGTAGATGGACTAGCGGATGAACACCATATTGATCGCAACTACAAGCCACCCGATTAAGATAACCCACGTAGAGGAAAAAAAAGGTAAATTTGGCCTGCGGGATGTAATTTGATGAAGAATAGGTCCGGGGGATTCAGGGTTGCCTCAGAGGTGAAAAACATGAAAATCGGAACCGAATTCTAACGCGGGTATAAGGAAGGCGCCCGCAAATCTGTACGTTTCATTTTGCAAACTTCCAGCGGAACATCGAGTAATTTGCCAATTCTAGTAGTTCCACGCGTTTTCCGGAAGTTTTTTCGGACATTTTTCCCCCTAGACCACTTCCGTGAAAGGAGAGAAAAACAGAAAACCCGGGAACTGGAAAAGGGAGGGAACCCAGTTCCCCTCAGATAAATGTCCTTCCGCACTCCTCTGATCTGGAGCGCGCTCAGAGTCTGCGTCCAAGCCCGTCCCCACTTGACGAGCGGAGCGCTGTCGCTCTGGCACAGCTCGGAAACCGGGGTAATGGTGGCCAAAATTAAATGACATAGCTTTAGGAGTTTGTACAATGGAACCACCTGAAAGCTCAAGAATCCGTGTTCAGCTGTACAGGCTCACAGGCTAGAATCCTTTGGTCTTGCTTTTCATCGCTCTGGGGATAATTTAATTTTGCCACGCCGTGCGGCTTCCCCCCCCCCTCTTGCCATCTTCCTCTAGGACTTGTGGAGGCAAGCAAGTAACGAGAAAATGCTGTACCTCAGAGGTAAACTATCGTAAGCGCATTTTCAAAAATTTAAATGAATAAATTACTTCGTCTAACTATCCATTATTAGACAAAACATACCTGAGTGTTCTTTTTTGTCTCTTCATCAAAGATCATCGTGGATCAGAATTAGACAGAAATATTTATAAATTTAAAAATATTTTTGAATCGAAATGGGAAAAGCACTTACGACAGTTTACCTCTGAGGTACAGAATGAATCCTACAATAGTGAGATTTTGAATGAAGTAAAAACATAAACGTCTTTGTTAACGTCCGACGGTGAACGTTTTTCTTTCTTACGTCTTTCAAAAGTATTAAAGGGAACTATGGATTTCTTCAACCAGGCGGGTAAACCTCAAGTTGACACGAACAGCAAAAAGATGAAATGCATGAAAGATGACCCACTACACAATCATGAAAATTGCCACTGCACTACGAACTCTGGCCCTGGCCCCGGCTCCCGACACAACAATGTCAACATCTGCCCCCCCTTCGGTCCTCGAGGTTCTCTTCTTTCCTGGTTAGCCGGGTCTTCCCTGACTCGGTTTTCTCAGGGTAACCGCAGCGTGCCTGAATTTGAATCCCACACAGTAGCACGCCGAGGTTAAGGCGAGGGGGGGGACCAGGGATGAATGAATGAATGTATTTCGAGAGTCCGAGAGCTCGGATTAGAAACATGTAGGCCATTCCCGCCTATCCCTCCACCAGCCTTCATTTTGGCGATATTGCAAGTTTCTGGGTTTCTTTCCAGTGATCGTGGAACCTGGTTTAACCGACCACGCCAGCTGACGTTAGCCGCAATATTGTAATAAAATTAATGAACGATAAATAAGATGTTGGAGGCATGACCCACCAAACAATCGTGAAAATTGCACCGAGGGTGCGGTCCAGTCTCCGTTTCGACCTCGGACCTTCAGCTACCCGAGCTACTCGGTCCTGGTCTAATCAGCCGAGGCGCCTAGCCACAACATCCCCAGTCCCCGTTTCGCCCTCACGGTTCTCATCAGTCCTGGTGAGCCGGGTCTTCCCTGACTCGGTTCTGCCAGGTCGGATTGAGTGCCGGGGGCGGGGATAGTAGTGCAGTGGCAACTCCGCTCCCGGCGAGGGGCGGTCCGGGGATCGGAGGTACTCCGTACTTCGGCGCAATTGCCGGGCTGAAGAAACCAGGACCGAGCAGCTTGGGTAGCTGAAGGTCTGAGGTTGCAATTTTCGCAATATTGTAACATTCAAGAGCTGAATAATTATCCAGAAAATTGGAAGTTTTAGGTCTTTACTAACTCGTGAATTGAAATTTGCAGGTCTTTATTTTGGCGAAATTTGAGTTTCGGGACTAATCTTCAACTATTCGCGAAATTTGATGTTTTTCGTCTTTATTTTCTCGAAAATCAAGTTTCTGGACTGTATTTTTCCGTGAAACAGCAATTTTCTGGGTCTTTCTTTCAGAAGGCACGGACCCTGGGCAAGCTGGCCAAAACTAGGTATGACAAATTGACATTTAATTGTATCATTTAGGAGGCGAACGTAGTAGAGCGACATGATATCGTTTCGACATAGCCGAAGCAACTTAACAGCGTCTAGGGCAGATAGAAACGTCTGGAAATGTGTGAGAGTTATGTTGAAACGATATCGTGTCGCCACAGTACGAGCGCCGCCTAAGAGTTAAACATTTCCATAGTCCAAATCTGAACAAAATTCAAAGTTTCCTGGCGGAATATTCTTGAAATTGCCAGTTTCCTGTCTTTACTTAGGTGCCTACGCAAAATTGCAATTTTATGGTCTTTATTTTCACGAAATTTAAGTTTTAGGGCTAAGTATTCGCGACATTGCTGGTTCCTGAGCTTCTTTTTTAGTGATTATTGAAGCCGCTCTCACCGACAATGCTGCAAGTCTGACGTTAGCCGCGAAATGGCAACATTTGGGAGCTAAAAATTCGCGAAATCGGAAGTTCACTGGCGGAATATTCGGAAATTAACAGTTTTCGGCTTGTTTTTAATACGCAGTTCCATCCTATTTTAAATTTGGGCCATTTTTGCCTCACCCAACATTTACCGGAACACAATGCTCAAGTGAGCGATTTTCCGGTCTATTTTTACCAGCCCCAGCCAAAAACGCCTCCATTTGGTAGGGGTCGTTGGTGCCAAAGAAAATGGCACGGTGTACCTTGTCGTTGGTTTTGGGCGATTTTTCTCGACTCCGGATATTTAGGCTATCGAGGTCCTTGTGCGCACTTCTTTTCTGTGTGCAAGCTCACGGGCAAATCTACTCCTGGAATTGAGTGGAAAACACTAATTCCCAGTTTCTTTACGTCCTTAGGCGACTAAAATTGAGAAGACACGCTAATTCTCTGTTTTTGAGGCCGTTACGCGACTAAAAGTTTTAATAAATGGTAATATTCTTGGCTAAAAGGGCGAAAAAGCGCTCATAAAACCGAGAAAATGCGTCAATATTCGTGGTTGCTGATACAATTTTCAGGCCAAATTTGAGAAAAAGCTCTTTTGAGTTCGGACAAATCCGCGACTAAAATTGAGGAAAAGCGCTGATTGACGGTTGAAATTGAGAAAAAGCGATCATTCGGAAGTTTGATTTAGGGAAAGTACCAACCCAGCCAAACGATTTTTCATAGGAGGGAATACAGCCAAATTAAGTTTGAAAGAGATAAAGGCATGAAATTGAATCTTATACGCCTAAGCGAAATTGCTTTATAGAAAGAGCCAAACCCGCGAAATGTTGTTTTCTGGAAGAACCAAACCCTCGAATTAGGTCACTTGGGCAAGCCAAGAATGATAAGGGACCTCGTAGAGACATCCGCCCCGGGCCCTGATAGGTGTATCTCCTCAGCTCAGAATGTCTCTGTGAATACTTACTGGCAAAAAACTAACTGGTTCAAATAGTTTTGAAAGGACATCAGAAAGTGATCCAATTTATACAGAAATTATGCTTTTTTTTGTTCGGTCTAAATCGACTGATATTTTTAGATGACACCAATATCGTAATAAATTCGAGGGTCCAAATCATTGGGCGAAAAAATATTCATAGAAACCTAGCGCGATAGCGAAAACATCGCTCTAATTAAGAAGTAATTTGTCAAGATTTCGGACACAATCCGATGCTAAAATTTATAGGCCAATTGAAGCGATAAAAAGGGACGTTAATAACAATGTCCGTTCCACTTTTCCACAGTTTTAGAGCAACCGCCGGGAGTTTTTATAACTGAAAAATGAGAGGGACAAAAGAGATTTTGAAAGAAGTTGCGATCTAGAAAATCGCGTCCGTATCTAGGGAGAAAAAAAAATGAAATTATTTATCGCTCAGCTATTTTTTTTTTTAAATGAATAGTGTACGATATTTAGAGGGTACTCTAGGGAGAAAGAGTCTTAGAGGGGGCTATGATTTATTTCACCGAGCGGATCTTTTGATGAATTTTTTATCATCTTGTTTAGAACCCTCTCCGACTGAATGCTTAATTTTAATCAAAGTTCAATGTCTAACTTGGCAACAAGAAATCAGAAAGGGAATTAGCCTACATACTTATGACCCTTAAAAATCACGTAATTTTTATTTCGGAACCCCGACTTGTTTCCCTTTGTGTCTATCCTGCATGAAAAATAAAATCCTTTGAATAACTGAAGTAAGAGACGTGAATCGACCCACGTGTATACATTTTTCTCATGTGAAAGTACTAGGGAGGGGGGGTAGTTCAATATTTAATAGGATTGTAGGTACTTGCCTATGTGCAATGAGTGACTTTCATAGAACTTACCTGTAAACAAAAAAAAAAAGGATTAGACAATGGAAAATACCAACAAGTTTAATTTTCATTATTAAAAATATGGCTTTAATAAGAGCAAGAAAAAATGGCGTGTTAATTAGAAGGAACATCATTCAGAACGTTTTAATTAATTACTCTTCCCTGGATTAACGGGAAGCAGATAAGCAACAAGTATTTTTCATGAGATTACAAACGAACTTTTCGAGAGAAATTACACAAAGGAGTCGAGCATAATAAAATATCATGCGAACTCAAATTAAATGAAACCCCCTCAAAAGGGGATACCAAAAGTACAAACTTTGTGAAAAGAGATCGGACAAAATCTGTTATATCTATAAAGTAACGTCTTCAATCATTAGACCAAAGCCCAGTAAAAATGTAGGGGTGGAAGGGAAAATGGAACAAAAGATCCTTTAAAAGAGGTCGCTTCAATTGTGTCTCCCCCCATCATTATCAGGTGTGAAACAAACAAACAATGAAAAGACTTCGTTTGACCGAGCTCACTTCCACTCAGCGAAGAGGAAGTGAACTCGTCGACCTAGAACTTCTTGAGCGCGTGTTTTACCATGTTATTCAGTTGTTTGTTTTTACCTCCTGTAGAGAGTCCGAGCTCTCTTCAAGGACAAAAGAAAAGTCGACTAACTCATATCCATTAATCGTTGTTAAAACAATTAAAGTTCATTGTAGACGTCAATCCTGTAAACAAATACGTTCAAATTGCTCCGATGGAAAGGATTTATTCCTTCGAGGGATTCGAGAAGAACGCAACGCCAAACATTGAGGGGAACTCCTAAACATATTTTGGCATGAATCAAAATGGAAGGTTGTATTAAGAAATATCGGAAAAGCTATGTTTGACGCAGTGTCAAATATCAATTTCTTGGGGTTAGCACACGCTGGTTGGGTCGTTTCATTGAAATGACTCTCGAAGGCAAGCACACAATAAACTCGAGAATAGAGAAAACATATTTATAGCACCATGCGTCTTCTAGTGGAGCTATTTTTGAAAATGCTATTCAAGTTTCAGGACTCAGACAGACACTTTCAACAAACATGACATTTCGCATGAATCACTAATAAAAATGAAAGCAACTATACGCAAGCAGCACGGAAGATTAGATCTCGTTATTAATGACAAGCTATTGACCTAAATAGGAAGACATTTATCTGAACTGGGTTGATTTTGGGTAATGTAATATTCACATAGCGAAACACGCTTAAACAACAGTCCTAAAAACTGTTACTTCGCCCCTCGAAGAAACAAAGCACCATGGGTGTCCTCACGAGGTCACGGAACCCACGTTTCACACCGTGGGAACAAGAGAAGTTTTCCCAGAATTTTTCCTAAACAAATATCACGTACGAATACCTAAACTGCACTTCTCGGCACACAAATTTGACGCTCAAATTGATGAAGTTGCATCATCGACTCTCTTTCTACTAAAGTTACTCAGCGTCGCTAGCCGGGGAAGGTCAAACGTTGCGGGCTAACGAAAGTGAGCTTAGGGCTAAAAAAGTAAAGCTACTGTCGAGCTAGATACAAGAATACATCATGTCAAATGACAACACTCTAACTTTGGCAATGAAAAAGAATGGCGATTGATGTAATGTAAGAATGTAACGCGATAAACGAACAAAAAGTCTCAGAGGCGAAAATTTATAATTCGATTTGTTGACTAACACTCTCGCCAATGTTGTGGTGAGGTGAGAGGGTGGGATCACTTCAAAGAAACCGACAAATGGGATGCAAAATAGCCGTACCCAGGAGTGTAAATCACCTAGGACATCACTCCCTTTATGGTTCAATTCGCGAGTCACTTCAAAAAATAGGATGAGATTTATTCCAATCGAATTTCGCATGGTGATCTTCCTCAGATTGATTACATTACAAAGCAACTCATTTTAAAACTAGAAATGTGGATGGCAGTGGCGGATCTAGGATTTTATCTTGGGAGGGATTCTGTAACATAAATCCGCCGATACGAATTAACGCATTTTCTCAATTTTAGCAGCGAATAAGCCCATTAGCTCATAAAACCGATTAACACTCTCTTTTTTTCGGAGTTTTAGTCACAAACTAGCCTGCATTGACTAAATATACGCGAATTGGCGTTTTCTCACTTTTAGCCATGCATTTGCGATTATTCCCACTCTGAAAATGGCCAAACTGACTCTAATTGTAAGGCATACAAGGCTAAACCAACTATCTGCGCCTGAACATGCCTAAACAGATGATTCCTGTCCTGAAGACTGCAAAATCGACCATTTGCGAGCCAAGAATGATCAAAATAAAATACATAATTAACCATTCGTGCCTGGACTATACGGGACTGATTGCACTCTAAAAATAGTCATACTGGTGGACTCCCGATTTAAAAATGGCCAAAATGAACTGACTTTACGAACTTTGTAAATGTTTAACTGACGATTCATGCCCTGAGCTCACATAAATAAATTGTTCCCGCCCTACAAATGGCAAATCAAACAGTCTCGCGCCAAAAATGACCAAACTTACTATCCTCGCCTGTTCGCGTTTTATAATCGAAAAAAACGCATTGACTACGCGTCCTAAAAATGGCCAAACATGCCTAACCAAGCCATGCAATCGGGAAAACTGGCTCTATGAGCCCTAAAAATAGTTCGACTGACGATTCACGCCTTGGAAATACCTAAACTGACGATTCGTGCCCTGAGAACATCACTCGGACTACTCAAGGCCTAGAAATGACCACACTGGCAGTTTATTGAGCCGTAAAAATGGCCAAACTGGCTATTCACACTCTAGAATTTGTAAAACTGACTATATGATTATGTGGCCTATTAAGGCCGGTGTCCGCTTTAAGCTTTTTCGAGTGACGCGTACATCTAAAAAGGGGCTTAAATTGATTTCACTGCAGGTAAGCCTGACGATGGATGCCCTTCAAATAGCCAAAATGGCTACGAACGCTCTAAAAATGGCAAGACTTGTCATTGACGCCCTGAAGAATCTTTAGTTTCGGTGCAAAAACGCATTATTTTGCCTCAATAACTGATTATTCGAGTTTGACTATATAGTTCATTGCCTGCGTCATAAAGACCCTCTCAGAATGTATCAACTCCTGAGTTTGGCACGAAAAACTTCCAATGTGACACCAACAGGGCGCTAGCAGGAACCCCCTCCTTCCCTGGAGGTCAGCGGAAGCGGTCCAGTATCCGGCCATCTTTATTAAGGATTAATCGACTGCTAATCCTTAAAAATGGCATACTCGAACTAGCAATTCACGATCCGAAAATGGTCAAACAGATCATTTGCGCCCACTTAGAGGCTGCAGACGATTTGCGCCTTCAAAGTTGCTATCGGCACCCAAAATATTACCAAACTGGCAGCCATGGCATATGGCTACTGGCGTTTGCGCACTACGCACGTGTTGGTTAGATGCAATTCAAGGACTGGATAAAATGCTATAATAAAGGTCTGGATTTAGCGCTTTAAATTGCTTGATAAGACCGTCTCCGCCTTACCAAATGATCCCCTCCCCCCGTAGAGTTTGAGTCCCGCAATCGCATCAAGCGTTAAAGGAGGGGCTCAAGCCTTTTGAGCATTTCTTAATTTTAGCCGCGAATCACCGCATTTCTCAATCTTAGTAGTAAATTAGCGCATTTTCTCAAATTGATCTGTTTTTTTCCATCTCAGTCGTGCGGATTAGCGATTTCTCTCCATTTTACCGCTTTTTCTCTATTTTTGCCGTGAATTTGGCTCTATTTCTCAATTTCAGCCGCGCATTATTTTTCTAATTAGGGGCCGCTGATCAATTCTTAATTTTAGCCGCGGCGAATTACCTCACTCTCCCAAATTGATCAGCAAATTGGCGTCTTTCGCCATTTCAGTTTCGGGAATCCGAAAATATTAGCGCTTTTTCCAAACGTTTTGATGCGTACTTGCCCCAATTAGCGTATTAGAGAGCCATCTCAATTTTGTCCACCAATATAACGGCGTATAGAAACTTGGGGTTTGCATATTTTCTCTGTTTTGTTGCTTTCAGATATCTCGAATTGGTGTATTTTTCCTAATTTAAGTGGAAACGAGCGCTTGTTCATGGTATTTGCCGCTAATAAACGCTTTAAAACCAATAAATCTATATTTTTCATCTCAAAGCTTTTTCACCCCCGCCCCTTTCTGAATGGTAGCCCTGGTCGAACCATCGCCCTCGCGCTACTAGCTTCATTAATCGAAAATTAGGACAGCAGGAGGTTGCTATGAGAAAGGATGAGAACTACTATTTTAATACGGAAATAGTCTCCTGCTAATGCTAAAACGGCCACGCGAGGTGGGAGAGTTTCGATAAAAATGTGCACTGTGTGTGATAGCCTAACAATGGAGAAGTAGCGAAACGCTCAAGTAGAAGAGAAGGGAGGGGATGGCGAGGTTCACGAACTGTAAATGACTCCCATGACGTTGGAAAAAAAAAAAAAAAAAAGTTACCAACGGGCAAGCTCCCCGGCTAAGCGACCCACAGGAGGTCTCTTCTCTCAGTATTTCCGCCGATTTCAGGTCGGTAATTGTCAACCGAAGATAATTGTTTACCGTTTTTTTACGTGTACCGGTGAGACCGAAGCAAACAAAAGCAGAGTGAAAAATGAAGAGTAAATAAATAGGCGTAAAGACAAGGATGGAGTGACAGTGGAAATGAGACGTCAATGTGAATGAAGTCATCCGTCGCAGATTTACCATGACGTTATTCATTTTAACAAAATGACAAATCTACGACCATCAGGCAAAGTCCGGAGATCTAACCTCATTAGTGCAACATTTCATTGCAAACAAAGTAATGCGAGCTATTTCAAGCAATTTTAGACAACGTCTTCTTTAAATAGAGTCCATCATAAATAGATATTTGAACACGGTCGTCATGAAATGACAAATATCAAGGACAGCTCGTTTATTAGTTTTCCTGCAGGCTATAGAAAGTTATTGATGGACATTGTTAAATCAAACACACATTCCCTTGATCGACCGGGCTCGTATGCGTATGCACAACACTATCAGTTGAGATTTGAAAATGAAACCCTTAAGAAAATAGATTCATTTGGTTGTTATTTATTAATTGAAATTTCTGTAACGAGCAAGAAGAATTGTGACTAACATGATAACACTTCGCTCTTTTGGTTGACCGAAAATATTGCACTAATCCTCACATTTTCGGGAATACAGCAGGATGAACAGTAAAATACGAGTACGAATTTTCGTTTTCATACTACCAGCCAGCGTTTTCATATCTAACCTAGTCTAGTGTAGTAATGAAGGACCACTGTTAATGAATGCAAATTAAACATTAACTCAATTACTATTCGTTAAAACAATGAAGCAGTGTAGCTATCTTTTGTCAAAAATCCATCAAAACTAAAATCATTGTTAGCCTTAGTGACTCTATTCTAAGGGTTTCACTTTTCTTCTTGTATTGTAGAAGAAAGCAATTCAGAAGGAAACAGTTTACTGAAATTGAAATGAGTTCTTGCTGGTCACAAGGATTCTTAAGCAGAGCATATCGGAAGAAAGTTAGTTTCGTTTTTTAATATCACTAAATAGCCAGTCGCGTAAAGTGGAAGTAAAACATAATCCCCGGTTAGGGGTTCACAAGTGGTAATTTAGCGTGTTAACAACATTTCTCATTCCTAAGTGGCACAGGGAACATTTGAAGAGAGTTTGAATATAGGGCAAACTTACTATCTTGCTTGCCAGGTAAATTACTCGTACCCGCACAGATTTATTTCAAAATATTGGCAGACTCTAGCGTTTTCTATCTCACCTTTAGGGGAAAAATTCAACTCAGCGTGTATTAGGATTTATAGCGCCCGTCACGCTTTTTCGATCGGAGAAAGTACAGTTTCTAACGATTTTAGGGAAACAAAAAAGAAAGAATTCTCGAACAGAGCAGACAATTATTGAATGGCGTCGACAAAATAATGTCAATATGGAATACTGAAGTTATTAGAAGTGAAAACTCTCAGAAATGGGAATTCCTGTTTCGGATCATTTTAAAATACCAAAAGACTTTCATTATACCATCATCAAACATTCTTTTCAACCAGTAGAATTGCACGGTGTACGTATTAGGACTACTTTTCAAAACTACTGAATCACATAGCGAAGTGGGCTCTTGATGATCTTCAAGAAGAAAGATAGCAAGCGAAAACTCACCCTCAAAGAAAGAGAGGGAAAGAGTTTCTTTAAAAACAATATAAAAGAATGAAAATAATTATAATGAAAATAACAACGCTCTCGCTTTTCCCAAACTAAGTCCGGGGTTCACCGAAACAAAATTTGGTAATTAAATTCAACTAAGTTTGATGACCGCATGATTGCTGATTAATTTAGGAATTTAATTATGCGAGAAGTATATAAGAGTAGCAATCAAACAGAGTTCTATGTTTTGGCGAAAAAACGGAGATTTTGAAACGCTAAGGTCCAGCAAAATGGAATTTTGGCGTCGAGAAACTTGCATACAAAAAAGACGAAAAACAAAATTGAATGATCCTTGATATTGAAAAACCGCCTTGCCGATTAATTGAAAGATTTTTCTATACCACTACAGGGGCATGCACGCCGCACCGTATGAATCATCAAGTTACGACATGACTCACCGAACAGGTTTTAAAGAAAGAGTAATTTCGCATTGACACGTAGTCAGGTTCTGACTATTCAAGCAGTTAAATACAAAAATACACGAATGAAATCGAATTATCGTGTAATTTACGAGGCGAGCGGAATTTTCGCCCCGTTCCGCGAGGCATCTTCAGGTATGCTTAAGTTTGTCTCCTGTGCAGGGGCTGGGGGCAGCCAGTAATTCCATCTCCCCACATGTCACGCTACCACGGAGAATGACACCACCACCGAGAGCCGCCATGCTCATTTGACCCCAGGACCAAAAATTGGCTTGTCAACCGTACAGTGCTGTCCATTTCCAAGGAGGTTAAGACATTTGTAAAACTAGGACCTACATTTTTTATTTCCCAGAGAGCTATAGACATTTTACACTTCGAGACTTCCTTCTCCCAGCTCCTAGGTTTTACCGATCTAGCTATCTCTTCCATGGAGTTATTACCGTATGAATTGCATATTCGAGGGGAAGCTATTACACCGTCTCGAATCACATGAAAAAAAGACAAGACACAAGGAAAGCAGCGAGTGGGAATGGTGGATGCTCCACGGTGGGGGCGGAAAAAGGATGTCCGGGAACCCTACAACGCTACTAAGAAGTTTTTGAAGAAGAATGAGAATGTCGTTGAGGGGCAGGACGATAAGGTGGCTAAGTTTGCCTAATTGTATAATTACACTCTAGTGAGGTGGTTAACCCGGTGGTGAATGAATCCCCGATTAGGGTCAAAAATGAGTCCCAAGTCAGGCTGAGTGAGGGCTTTGAATTGTTTTCTTATTTTCAAGAGTGAAAATAGGAAAAATTGTTATCTGAGGGTCATAACAGAGAAATTGGTTTTTGAGTGAGCAAATTGACCCTCGCTGAGCATGGTGGAATTGCCAAATCTGCGAGAAGGGGTTTTCCAGAGCTGAGCCATCAAAACTGATTTTTTAAGAGCCATGAAATTAGTTTTTGACTGAGCCAATAAACAGCGAAATTGGTTTTTTGAGTAAGCCAAGCTCGCGAATTCGGGCAAAATTTCAGAGAAAAAGAAGTCGAATGACAGGCCACCACGATATGCGGATAATCGGTTTGATCCCACCACCGGTCAAAATTCCGCACCAATTTAGGCCAAGAGGGACGATTTAGAAATTTTCAATTTGGCCACGCTCACAAAATTATAGAACAAACAAAAAATACGGCTATAAGAGATCAGCTAAGCGGCT
This sequence comes from Corythucha ciliata, assembly GCA_038030265.1. NCBI lineage: Eukaryota > Metazoa > Arthropoda > Insecta > Hemiptera > Tingidae > Corythucha > Corythucha ciliata. Next base: position 7,361,590 of record CM075942.1, on the reverse strand, counting down.
CACGGACGCGATGTGACGAATCGAGGCAACGCATTCGACAGAGACCGGACTTTGGAATTTGGGAACGCCAAGATTATTACGAGCCTGGACGAGCACGCCGACTCAAAAGAAATGTTGAATATCCAGAAGAAAGCGGTTAATTTCCGGGCAGGTGTAAAAAGTTTGTCACCGTTATACTCCCGCTCTGTAAAGAAACAAAGACAATAGCCCCCCCCCCTCCGACTATCTTCACCCTATAATCTTTCGTAATCTATTGTTTTTGATCCATGCTTCCACCTATAGCCATTTTTTATTTGGTAACAGTTTCAACCTGTTCGACTCAGCTTGTTGTATAATAATAAATACTAAAAGGAAACATTTTGTGTGATGTTTTCGGCCAGTTTGTCAGTTTTGGAAATGGACGTTGGTTGGAAACTATCACTCCCCCCACCCCGAATGAATAGCCTGCTGTTCATGTGTACGATAAACACCCAATGCACTAATTATTTCAGTATTTTGATCTAAGCATGACTTCCATCTCATGAAGCTCACAACTTTAATTTTTTTTTAATGTTGTTGACCTGTTGTCGCCATGAAAAATTGAAAACACGAGTTATTTCAATTAACGAGTTGATTGACTTGTTCAATTAAAAAATTGGAACAGCTAACCCGATCAACATTTTTATTGAATCTTCTTGCATCGGCGAAATGGTCAAGTTTTAAGATTTTTCATTGAAGAAGAGTTAGGGTACAGTGGCAGAGGGGACAAATGTTTAGGTCGAACTTCAATTATAATGGAAATGAGAGAACCAGGACCCAAAGAGAAGAGAGAGGGAGTGAGGGAGAGAGAAGAGCCATGTCGCAAAATGTGAAGGTTCACTCGCCTGAAATAAGAAGGGGCTAGAAGATGATTCCACTGGTATAACATTATTAATTTCTGAAAACTTGACTCCGCAGGTAGCAAAGGGTTGGGAAGGCGGCAAGAGTCCGGATGATAATTCCACCGCCCCCACACCCTCTTATATAATTGTCACCGCAGAGATTCAAAGTTTCCAAATATATATGTACCGGTTTAATTAATCCGGGCGGGGTGGGGGAGGCTTGCCGTGACCGCCCTTTGCGACCTGTCCCTTCTTAGACGGCCTAAAAAGCTATTAAGCACCAAAACTGTAATTTTCCTGAGTAAATCTTTGGGCAGTCCTGTCACACAATTCAAGAGGGCTATCCCGACCCACAAGGACCTGATTGTGTGAACACTCGACTGACGAGAAAAGCACGGATTTGAGGCCAAGAAGATGTTTTGAAAAAGCCTTCGATTACAACGCAGGAAACCCAGCTGTCTGCGCGAGGTGGCGTGGAACTGAGAACAAAGACCTACAGTAACAGTTCCAAGGATAGGCAAAATAATCACCATACAGAAAAAAAATGTTTTATCCACTTCGTTGATTAAAAATTGTACAACAAAAGAATACGGTGTTCCGTGGAACTCTCCTTCCGCCCCTCCACTACATGTATCGAACGTATACTGCCCCCCCCCCCTCCCATTGGAACAGCGGAAGTGCATTAAAACACCAACAAAGAATTTTGTTAATAGGGGAAAAAATGATGAACTTACCCAACACTCTTTCTTTATTAACAAAAAAAGCTTTGAACAACTCAACAAGAGGCGAAAATTTTGCAAGCAAATCGCGAACAATGATTAGCCTCTTAGGCTGAGAAGAAAAATAATGCCCGAAATAGGGAGGCTTTCCATTTTTTTATTTAGTTTTTTTTTATTTTTGTCTTTCCTTTTTCTTTACAGCTTGACAAAATTTCACGGAATAATGCCGTTTCATTCATTAAACAAGGAATAGAGAAAGAGAGAGCTCCGGCGAACGTCTTCAAAACAGACTATTTTTTCCTCTTTGAGGCTAATAAATAATACAATGTGGGGAGGGGGGCCAAAATTTCTAATCTGAAGTTTTTGGCGCGGGGTTAAATTGGATCCCACAGTTTACATCGTAATTCACGATGGAACTACATACTTTCATGATGAGATGATTCAGCCTAATTGTTACAAAAATGGCTTCCAAATATCAATTTTCATTCGAACTCAATTCTTTGATATTTTAGAAAGGGTAAAATGTTTTTGGGATGTGAGGTCACTGCTGTGGAAAGCTATAGGGAGGGAGCGAGAAAAGGACCTTGAACCGATGTAGTCACTCTTGTGAAAATCCTGTCCGTGTCAAAGTATCTGAAGCAACTATACAAGAGCCGGTAACGAAGCGGTAATAAGGCGTGAATGCACGAGAAATGGCGATAGTCTGGGGGGGGGGGGCAGTGAACATTTTATCTGAGAGCCATTAGAGCAATTTGACGAATTTAGAGCGCGGGTGCTGGGTGAGGGAGAGAGAGTGAGAGAGGAATGGTAAAACAGACCGTAAAAAATCGAAAAATTAGGGAGAACCCAAATTTCTGTCATATCCTCACTTTGATAGATGTGCAGAAAATAGGAGCCGAGGCTTTCAGCATTAGTTCCGCGCGGGTCTCGCGCACCTGAACAATAATTTTTTTACCCTTAAATAATTCGTCTTTCTCTTTTGCGTACGCTCAAAAGACGAACACGAAGAAAGTTCACAGGGCAGACTCAATCATAAGCACAGTTAAAGCACTACAGCTCAATCCGCCATAATGTCTTATATTGAATACTGTTTTGCACACTGCAGTTGCACAACTGAATAAAATCAATCATAAAAGCATTGCCTTCAAACATTAAAAATACTTTCATCAAAAAGTTCAAAGACTGTCAACTGACCTCACGATTAAAAAACATTTTCCACGAAAGGGAAAAATCAATTTCCTACGAGTCTCTCACTCAAACCGATGCTTTGAAACGAAAGGACACCGACATAAAACGTTCCCCGGCAACCATAGCGATGACACCGTATTTAACCTTTAGGTGCACAAATAAATGAGATTTGTACAAAAAAGTGGGGGAAAAAAACAACTGGAAAAGAGAAACTGATGTGAAACAGAGAAATCCATTTTTAACCAAAAGCGTAACCAATAATAATAACGATCGCGTAGAAAAAACAGAAAATTAAATGAACACAGATAAATACTTGTAAAATAAACAAATGGATGACATATTTGCAAAGGTTAAATAGAGAGCCGCAATAAACCAAAATTAAACACTTATAGAAGAAAGGTAGGGGGAGGAAAGATGAATGAAATAAAACGAACGAAAGCTGACTCTCGTCTGGTAGACGTTGAAACGCCGAGGCCGGGGTACGAACAGGCAGCACAGGACTTATGAGGTCATAATAATCAACCATCGATTTATTTAGAAGGGAGAGCCATCTTCTTGCATGAAGTGCACGTATTTTAAAACTAAAAATCGTGTTTACGAAAGTTCACTAGTGTTTGTGCAAAAGGTCGTAAGGCACGATGAAACAATTTCTGAGAGTGCCATAAATTCAGGCATGGCGCTTAAGCCTTAGCTAAATTCAAGGTAGGGAGCCACCCATCAATGAAGGCCTTTAAGGAAAGTTGACCTAGCAAGAACTCAGGCCCAAAACGTATTTTTACAATAGTAAGTCACAGCTTGCCACCTTCAACATGTTGATTGGGATAATCAGGCAGCGGATGAGCCTCTGCGCATCACAATGAAAAAGTCTACATATATGGCAGCTTTTGTATAAATGCACCCATTGACGACGTTACTGCTTGCATCATACTTCCCAACCCTGCGAACTTCAAAAATAAAGTTCGACGGGTTCATTAATCGGTTTGCGAGCCTTACCAGAATCATTTAGTTCGTGCGCAAAGTCACCAGTACACTTTTCCCTTGCACCGGTGACTCATCCAAGTTCCCCATTGGCAAGGGATTGAAATAGTAAATTACAAATGTATTATCTTCGAGAGCTGTCGTTAGGCACTTTAGCGATTCGTCTGGTTTTATACCTATAAATTATAGGTAATTTATAGGCTCATAATAGTTATAATAAACTGACGGCTCGGGATAAACTGACAGTAAATGACCGAGTATATTTTATAATTAAGGCCCGTATGCCAAGTCATTCCTCGAATTTTCCTCAACCTCAAAGCTCCCTCCCAAACTGGAAAAGTTATAAAATAACATGTGATTCTACAGTTTGCGAGGAAGGTTGGAGTTCAGGAAATTTCGAGAAACGACTTATACGGGCCTAACACCCGAAAAAAACAATTATTGATATTGTTAGTATGGTCGCTTAGACTACGAGGGTTAGTAGGTAATGCATGCATGAAACTGTAGCCGTAGGAGCCTACGTTGTCTGTGTTCCCTCGTTGAGGTGCGTTAGAAACGAACCGGTTTCGGCTGCTCGCCATCATCAGCGTCTGTAAGTACAACTGAAACGCAATTATGTCAAAACGAATTTTGCTCCAACACAAATGTGTTCTGAAAACCTCAGGATGAACCGTAAGATTTTCAGAAGAGTATAGAAATATAATTGTAGAAGAACGTTGATAATCTACACACAATTTTAACTTTTTAAACTAATCGATCACCTCTGACTGTCGCCATAGAACAAAAATCGAACATGACTGTTCCACTGCGGCGAAGAAACCAAGGTTGCTCGCAGTCCTATATTCTGAATTGTGCATGTCCTTAAGACCCGTTTTCACCAACAAAGTTCAGAATTGATCGAGATTAGTTGACATTAGCGACCATAATATTTCTGATGCAAAATGCTATTGCGACTAATCGCGATTAGTTGTTGATCGGCGTAGGTGAAAACGGGCCTAAAATGTACAATTGAATTCTCACCAAAGAGGAACAACGTGCAATAAATTAAAGGAGGGGGAGGGTCACATAATATATTCAAACAACGACACTCCCTTCATCGCCGAGTGAAATTGTTCATGTTGAGACTCCCATTGCCTTCAAAGTTGAAAAAAAAAAAAAATCAAGTTTCTACTAACTAATAGAAAGTCGTATGTACGACGTGACTTGTTATACCAATTTTAAAATCGAAGAAACCTAGTTATCGCAGTGCAGACATTAGAAATTGAGACGTCAAAATATAAACTGAAAGATTTTTCCGAGTGCATGCACACATTCACGCAACGAAAAAGTTTTTAAATGTTTATCCAATTAATTGTTGCAGCATGAATAATGGCCGAGTCGATAATATCTGTTCGAGCGTTGCTAGGAGTTTAAACGGTTGTATACGAATAACTAAATTTTGATTGGGCTTTAAGCTATTAGGCTCAGCTTGAGGGCTAAACGGGACTTTAAACCCTTGTGGTCGATCCGGGCCAGAAGACGATTAAACGATGGATTCAATTAGAAAGAGCATACAACCACACTGTAAATTCCTTCGAATTTTGATGGAATGCTTTCGTGGAAAACATATAGCATTGGATTAAACACGACTTAACCGCATTCACATTCACTCTAAGTCTAAAAGTAGTAATTGCACGTATGATGTAGTGTATGAACACTACAAAAAGCCGTTTCTCGTGTGATAGGCGAACAAAAACTTCCAAGTATAAATGGACATAATGGAATCAACAACACTCAATCAAAATGCTACATGAAAGTATTTCGAGGAATGGGCGCGTGGTGGAATATCGCTCGAAAACGTTTCTTAAGATTATGTAATTTTGTGTCTATATCATATCCAAACCTTTAATCATTTTAAATTGAATAATAAGCCCATTTATTAGATTTAATGAGGATTAGAAGGTACAAATTTTAGAACAAGGGGGCACGATTTGAATTCAAGAAACTAAACAGGACCCTTCAAGCTCTTACGAAGCCAACAAAGCTATTGACCTGAAAATGTAATCTGCTTTACTGCTTTAGTTTTAACGTATATTCACTCTTAATAATATCGCGTGCTTTCCCGCTTCTTCTGCACTCGCAGCTTTACTTGATTTCCCTTTACATATTTATCGAGCCCTTGGGTAGTTCCTACGTGATGTAAATTCAACAGTTTCTGAGTAGAATTGAACATTAAACGTCAACGAAGAATGTGAATGCTCATTGATCCAATTAAAGTCTGAGTCAGGTATAATATTTCCAAATGCAAAAAAAAGAGGGGGAAGTATTGCACGAATAGGGATGAGTCACGTCCAACGGATAAACGAAAAAAGGAACTGAATAATGAATGCTCCCCCCCCCCCACTATCAGCTGAAAACGACCGTTGGTAATACTATGGGTGGGAAGGGGACACATTTGAGGACTAAATACCGAAGCATCGCGGTGTGCAAAACTATTGAACGAATTGGAATTTTCGAATACTCGCTCGAGGGGATAATTAACACCAGCCATAATCAAAGACTTGAAAGAATTTTCTGGTGACGGACGACTAGCGATTATTTTCAACTAGGATAGTACGAACGAAACTGCTGTGAACCGTGCTTTATCTTACTCTTTTTTTTATTATTAACCAGCGTAATCATTTACTCCGGAGAGAAGTTACCTTTCTTTCATTGCCTTTTGTAAAGAGAAACAAAAAATAGACCAATACCCTTTAAAGCACGCAGACAGGCAAAAATCGTTAAAAGAAAACAATCCATAAGGTCACGAATGTGGTAAATTTGAATCGTACCCTCAGTACAAGAAATAAAGCTAGAATAGCGGCAAAAGTCGGACTGAACGCTTTTACGCAATTTTAACCACGAATATTAGCGCTTTTTCAGAACTATTATACGCCCCAAGAGCAGCACATTAGCGTGGCTTCTCAAGTTTAGCCGCCTAATGACCTAAAACCTGGGAATAAGAAACTGGGGTTTAGCGATGCCTTTAGAATCAGCGAATTGGTACATTTCTTTCAGAGCTTCCAGAATAGCAATAATAGCGTTTTTTCTCGATTATACCGGCGAAGTTGTCTCCACATACCTGGAGATCAGCAAACATGGCTTCGACAGTCTCCAGAGTTAGCCTCTCTGGAGTCCATAATAATCGTTTAAACGTAAAAAGGCCAAACGCTCGAAAACAGAGAGTTTCGGCGAATTCGGTAATTTCAGCGAGACTACAAGTTTATGTTCTTAATTTTTGGTAAATTGCAAGTTTTCGGACCTGTTTTTCAAGTGGCAGCTTCCCCCGCAGTTGAACCAGCCCCGAGATCGCCCAAAGCTTAATGAACGACCGCAAAATTACATCATTTGGAATTTAATATCGTGAATTCCGGATATTTCCGGGTCTTAATTCCAGTAAAATTTACCAATTTAGGGTCTTAATTCAAGCAAAATTGTCAGTTTTTAAGCCTATTTTGTGGCGGCGGAAACCAAGCTAGCCAGTGAACATAAGCGGTACCGGGTACCAATTACCAAGAAAATTGGAAGTTTTTTGGCTGAATATCCGCGTGATTGTAAGTTTCGTGTTTTAATTTCGGAGAAATTATAATTTGTGGGCCCTCTTTTTTTGGTAGACCGATCAGCGCCCTAATCTTAATGAAACCAGGCTTGAAAATTGCTAAACTTACTGTTTGTGTCCTAAAAAAGACTGAACTGACAATACGCGCCTTGGCTTGACGGACTATTGGCGCTAAAGACGGCTAAACTGACTATTCGTGCCTAAACACATGATTTCTGTCATGTGAATTGCAAAATCGACCATTCCCGCACCAAGAATGGCCAAACCGACCATTCGCGTTTCGCGCCTTGACTTGGCCATTTGAACCCTAAAAACATTGTAGCAGGTCCGCGGACCTCACAGACGAGGATAAAGTTTTGCGTATTTACTCACTTTTCTCCACTCCATACATCAGATGAGAAGGACACGATCCCTCCTCCTCTACCACTGCACCTCATCCAGAAGGCAGCGCGCAAGCGCTCTGAGGTCCTTTTTGCATTTCATCGAATCACTCTCTATACACCTCGAGTAAAACGTTATCCACGTTAAAATGGCAAAACTGACTATTTGCGCCTTGAAAATAGGAAATGGTTATTTGTTTGTGAGCTAAAAATAGCCAAACTGGCTATTCCCGCTCTAAAAATGTACAAACTGACTTTAAGAGCCTTAAAAATGTATTTATTGACAATTTGCCCTGAAAATGCTCCAACGTGAGATTCCTGCTCCGAAAATCGCAAAAAATTCACGCGGCAAAAATTGCCATACTGACCCTTCGTGCCCTTAAAAAAGAGAAACTGATAATTTGCGCCATCAAAGTACCTTAACAGACAATTACTGCCCTGAAAATGGCCAAACTAACCAATCACACCTAGAAAATGGCTAATTTGGCAATTTCCACTATAAAATTGACAACCTAGCAATTCCATCTCTAAAAACATCAAAACCTACCGTTCGGGCCCTATAAGGGCAAAATGCATGGGCAAAGTGCCCAGAAAATATAACACTGACTATTCACGCCGTAGAAATGGCCATACAGCGCTGTAAAAATGACCAAACTGGCAATTCACGCCCTAAAAATGACAAAAATTACCCTTCTGATGTGGCCTATAAATATATAGATAAACTGACGATCTGCGCATTGAAAGGGCATAAACAGATAATTTCTGCCCTGAAAATGACAAAACCGACCATTAAGCACGTCAAAATCGCCATGAAAATGTCTAAATTGTCGATTTGGGCCTAAAATTAGCAAAACTGGCTATTCACGCCCCGCAGATGGCTTACTCGTACAGGTAATTCTCGCTTTTTGGTGTAGAATTTGCGACCTGGTATTAAGGGGGGTTTCAGGCGGGTTTCCTCGACCCCTTCCCAGTCATCCCTCGCCTAAACTTCGCACATAAATTTTGGTTCCATTTCTGCACCAACATTCGATTTGAAAGTCTAATTTTAATCTTCAGGAAGTTCTACAGTGACGGTAGATCTTGCTTTTCCAAATTTCATCCCTGAAATTACATTAAACACATTCGAATTCCAAAGTGTTTTGGGGTTATTTTAGGGATAAAATTGGAAAAAGCTGTAGAACACACACAACTAGCACAAATTGATTATTCGTGCCATAACGATTACCAAAATGATTATTCACGTACTAAAAATTGTAAACTCAGTCACTGACGAGAATTTGGGTTTCAGACTATGGCTTTTCTTAAAATTTCGGCAACCATCGTAGCAGGTCGAAACTCTCAATTTCGACTCAGAAACTGGCAGTCTTGAGTTGGAATCTGTCAATATTATCCTACATAACAAAAGACCACGAAACTTGATTTCGAGATTCAGCAGCAGACAATTGGAGCTCACAACGTGGGGTTTTTGATCCCCCGTCACCTAAAACAGTCGAGTACCAGAAACTCTCACAACTATTCCGTCCTATAAACTGTTATGGCGCCTTCCATTAGCATAAAATTCCGCTCGGGAGCCGAGCATTCCCACCAGTCTTCTCGGTTACCATATGATGTAATTCAAAGAAGACGGGTGGAATTGCTCGGCTCCAGTGCGGAATTCTAGGCAAATGGAAAACGCTATCAATTTCATTTCGGAAACCGTTCATTTCATCCCAGAAACTGTCAAGTTCGTCGCCAAACCTATCAATGTCGTCCTGAAACTGCCAATTTCGTCCTATAAACAGTCAATTCCGTTCTATAAATTGTCCATTTTGTCCAGGAAATTGTGAATTTCGTCGTTTAAACTATGAATGACGTCCTAAAACTACCCGATTTCGTTCTCGAATTTGCCAATTTCACCCTAGAAACTGTCAATTTCGATATTCAAAACTGTTTATTTTAGTTACTTTATACTGTCGGTTTAGTCTTACAATACTGCCACAGGAATTAACAATTTGTATTTGGAAACTCCTACACAACAGAAGATATCCCAAACCCTGATTTTGGGGTTTAGCATCAGACATCTGGCCATGGGGTTTCTAAGCCCCTTCACCGGAAACAGTCGAGTACTAAAAACCACATATCAATTATCGTCGTTCAAAACTGTGAATTTCGCCCTAGACACTGTCAATTTCGCCCTATAAATGTCTGACTAGAAACATTTATCGCTTCCTACATTGGTTTTGATAACCATTATCTTCCTCCTTTTTATACTTCAATGTAATTAATCAACTGCTCAATCATGGACCACTCACCCCCTGTAGAGAGGTGTAGCGGCTGCTACACCATGGACATAGTGTAAGCGCTACTGCCGTCCAAGAAAAAGTCGTGGGCGCGCCACTGCCTGCCCAAGTCTACAAAGTTTGAAGTCGCTACTTGGGTAAAAATGGGAACGGATTATTGACAGTTACATTGATTTGCAGAGCACAGCTAGGGTATCAGAAAATTTTACTACAAAACATCTACCCAAGGAAAATTTTGAATTGTGCTGGTACAATGAAAAAAATTAAACAAACCATTTTTTTCGCCGCGGTGACGATTTTAGGGCGATGATTGTGTGAATATCACCGTTAGGGCCGAGATATTCAATTTGATTTGAAAGATAATCAAATTATTTCTCAACAGGTCTCATTTTCATGACAGCTAAAAATATAACTCCACTTGATTTGGAATTTTGGTGCGAGGGGGGGGGGAGAATAGTACGGACATCATTTTCAACAATGATGGAATAGAAGCCGAACTTCCTAATTATTTCCAAGGTGAACCCCATCCACTACCGTTGTTTTTATTCGGTTGTTTTAACCGTTGTTTTATTGATTTTCTCGCTTCTGTTTCAATCATAGTTCAACCCCGCTTCTTCGAAATCCAATTCTAATGTAACATCTGAAGAGAACAACAATTTTCAATTCTTTCGGAGGGGGGGGGGGGTAAAGATACCTGAGGTTATCATTCACGGAACTGCCATTCTTTCAGTAGTTTCTCACCACCAGGTACCTATCGCCAAAAACTTAATTGTTTAAATGTTTCAACGCAAAATGCGTTGCTATTGATCTGTACAACACAAGACCAAGTACGATCGGTTATCTTGAACTTGCTTTACTGTTGCATGATCCTGTAACGCAACAGCTAAACATCAACATAAACGAAACTGTAAGGGGCGATATTTTTACATGGGGGGGGGGAGGGAGGAATTAGAAAAAAGTACATGAGAAAGCGTATCAAAATAAAATAATCAATTTGTGAATTTCACGAAAAAATTAACATGAAAGTCCAACTAGAGACTCATCCGGAAGCAAACTGAAAGAGGACTTCCTTCTCGCTCCGGGAGGTTTTACTGGCTAGGTCAAGTAAATAATTCAAATAACGCTTACCACTTTCGATGTAGGGCACAAGGAGAACGAAAAACAGGACATTTCCAGCGGGCCCGAACATAGTTTGATACTCCTCCCTCTTCGGTTTCTTTTCAATAAATCTTTCTTCTGGTTTGAAGTGACGAGGATGAGCGACGAAGGCGGGCCAAGCAGCAGCGGAGACGAACACTTAAAGCACATGCACCTATTTATTCATCACACTTCGCGGATATTTCTTTCGTTAGAAAAACACCACCGCCGTTCACGATAAATGGCCAACTCGGGCGTACGAGAGGATGACATGCTACGAATACTCGAATGCACCAGCTGCCCACTCGTCCCACTTCATCGTATCTCACTTGTCTTTTTTTTTTTTATTCACAGGAGATTCCGACCAGAAAAAGAATGAGGACAGCGTCCGCGAGGTTGACTCAATAACAAACGATCAATTTGTCATCCACTCACGGCACTTTGGGAATAAGGAAATCGTCCAAGCGACTGATTCGCACGAACTCCAGTCAGGAGAGCTCGATTCTCACACAGCCCCTGGTTCGGGAAGACAAACTCAATGTTGGGATGGACGAGGAGCATGGGTGAGGGGGCTTCGTCGACTGGATGAAGGGATTTCACTTTAGTTCGAGTGGGACAGGAATGGACGAGGCGGTCGGGTGATGAGGTGGTTGATGGTATGATGGGTGGTGGGAGGGCACTGGAACAGCTGCCGGTCATCGTTGTTTTGAGGGTGGCCGGGGGGGGGTTGTGCAACTGCCAGAAAAATCCGCGAGAGTGAGCACCCTATCGGACTATTCACTTCCCTCCAACAAAATTGTTTACTTTTAATACAGTGAAGGGTGAAGGCTTGAATTCCAGCTTGATTGTGACAATTATGAATAATATTCGTGCGAATTTAGACGAAAAGATAACTAGACATCCCAGTTTTAACATAACAGGAAGTTAAAAGGTAGGGAGTTTAAAATTTCACTTTATTGTTCTTGTGGTCGCGTCTTCGCATTCGAGAATCAAATGGCTCCCTTCGCTTGGAAGTAGAAGACATCTTCAATGATTTTGTGATCGAACTCCAGTGAAAACTCGAAGCTGCAAGGTCACCCTGCATTTTGAGGTAAGTCGATGAAATTTCAAATAGATGGAAATATTTGATTAGATCCAAAGAGCCTCTCACTCAAACGCCCGCCCCACGTTTCCAAATGTCAGCCATTTTGTAAACAATTTCCCAAGCTACCGACGAATCCGACGATCATTTTTTGTAAAATCAAAGGCTTTAGTTATAGACCGAGAGCTGGCGACAGTCCCATTCAACCGGAAGGACATAGTCATGAAAGCTGTGCAAATAAATGATTGCTTACGACCTCCTAGTTATACGAGTCCGGGAGTCTGCCATGCCGTATCTGGGGCCTAAGGATTTTATTTATAGCTAATTAAAGTCCATAATTTGGGACCTGGAATTTAACCGGAAGAACATATAGTCCTGAAACTGGCCTCATTCGAAAGGTTTTATGGAGCAGATTACGAATATGATCGTCTGCCAGGGGCATTTGCCCTCTGATGACCACTCAAACCACACAGAGGGAAAGTAATTAACCTGAAGATCATAATCCTGAAACTAGACTCATTCGAAAGGTTTCATGGAGCTCATTAAGAATATGATCGTCTGCCTGGGGCATTTGCCCTCTGAGTCTCGTCAAACTCACTAAATTTGGGAATAAGTTTCATTAACCGGAAGATCAAAGTCCTCAAACTGGTCTTATTCCACAGGTTTAATGGAGATGATAACGAATGCGATCGTCTGCTTGGGGCGTCAAACACACTAAGTATTAGGGATAATAATTAAACGGAAGGACGAAATCCGGAAAATGGTCTTGTGCGACAGGTTTTATGTAGCTGAACCATGACCAGTCAAACTGCGCAAAGGAAAATGAACTAACCGCAAGAACATAGTCCTGAAACAGGTCTCATTCAACAGGTTTCATGGACCTCAATACGAATATGATCGCGTCTGCTTGGGGCATTTTCCCTTGGCGGGAAACAATTTCCCTTCGCGCTGTTTGACTATTCACAGAGGGTGGCCTACGCCGGCAGACGAACATTTTTTGTATTCAGCTACATGAAACCTTCCGACTTCGTTCTTCCGGTTAATTATTATACCCAGGGGTGGGCAAAATACTTGAGTATTTAAAATACTTTGTATTTTAAATACAAAATACGTATTTTGTAATTGTATTTAAATACTTTTGGAAAAGTATTTGTATTTCTGTATTTAAAAACGAAAATACAATACAAATACTTTTAATTTCAAAGTTTTTTAGTTTCCACTTCTTCGCCACCATTCACCAGTATAACCTAACCTAGTGAAACCATATTTGACACAAAAACCCGGTGTATAATTACCGCCTTCGATTGACGTTTTCATTTTTCGAAAAAGGGGAGAGGGAAGGGTAGTCATGGTGGGAGGTGGAAGTTCCGAATTCCTTGTTAGCACAACTGCCGCAAAAATGATGCTGGCGGATGGAAACTTGGCACAAAAATGGATCTTACAGAGCCCTAGCCTAAGTTCGTTAATCAGCCATTCCAGCTCGAGGGAAGCGGGTGAAAATAAGGGTAAACACTGTATTTCAAATGACACCGTATTTTAAACGAAACTATTAAGTAATAGTATCCTTCGATAAACGTTTTTATTTTTCGAAAAAGTGGAGGGGGAAGAGTAGTTCGAAAAAGTGGAGGGGGAAGAGTAGTTCGGGGGAAGGAGGGAGATCCGAAACGCGTAAAATTCCTCGTTAGTGTGGAAATTATTGGGAAAATATGGGTTATTCAGCTGTAATGTAATTCAGCTAACTGGCCCAGAGCTATCCCTCCCCCCGACAACCCTTTTACAGTCGGCCTCACCTCCTTTTCAGCTCACGAGCGACCAGTGCTCGCCCAAGGTGGTAGAGCTATTTAGAGAGGTGGAGCAGCTCCCCTCTTGCTCTACTATGACTGCCAGTGCTGCTGAGCTAACTGCTAGTGGATATTGTAAATGTATGCTAAACACAGACGCGGGTTCAGGTTTTGTTCAAAAAGGAGGGGCTTCATAGCCACCTGGCTTGGTAGCCACTCGCATCCTTCAAATCTAGGTTTGACTACAGTCGCAAAAAATGGCAAAAACTGACGATTTTTGTGCCTTAAAACACTTTTTTTGAGCCGCAAAGCCCCCAAAACAGACTATTTGTCAGTAAAATGGATAATATTTAAAAAATAGGCGATTCATTCATGAAACTACGGGCTTTTTGCAATTATTAGCAGATTAAATCGAAAAGTATTTTGCACTTCTATATGGACAGAATATTTTGCTAGTCCGGCCAATAAAATTACCTGTCTGGTCGGCTCTGTAGCCGTCAAAAGTGTCCCTAATAAGCGGCTTAAAAGAAGGAGCTGGACGCGGAATGTTCACAAACTTGGCCGGGACACGGTCAATTTAATCTAAAGTCTAAAGTAGAAAATTGTCGAACTGTGGAGGCAGACTGCAAGCACAGTAAGAGTGGCCTCCATTGAAACACGTTCGTTCCTGGGGCCAAATAGTCGCTGTCTGGGGCCGAAGTTCAAGCACGCTCAAGTTTCGTAACTTCCTTCAAGAACCGAATTTATTGGACTTAGCTCTTAAAATAGCAATTTTGGGGATCCGTCTCAATTGAATAAACAAATTGCGTGGGTTTGGGTCTTTCAAATATCAATTTCGAAGGTTTGGATTAACCGATAAGCCAATTTGTCTTCTTCAAAAGACAATTTCGCGAGGTTGCTCTCATTCGAAAATGCAATTTCGCGAGATCTTTAAAAATCGAATTTCCAGGATTTGGCCGTTTAAAGCCTCAATTTGCCATATTTATTTTCTTTTAAAATCCACGGTTTGGTCTTGTTCAAAATCCAAGTTTCCGGGGCTGAATTCTTCAAAAACCAAATTATTAGGATTTTAGCTCTGTAAAACCCCAATTTCCAGGATTTTCTCTCGATTGAGATTTTGTTGTAATTATTTTTATTCCAAGACGGGGCCCCTATGCGGTTGCCTACCCCCTAAAAACGGCCCTTTGCACCGTTTAAGAAAGAGAAAAGTAACTATAAAACCTATCAGACGGTCAGGCAGTCAGACTTTCCGGTCCATGAGTGACGTAGGCAGTCCTACTCAGTTCCAAGAAAAGTGCTCTTGGTGCGCCACCCGTTATATCTATCGCCTTGGTGCTCGCTGGTTCGGTCATGGGCGGAGATAGAGGGGGGCTTTGGTCCTATAGCCCCCACAAAACTTTCTGTAGCCCCCCCCCCAGGCTCACCTTCCTGAAGCCCCTCCCCCCAGACTCTTTAACCCCTACAGTTATAGGGTACGAACACACGGTGTGATTTTTCTCTACCGGCCAGCCGGAGCGTGTGCCCAGACTTCGACATCAGTTGAGGTGGACTGCGCGTTCTTCAACTGATGTGTGTTGACTTCAAGGTGACTTCAACTGAAGTCAAAGCCAGGTCCAGACGCTCCAGCCGGCCGGTGGGGTTGACCTAAACAGGAAATCCTCACCGTCTGTTCTTACTTTTAAAGCCCAGTACACACAAAGACATTTTTTAGGCACCGTTCACGAGATGTATGTATGTGGCCGGTCTAGGCAACCTTTTAAAATGCTTCATTTTTCGAAGGAAAGTAGTCCGGGAGCCCACCGTATGAAAAATCCGGGTCATTTGATCGTGTCTGGCACCTGCGCATGACGTTTTTTATGGTCTAGGAGATGACACTTCTGAGATCGCCAGACATTTTCCGTGGCATAGGGGCTCACAACAGAGCTAGCTTTGGCAACCACACCTTTGGGTGGTTTGAAAACGACTGGCGAAAGTAAAAAGTCGTTACCCTCGACCAATACGTTACGAAAACCAACGCCGCCATCCAATTTTATTGTTAATAGCGCCGTCAGCGAAAACGTGAAATTTGGAGGCTCACTAGTAGCCAGGGTTTCATTCGATATTGGAAGGCGGTGGTGGTTTTCTAGCTTATTGTTTGCGAAGAATCAATTTTTACCCTAGCCAGCCGTTTTCAAGCAGGCCAATAAGGTGTGTTTGCCAACAGCTAGTTCTGTTGTGAGCACCTGTCCCACGGAAAATGTCTGGCAATCTCCGAAAAGTCATCTCCTAGACCATAAAAAACGTCCTGCGCAGGTGCCAGACTCGATCATATGACCCGGATTTTTCATACGGTACGGTGGGCTCCTGGACTAATAAAAATTTTGTTTGGTTGCATAATCTCCACTGAACGCATACCTAGAGCTTGTCAACGGGCCTTTATTATTTCACAGCAAAACTTTGTGACACACGTGTTTCTTCGGTAGGGTTCACATGTTTTTCGAACTTGGGACGTGAAAAATTCTTGAAAAATGCCTCCGTGTGTACTGGGCTTGAAGGTGTGAAATCGGTGGGCGGGGGGGGGGTCCCCCGTCCCACTATTGATTATTCCCAGTCATATTAGGACTGAAGCCCCCCCCCAAGGAATAGCTATCTCCGCCCATGGCTTCGGTACTAAATACTTGGTGATAACTTGTCTACTTTTTTTGCGCATCGGCAGCAGGGCCATTTCGCGCAGCTACATTTTGTCAACTTGTCTATTGAAGGACCTGATATTTTTGAATTATTTATTTTCGTGTTTTTCGCACTATTTACCATCGAAATCGAATTTTTGAAAAGTATTTTAAATTGTATTTGTATTTTGTTCAAAATACAATTCAAAAAGTATTTGTATTTTAGTATTTAAAATACATTTTTGAAAGTATTTTGGGCTTTGCATTTAAAATACATTTTCAAAGTATTTTGCCCACCCCTGATTATACCTAATTTAGTGAGTTTGACTACGGCGTCCGAGGGCAAACGCCCCAAGTAGGCGCCGGCAGACGATCGTATTTGTAATCATCTTCACAAAACCTATCGAATGAGACCAGTTTTAGGACTATGTTCTTCCGGTTAATTTGAATTTCCCAAATTTCGTGAGTTTGACGAGCCACAGAGAGCAAATGCCCCAGACAGACGCCGGCAGACGATCATTTTCGTAATCAGCTTCACAGAACCTTTCGAATGAGACTAGTTTCAAGACTATGATCTTCCGGTTAATTGTTATAATCCCTCTGTGTGGTTTGAGTGATCACAGAGGGCAAATGCCTCTGGCAGTGGCCGGCAGACGATCATTTTCGTATACAGCTACGTAAAACCAGTTGCATGAGACCATTTTCCGGACTTCGTTCTTCCGGTTAATTACTATCCCTAATTTAGTGCATTTGACTGGCGACCGAGGGCAAATGTCCCAAGTAGGCGCGGGTAGACGACCATATTTGTTATCATCTTCATAAAACCTATCGGTTGAGACCTGTTTCAGGACTATGCTCTTCCGATTAATTTGAATTTCCCAAATTTCGTGAGTTTGACGAGCCACAGAGGGCGAATTCCCCAGGTCGACGATCGTATTTGTAATCAGCTCCATGGAACCTTTCGAATGAGACCAGCTTCAGGACTATGTTCTTCCGGTTAAATTCATGTCCTAAATTAAGGACTTTAATTAAATATAAAATCCTTAGGACCCAGATACATCATGGTAGCCCTGGTGAAAATAGTGTGTGTGTAGCGTGCTTGAAGGCAGTATTAATGAAGTGTACTGAACAGTTCCAAAACATTAAATTAAGTGTTCATGCACAGTTCATGCAGGGCAGGATCTTGCTTTTTGCTGGCCCGTGCGGCTACCCCCCCCCCCACTCCCGGGCCAACTTCCTCAAGGCTTGTGGAGTCAAAAAGTAACGAGAGAATGGATTCTACAAGTTATTAGAGGAAAACAATGTTTCTTCAACCTTGCGGAAAAACCTCGAGTTGACGCCCACCCCACGCAGAAAGATGAAATTTTGACTTTTCGTTATGCAACGCAAATGACGCTGGGGGAGT
Source organism: Corythucha ciliata (assembly GCA_038030265.1). NCBI lineage: Eukaryota > Metazoa > Arthropoda > Insecta > Hemiptera > Tingidae > Corythucha > Corythucha ciliata. Next base: position 7,343,557 of record CM075942.1, on the reverse strand, counting down.
GGATCCACCAGACAGTTATGAAAATTGCCATTGCACTCAACTCAACTTGGCAAAACCGAGAGAACCGTGTTGACTGGGCAGCGGCGCGGCGCGTCCAGCCCCCAACTTAACTTCCTCAGACCCTGTTTTGCCTTCACGGTTCTCTTCAGCCCTGGATGTGAGCAGCCGGGGACTCACAGATTCGTGGTTCAGGGCAACCGCCCAAATCGAGTGTCTGGGTTCGAATCCCGCCCGGGGCCCCCCAATAAGCTTAAACGTGCAAAAATGGGGATTTTCAAGTTTCAGAACAGGAGATTTGGTATCCGCTTGGATAACGCTTTGGCCCCATCTGACAATTTTCATACCATCCGTCTTAAGAGAATAAAACAAATCAGGTGCCAAGCAGAATATTAGATTCTGCTCAATAGGGGTGGGCAGTTTCACTCGGGAAAATGTCAGATGCACCATTGCCTATTTGCAGGCGTATGTTAGGGGATACGGAACTGAAAATCGTCAATTTATGGCCATCAGGTACTGTGAATGGGCACAGAAACTTTAACTATCCGTATAAAAACTAAATCTATTTATTAATATTATTATTTTTTAAGCCATAAAACTTTATTAATATTTTATTTTTAGGGTTTTGGCTTTTTTCTTCTTCTACTTTTTCGTTTCCTGAGCTTTCGCCTTCTTGTGCTGAAGACATCGTCAGCGAACTTTTTGGGTTTTTTCTTAATTTGAAATCATAAACATGTGACGAATGGAGGAGGTGTTGTTCCACCAGAAAGTAATACTTTGGAGCTAAACTCATAGCGATTTCCATTCGACACACAAGTGTAGTGCCGCGTCCTCTCCACAAACATATATTTCAATTCAGAGAGGACGGGTGGAAGAAGTTACGTCAAACGCGTGTATTGCATTGAATGGAAAACGCTATTAAAATGTCAGTCCCCTGAGATGGCCGTAAAATGCAGTATAGCCCCTTAAACTGGACTCTTCCATCGTCGAATCATCTGGAACTCGCACAGACCTGTAAATTGCCAAGTTGCAGCCGGTCTTACAATTAAAAAAAGGGACAGGGACTGAAGGATATTCACCTCCCACTATCACGCCTATCCAGCACAGGGGGCTAAGCTAAAGACGTTTAAAATAGTTTTTTAACCCACATAATTGGTATTTTAATGAGCCATATATCCATCAAAGGTTTTTTTAGTGTGCAAAATACTGTAAAATTTTGGTTTTGTCGAAAAAAGTCTGCGAAATAATTATTTTAGAGAGAGAAAAATTAGTTTTTCAGTAAGCGCTATTCGAGAAATGGTTTTTTACTGAGTCGAAGTCGAACTACTAAAAAGTCTGGTTTTAGGTCGAAAAATCAGTGTAATCGCTCTCTCAATTGGGCCACCGATATTGGTTTGCTGGCAACAAAAATCTCCGAAATTGGTTGTTCATAAAATTGACAATTTCCTCATAAAAATCTACAATTTTCTCATAAAATTGATGCTTTACTCGTAAAATTGACGATTTCCGCAAAAAATCGGCAATATTTACTTCGGATTTCAAGTTTGAAGCCCGAATAAACGATAGCCAGTTACGTATTAACAATAATCACCGAAAGGACAATTGCCGATCACCGAGTCATGGAGTAAAATTAATAAGTTGAGAGACCAAAAATAAAACTACTGATTGTGAGTATATGTTGCAATTTCCTTATGAATTTGTTCTGCTTCAAACTGCCAATTTATAGTTCATATTGATAATTTATTCATAAAAAAGGTAGTTTCTGCTCCAAATTGACAATTTTCACAAAAAAAAATTGCCAATCCGCCTTAAAAATGCTAATCACCTCACACAATTTGCATAATAGAATTTACAATTTCCGTTAAAAAGTTGACAGTTCCTCTCATAAAATTGAAAAAATTCCCATGGTTACAGCTTTCTTTTTATAGGACAATTTACTTCAATAATTGACAATTTATTCACGCTTCAAATTGAAAATTTCCAAACAATATGGACAATTTGCTTATGAAAATGAAAACTTCCTCGTGGAACAGGAAATTTTGTAATAAAATTAAGAATTTCTAGAAAATTTACGATTTTCTTTTTTCTAGGAAATTCACAATTTCCTAATAAAAATGACGAATTCATTATAAAATTGATTTCCTCATGAAATTGACAATTTCCTTACAAAACTGACGATTTATTCACTAAACGACACCACAAATAGCATGGCCTTAATATGTACTTTTACTATGCTGAGCTGAAGATAAAAATGAAAAAAAATATGTACCTGCTTCAATTATGCTCATCTGTTTATGAATGAAAATGACGATTTTATTCGTAATTGATGGTCATATGCTTGAAAAAATGCAAGCATAAGGTCATGTTCTTTTTTATTTATACGGTTCATTGAAAATTTCATCGTGAAACTTACGAGTTATTTCTTGAAGTAGACAATTTCACCATAAAAGCATTGTTCAAGTTGAAGAAGTTTGAAGTGATGTTTGAGCGTGTGAACGGCGCTTTAGGCAACAAAAGTCAGTAAATTTGGTGTTTTAGGGAGTGAAGTCCGAAAAATTGGGTATTTTAGTAAACCAAACCAGCTAAAATGGAATTTTAGAGCATTAGAGAGGGTTTGCCCCCGTTTGCACAAGTGTATCTATAATAAAGCACTAACCTGCTGATTCAAACCCGTTTGCACAAGTAAGTTTGAAGGAAAGTTGGAACTGCTTTAGAGTGTGAAATGCTTGGATTTTCGGAGTGAAATTTCTCGAAATTTGTTTTTCAGTGAGCCAAATCCAGGAAAATGACCAATTTTTTTGGCAAGGAAAATCAGGAAAATTTATTTCTCACCGATTGAAATTTGTAAAATTGTTTTTTTTTGTGGGGGCAGCTGCACAATTTCTTTTTTTTACTCTACAAAAAAGACGAAAGTGGCTTTTGAAATAGGCCCCCCGCGAAATTGGGCCTTTATTTAAAAACTCACGAAATTGGCGTTTTTTTGTGGGTGACACGACGAAATTGGTTTATTGGTGAGCTAGGGACCTGAGGCAATTTTGATAAAACAAAATGTAGTGAACCTGCAGTTGGATTTTAATTTTTTGATGGGATCCTTTTTGGGGGCCCTGGGGGTGGGAAGCTGCCCCGCAAAATCCGCGCTTTCGAGTCAAGGAGTAGGGCAACTGCCCACCCCTGTCCCACTCTGGCTACGCCCATGTATGCTGTTGAAGTTATCACCAACGCGGGGGAATGATCTAACTGCAGTTATTCTCAGTTTAACTTGAATTGTTGTTGACGTCAATGGTTACTGCATCATAGTTAGATACTGAAGTTTGCGGGGATTCTGGGTAGAAGAATCAATGATGGAGGAAGGCATTTTTAAAAAATGTATTATAATAGTTCTGGAAGGATCTCTCATCTTCTCTAACCTAAATCACAGACAAAATAAGAACTAGTACAATTAATACTGTTCAGGGGGCGCTGGCGCCGCTATTTCAAAAATATGTGTCATATCGGTAAAATCCACTTGGTTCTCAAACCCCAGACCTATTTTGTCCTCACGAGCCCCACGAAAGTTTATCCCGAAACGATAATTTTGCCCAGAATGCTACTCTGTTTTCGAGTAGCTTTTGACGAGCGTTCAACCCATTGTTGGAAATATCAATGTAATGCTTCTCAGTAACGTCCCAAGGCTTCCATTGCCCGTACGGTTCGGGCATTCTGGTACGGAAAGAAATAAACGTCACACAAAATTCAAGTCATTAAAATTCAATTTAGAATAATTGTAATACGTACCCGGTTCCAGCGAAAGTAGCCATGATTTTAACCAATTTTTTCGACAAAATTAGATCATTTCCTCTGAGTCTGCCGAATAATTCCGGACTGTACCACAGATAAACTGTGTCGTCAGTGTGGACTGGACCTGTTGGGTGTAGGCAAGCAGGAAAATCTACTTTAATTTCTTCGTCTTTCCCACTTTTCGACGAGAGTTGAAAAGTTGGACGCGCCACTGCACCTTTGAGGTTTTCTTTTCCACCATAAAGGGGAGCGAATGACTTTGAGCTTTCGTACGTGAAGTAATACTGGTAGGCGACCCCTTTATGATTTGTCAGGGCGGTTTCTAGCCCAGATAAGTAGTACGCATCTCCGTACATCTATAGATATTGAAATTCATCGTTAATTTGTAACAAAATAATACAATACGATCCTACAACATGCGGAATAACATTTGTTTATGGTTGTGTAACAACCTGTACTATGCTGAAAAAAAAACAGACGTGTACTGCGGGAGACTTCCTTTTTTTTTAAATAATGCACATTGGGTTATTAGCCCTACTTACGTAAGTGATATTCTCAAAATCAGCCCTCGTTGCCGTGACTTTCCCTACGTAATAGTCCCAAATCAGTTGAGCGACGCGTTCTGGATTTCTGGATGTCCACTCCAATCCGATTCCTTGTTTCAACAGTTTTACGTAATTCTCGGAAAAAGCCTCGTATGACCTTGGATTCAACGATAGTCCTATAAATGAAAAAATCAACATTAATGTTTTTGAAATTAGAGAAGCTTAATCGCTTCTTTCCCACTCGATGTGCGCACGACTCCATCGTATTTGACGATCCCCGTCAGCCACGGAACTGGGTGAGAAAGGTTTGTCGTCCAAGGGCTGACGGGAAGAAAAGGTGTCTGTGATTTGCTATCAACCACTGGATTAAAAACAGCAGTAGGCTCCTCGATCTCTTCCTTCGGAAATGATAGTTTTAAAATCATCAATTAGATTTAAAACTCATGCGGGAAGTTTCGTGGAGTATATGTATATGTACCGCTAATTTACGATGAGCAGCGAGCAATTCTCTTTTGCTCTTCGTTCTTAAGCACTCGAGTATTTCCTGTGATTCACTCCCGAAACTCTTGCAATTGACCAGCTCAACCAGTCGAAGACCCATTTGTCTCGCTCGGCCAGGTGGGCTTACAGCCCACGGCCCTAGAGCCGTGCCCGACTCTGATATACTTCCGTGAATGAGGCCTATGTAAGCATTGAACATTTTGTATTGTGTTGTTTTTGTTTAGTTTTATTTGTAAGTTAACTTGACCCTTTACCCTTAGTCAACGGGCTTAGAGTCATCATGTGAGCTGAAGCACCTCCGGCACTCTCACCCATAACAGTCACTCGCTGTGGATCGCCTCCAAAACTTTTGATGTTTTTTTGAATCCATCTTAGAGCCATAACCTGGTCCTTTGCCCCATAATTGCCTGGGATCGTTTCGTCCTCCAAAGAGAGAAATCCTTCCGCAAAATTAAATTTTAAAAAATTGAAAAGGGCTATACATATAAGAATGATGTCCTCGGATGATGAACCTCGGAATACTTACCCAATGCTCCTAGTCTGTAATTCGCCGAAACGATCACCACATCCTCATCCATGAAATACTGGGGACCCTTAAAGGACGTGGCTGATCCAAACGTATAGGCTCCACCGTGCACATACAAAATAACGGGTCTCATCGCATTGAGCTGTGCACGAGGTCAAGTTATTGTCAATAAAAATTAAAATGCAGAAAATAAAATTACTCACATCAGTGGAATAAACGGAGAGGTAAAGGCAATCTTCGTTGCCAAGATCCAATGCGGAGAGAATAGGTAATAAGGAGATGAATTGAACGCACAAAATTTGTCTCTTCTTCGCATGAAGCTCAGTTTCCCATAGATCAGGTTCCTGGGGGTCCTACAATTTAAGTTGGATCATATAAGTTTTTCTCATGTTTTATTGTATTTATATGATTATTACAGTTTCTTTCAGCCTCTCTCACACAATACGCCCATTGGTCTTATACATGACGGTAATATCATAGGACTCAGTCACATTGACCGTAAAAAGTCGGTATCGGTCTCGCAAGTCTCAAACCCCTTGGAGACAAAAAAACGTCTCACGACGTCGAAACGTCGGGTTCGGGCGGGAGCTTCCAAATCAAAATTGTCAGTTTCTTGGGCAAAATTGACAGTATTGTAAAACGAAATTGACAGTCTAAAGTACGAAAATTACAGTTTTGAATATCGAAATTAACAGTTTCTAGGGTGAAATCGGCAGTTTCTAGAACGGAATTGACTGTTTATAGGACGAAATTGGCAGTTTCAAGACGACATTGATAGTTTGGCAACGAAATTGACAGTTAGAAGGACACAAATTAACAAATTTGAACATTTATTTGGCAGTTTACAGGGTGAAATTGACAGTTTTGAACGACGAAATTGATCGTTACTAGTAACTCGACTGTTTCCGGTGGAGGGGCTAAGAAACCGTCAGTTTCCGAAATCCTTTGACAGTTTCTAGGGTTAATGGCAGATTGGAGGACGATATTGACAGTTTATGGAACGAAATAAACAGTTTACAGGACAAAATTGACAGTTTCAGGTCGACATTGATAGTTTCAACTGGAAATGTACAAGTTCCCAGGATGAAATTGACAGTTTCTGGGATGACATTGACAGTTGTTTAAGACAAAGTTAACAGTTTCTGGTGCGAAATAAACAGTTTCCGGCGCCAAAATTGACAGTTTATAGGACGGAACTGTTGTGACAGTTTCTAGTACTCGACTTTTTCAGGTGAAGGGGACCAAAAACCCCACTTGTGAGCCCCAATAATTGTCTGCTGCCAGGCGCGTAGCCAGGATTTCTTTTTGGGGTGGGGGGTCCAATGTAGGTCCTGTGCGGCGGGGGGGGGGGTATTTCCACTCTATGCCTACTCTTTTCAGTTTTCAACTACATATTATTATTATTAACATTACCATTATCATTGTTGTGCGATATTATTCCAATGCGTGAGCGGATAAATTGAAAATAAAAAGTCTCCTTCAGAACATGGGAAATAAATCTGAAATTTCAGAGGGGGGGGGTTCGGACCCGGTGGACCCCCCCCCCCCTGGCTACGCGCCTGTCTGCTGCTGAATCTCGAATTAATTTTTTTGTGATCTTTTGTTATGTTCGAGGATAATGACAGATTCCAAGTCAATCAAAACTGCAACAGTTTCTGAGTTGAAGTTGAGAGTTTTGAAAGACAAAACTGACAGTTCGAGCAAAATTGACGGTTGCCGAGGAAGGGGTTGAGAAAATCCATAGTCTGAAACCAGAATTCTCGTGATTGACTGAGTTTACAATTTTTAGTGCGTGAATAGTCATTTTGGTGATCGTTATAGGGCACGAATAATCAATTTGGCCACTTTTGCAACGTGAATGATCGTTTTTCAAGGCGCGAATCTGTCAGTTTAGCCATTCTTGGTTGATGGGGTGGGGGAGGCGTGAATTGTCAGTACGCCCAGGAGCCACTTTTTTGGCCTGATCTGTCAGGTCTACGATTTTTAAGGGACGAATTGTCCCTAACGCTTACCAAAGAGCGCAAAGGACAAGTTCGGCCATTTTTGGAGCGAAACTTCGAAAATTCAAATTTTTAAGGCGTTTGGTTATTTTAGGGCACTAATTGCCATTTTAGCCTTTTTCAATAGCGTGGAATGGTCTGTTTGGCCATTTTGAGAGCGCGAATGCACGGTTCACGTCAGTTCAAAAATGTTCATGGCAATTTTTAAGCCCAGTTGAGCTTTTGCAGTCAGTAAGGCGCAAATTATCTTCAGTTTTACCAATATTTGTAAGAAAACAGTCAAATTTGCCATTTATTAGGCATGATAGTCCCCTAAGCTATTCCTCGGGCTGAACGGCGGTCAGTTTGCTACTTTCAGATCGTGGGTTTGTTACTTTGGCTATTTTAGAAGCTCGAATCGTCATTTTAGCCATTTTTAAGGCGTGAATAGTCCGTTTGACTATTTCCAGAGTACGAATCGTCAGTAAAGTCAATTTTATGGTGTAAACAGTTAGTTTAAGTCATTCATGAGGCATGCATCGCCAGATTCACCATTTTTTGGTACAAAATAGACAGTTTTGCCATTTTAGGACAAGAATGGTCATTTTTCGTGGGTGAATAGCCAGTTTGACTATTTTCAAGGTACTGTTTGTCAGTTCAGCCATTTTAAAGTAGGGAATCATCAGTTTTACTATTTATTAAGGGGCGCAAATAGTCAATTTAGCTGTTTTTAGTCATTTTCAGTAGGGGGAAGGGTAAAGCAGTCCATGATGACCTACGTATGGTCATTTTTTGGGGGCACAGATCAGTCAGTTTAGCCACTTTCAAGGGGCAAATAGTCCCTGACGCTTTGCAAAGGGCGCAAATGACCAGTTTGACCAATTTAGATGGGAACACTTTAAAGATTGAAATATTTAGGGGTTCGGGGTTTGGTTATTTTAGGGTATGAATTGTCAGCTTCCCTTAGCCATTTTCCACCCAATTGAACACGCCGAGAGGCGTGGGTCTTTTGCCCGAAATTCTGTCACGCCGGTAAAAACTCACGTGAGGTGGTTGCTATGGCGAGATTGTACTATTTTTGATGTATGGTCTGGTTGCCACGGTAACAGTTACCATATCTACGGTTGCTATATTTGCCACGATATCCGTTGCCTTGGTAACCGTTGTCATGGTAGCGATTACAAAATTACAATCACAATAGTTATCATGGCCATCACAATAGTTACCATGAGACTGTTAACATGACCACTTTACTCCTATCTATGAAGGTAGGAACAAGTGGAGAGAGAGAAAGGCTTTTTTAATGTAGAAACATGTGAAGCCGGTTTTTCCGCCATTACACACCCACTGTTATCATTCACCTTGAGAGGACGGGAGGGGAATTTATCACTTTTTCACTGATCAAGTATCAAATTGTCAATGTTTTTGTTGGGTAAGGCCTGATAAAAGATGGTGTGCAGTAATGGCGACCGGCTTCACGAAAAATGCGTTTCACTCCCTCCACTTGTTCCTACCTCCATGCTCCTACCCAACGATACATAAAAGAACTGGATTGCTCATCACTGCTGATAAAGTCTGCCATCAAATAAGCTCCAACGGGAGTTTAAAGTGGATGAGAGGGGTGGAGTTTCAAAGTAAATACGGGAAGAGAGTTGTGTTGCCATAACTACACAAGGAGAGGGACAGGGTAATTGTTTATCAGGGGACGACCTGCCCCCTCCACGTCCCTCCAGTCCGCTGTGAGCAATCCAGGGGGCCTATTCTCTAACAACAAGCAATATTTTTTTCGCCAGCCATGTGTCTGTTTCATTCATTTGTTTAAAGAAACTTAATGAAATAAACATATGACTGCGAAAAAGTTATTGCTTCGGAGTTAGAGAATAGGCCCCCAGGTTTATATATCGATGCTCCTACCTTCTTAAAAATGCTTACAACCACTAATCCGACTGTGAAAAGTGTCGAAGATAAGAGGGGTGATGGAATGGGCTCTTTGGGGGAAGGGAATTTGTCCCTTTTCCTTACAATCCGCCATATTATGTCCACATTGACATGAGCCATCATAATTACGTACTTACAATAGAAAAAACATGAAAAATATGTTTGATTTCTTTGTCAAAAACGAAATTGAATTAAGATCACTCCTATAGTACGCCAGAGTAGTCACACTAGGAGAACGTATAATGAATGAAAAATACTGAAAGAAAAATAATGAATTCAAGTAAGGACCCGGTAGTCTGGGTAGGATTTTACGGAGCCTATTAATTGTCAACTGCTTTAACCAAATTTCGACGCTCATAATAGGCATAGAACCGGTCACGACACAAGTTGCCCTCGAGAAGGAATCAGGAAAGATTGAAGGAATACTTTTTTCGAAGGTTTTTTCACGTTCAAACTCTATTTATGTATTACCGGGTTGGCGAATTTGTGTCTCTTGCATGATTATGTTGTTTGGACGAGAGCCAAGACGCGTAGTAAACATTTGACGAGGATTTCTCTCACAACAATACGATTTCACCTCGAAAAAACAAAAGAATCCAACAAAAACAGTTTCTATCCATTTTTGTATTTAGTTTTTTTTTTCATCAATGGTTGTCAGGACTTTTTTTTAGTCCTGGTCGTATGAACGCATTTTGAACACACACGTTTACCTAGATCTTTTATACTTTTTGAATTGTCTATTTGGTCTTTCTTGAAATTCATTTGTAGAAAATATTTTCGTCGTAGAAAGCATCAAGAAGAGCGTTTTTATTTTCAGTATTATCATTGTGACATAAACAAGTCAGGTAATTCCTATTAGTGGAAGATTTCGAAAGAACATTTCATGCACGAGTATGCGACTAATGTTATAAGAAAGTAGTGATTTTTTGAACATTTTGTTCACTAATAGCGTTTTCCATTTGCATTAAATTAAGCTCTGGAGCCGAGCGTATCCAACTTCTTCTTCTCTTTCATCACATGTTAACAGAAAAGACGGGTCGAAATGCTCGGCCCGAGAACTGAATTTTATGCAAATTGAAAACGCATTAAGTTACTAAATTTTAAGGTAAATTCTGCTCAAATAATTTTTAAATAATAATATGTATTGAAATTGAAAACTCAACTTTCCTTGAATCGTCGATCGCCCACCGGTGGTTTAGCGAACGGTATACCACTGAAGGCGTAAATAGTTCGTCCTCCGCGCGACTCGAGCGTGTACCCTCGAACGACTCCTTGATGCGTGTTTACGCGTGGTGACGATGTGTCTGGCGGGTCAGACGGACAAAACATCAACAGACACAGAAACGATGAAAGAACGTTCATTTTATTGTTTGTCATCGGCGCGAATAAACACACTGAAACCACCTCGACTAAAAAAATTCTCGAAGTGATGCTTTCCTATTTCGACACGACCGACTCGGGAATAGCTCGAATGGTTGGAGGGGAGGGTACGGGATTCCTGGGGCAACAGTTCTTCGGGGCAAGAGTTGCACAGGGTATCACGAATTTTAAGCCCTGTAATAATAACAAGGTTTTTTTTTTTCGACCGGATGCCACCGTCTTAAACCGTGAACTAAGAAAAAACCCTGACCCATGCGTATACTTAAATTCACTCGTCCGTTCGGTCGGACATCGAAAGTGGAACTTTTTATTTAGGGTAAGGTTCTTCTCAGGATAATCTCACCAGTAATTACGTACAAAAGACAAAATGTAGGAGAAACACTACGGTTATATACTACGGCATTCGCTTGAGGAATACGGAGAAATGTATTCATCTCTGTTTCAGTGAACTTGCACTTCTGTGTTTTTATTTTAACGTTTAGGAATACATTTACATTTGACACATTGTAACTTCCTGTTAGTACATAAAATACGGTAAATAAAAGTTGAAATATGCTAGAGTTTGTATCAATTAAATTTCTCTTTGACGTCCATCAATCCAATATCTGTCAAATGCAGACCAAGTGTATTATAACCAGGGCCGCCTTATAACTAAAGTTGATGCCCCGGATAAAATTGGGCCCCCTCTGAAAGCGGTGGGGGGGGGGGCACACTTTGTTTCCCACGTGGGGTTTACACGGTTTCAAATCAGTTTTCAAAAGTACTTTGGGTAAAAAGTACAGCGGTGTTCGGGTAAGGAGGTAGGTATTTAAAGCCATTTTTCTCATTATTGAGAAATATTGATATGAAATTCGGTCACTTATTGTCAGGCCACACCTTTTTTTTACTTTTAACCGTCAACAATGACCGTTTTCTCTGATTTCGCCCCACAAAAACCACTTCTCGGATTTTTCTCGCTAAAAACCCATTTTCGTGGTTCTGGCTCACAGAAAACCCAATTTCGCGGTTGTTTTGTTGCTGGTAAAATCAAATTTCACTGCTGTTCGTTTTTGAAAAACTAATTTTGCAGGGTTGCCTGATTGAAAACCCCATTTTGTGTATTTTCTTACCAAAAAAACATTTTCACATGTCTGGCTCACTAAAAACAATGAAATATCTCGGATTTTCACTTACTGTAACCCCAAAATTTCGCGGAAGTGTTAAGTTATGTCATGTATGAAATTTCGTGGGACTTGCTCGCTATAAAACCAATTTTGGGGGCCCTGGATCACTAAAAAGCTAATTTCGCAGTGTTATTCTCTGGGCTTGCGGAAAACCCAATTTCGTGTAGTTACCTCATTGAAGTAATCCATTTCACAGATTTGGCTCACTAAAAAAATAGTTTTTATTTAAATAAGCCTGCAGTAGGCATTGGAATGCATCTGAATTGTTCTCACGTGAAACTGCCCACCCCTAGATCAAAGCTGGACACGCCACTGCCATGAACTAGTGATTTTTTCACTTTTAGCCAAGAATTAGCGTTTTCCCCCAATGGTATTCGCGAAATAGCGGTCAATTAGTGCTTTTCTCACATTTTAGTCGACGATATAAGTTTATCTCGGTTTTAGCCACGAGCGTTTTTCTTCGGTTTAGCCGGTGGCCGTTGGAACCGCGAATTTTCTCAATTGATTGAGCGCTATTCCTTAAATTTTATCCGCGAATTGGTGTTTTTCCAATTTTATCCACGAACTTGTATTGCTGAATTTTAGCCCCGAATTAGCGCATTTTTACCCTCGTTTTAGCTGCGGAAGGGCCCATATTCCCAATTTCAGCCACCAACTATAGCGCTTCAGCACTATCAGGGTTTATCACCATTTTGACCGAGAATCCCCTCGCAGCTATCTCACTCTTCTTTTCTCTCACTCTCGCCCGCCCTTGAAATAGTGGACTGAGCTTCCCCCTTGCCTCTACTACTAAAAACAACGCACGCCCCCGAGGAATGCCGGGCCCGGGGATAACGAACCCAATGCCAGAGGCGTAGAGTTTAGGTTTTCGTTTAGAGGGGGCGGGGCGCTGGGCGAAATTACCCGGGCCCAGATCCAGACAGGAGGTGAAGAGGGGTCGAAAACGGTCATTTTCAGCCACTTTATTGAGGGTGGCTGACACCCCCTTTAGAACGTCATCACCGAAACCGGGGCATTTGTCATTTCAGCATTGTCCTGTATGGCCTCATAAATCGCGTTTTGTGCAAATTGGCCAAAACTTTTGGCGAAAATGGCAAAACAATACAAATGGACGAAACGTCGTATATCAGGGTTTCTCACCACGGGGAATCGGAAAATCGAAACAGATTTTCAATCGAACGAGCCGTTGAAGGAGTTCCCCCCGTGATTCCGGCGATTTTGGCCGCTTCGGCCCGTTTTCCGGGGCCACACGAATGCCGAAACCAAGGGCCACGCGAAACGGTCTGTTTTGGTCACTTGGTCAGTTTGTTTCCCCCTCATTTTGACCCTAGTCAAATTGAATAATCGGCAATGTTCTAGTTAATTAAATTTTTTTCAACTCCACACTGAACACGCTATAACACGTTTGACTTAATGCCTGTGACGGAATGACAGATATGTCAACGCCAATGAACCTTAAACACACGCCATTTCAGAGTAAAAAAACTCTACTGCATCCTCGTATGGATCGGTGCTACACTTCGTCTTCACACGCGTCTCTGCCTTGGATCTTGTCCCTGAGTGGAAGGCTCAACCAAAAATTGCTCCTGTCTTTAAATAGACCTCCTGTTCGGACAGACAGCCCAGTGTTTGAAATGTTTAGGAATGACTCATTTCGGGGGTCCCATTTTTTCCAAAATCCACTAGGCGTTGGATTTCTGGAACAATTTTTATCAAGTTATTTCCGTGGCGTTTGTTTGGACAAAAAGAAAAATTGTACCCCGTTGCGGCGAAATTTGCCCAAAATTTCACGAGAACTTTTGAAATTGAACGTTCCATCCCAGTCACATCTTCGAAGAAATCAGGGTTGTACCACAGGTATATAGTTTCGTCCGCATGGGCGGGACCTGGCGTAATTATGTCACAGAAAATTATCTCAAATCCTACAGTAAATATAATAGGTACTTTTGCCGAATAATTTTTACCTCTGACTGTCCTTTTTGCGCCAAAAATATCCATATATGTTTGAGATCCCACAAAGTCGAGTAAGTAAACATATTTGTCTCCTGGATGACGCGTCAAAGATGGTTTTAGATTTGACAAAAAGAAGGCGTCGCCGTACATCTGCATTAAAAAGGCACACAATTTGGCAAATTTGAAGTTTTAGGGACTTTAAAAAGGGAGGGAAAAGAGAAGCGAATTACATTAGCAATATTTTCGCTGTCACTCTCATCCAGATGACGTTTATTTCCGTGATAAAATCTCCAGATTTTTTTTGCGATTTGTTTAGGAAAACACGCTGTTCTATTGAAAAATAGCCCCATAGGCAGTAAAGTGACGTAGTCTTCGGATAATCGTTCGTATGACTTCGGGTCCAGAGTCATTGCTGTTATCAACAATAAGTGGTTTCAATGTGATGACAACGTTTTTGGGTATATCATAATCATATGTACCGGGAGTGCGGACAGCTCCTTCGTAGGTGTTTAGTCCTGTTAGCCATGGAACTGGCAGGGGAGTTAATCGCCATGGATCCTCAGGTAGAAAAGGTAGTTTGGAGTAAGAATCTACTACTGGCCTGAACTGCACTATTGGGTCAATCTGCCATACCTTTTGAACATAATTGATGAAATAAATTAACGCGATGAAACGCACTGATCTCTGAGGGAAATACCGAAAATTGCCGCTGGGCGTTGATTAAATCAGTCGCTCTTATTTTTTTTAAACAAGCAGCAATATGCTTGGAAGTGGCGTTGGCATCACAGCCCACGGTTTGCGCTACGCGAATGGCCATCTCTTTCGCCTCAGCTGGAGGTGTCACTGCCCAAGGAGCTAGAGCTGATCCGGATTCGGATATTGCACGATGAACGAGCCCTGTGAGGTATTAGGGGGGAGGGGGGGGAATAAAGAACCGCTACAATTTAGCCAAACTATCGAGGAACGAACCTACAGCAAGAGGGGAATGAATAATCAAGTCGGTGGAGACCGCTCCCGAGCTCTCCCCCATGATTGTTATTCTGTTTGGATCTCCTCCAAAACGAACCACGTTGTCCCTGACCCATTTCAGGCTCATAACTTGATCCTTCAGACCGAAGTTTCCTGGAATAACGTCATCTTCAAACGAAAGGAAACCTGGAAAAAGAGGCAAATACTAAACGTAGCAAAACGCAGTAAAATGTAAGATCGGGAGTTGGAGGTTTAAATTTTAAATACTAATATACCAAATAGTCCTAATCTGTAGGACACAGTGACTACGACGAGGTTTTCATCCAAGAAATACTCAGGTCCATGAGTGAGCTCTCCAAATCCTTGAGAAAACCCTCCACCGTGGAAGTAAACAATGACAGGATTCTTCGCTTTAAACTGAAACCAGACCCCGTCATTGTCAGAACGAGAAAAAACAACCGAGACTTCGTTCGGTCGTTCGCGAGAGACTTACATTCGTCGTATAAATCGATAAATACAGGCAATCTTCTCGCCCTATATTCACTAAATCGAAGAGTGGTAAAAGAGCTGTAAACTGGACACAGGGGACACCGACATCTTTGGCAAGTCGTTCGCCTGCCCATTGATCTGGAAAAATGGGATCCTGCGAGAAATAAATACTTATTAGTATAGGGCTACGATTCGTATGCACGAAAAAACTTCGAAATATGTTTTTAAAACATTGAAATATGCTCGTTATATGCCCGAACGAAAACTATGATTTATGCCGATATTATATGCTCGAAAGTCGTTTGACGAGGGCGGTTCTTACGCCCTAAATCTCGTGTGAAGATGGTCTAGTCAACTGAAACCATGGCCAAAAATTAATAAAGACACTTTAAACGCGGAGAGATTACTCTTTTTCACAAAAAAGCTAAAAAGTCTTTTGTTTCAGACGGGTTTCCTCGACGGGGTTTGGCTCAATTTCTGCACCAATCTTCGATTTAAAAGTCTCATTTTAATCTTCAGGAAGTTCTACAGTGACGTTACATCTTGCGTTTCCTAATTTCATCCCAGAAAAAACCCTAAAACACATTCAAACACTAAAGTGTTTTTGGGCTATTTTAGGGATGAAATTTGAAAAAGTAAGTTCTAACGTCACTGTAGAACTTCCTAAAGATTAAAATGTGACTTTGAAATCAGAAATTGGTGCAGAAATGGAGCCAAAATTTAGGGGCGAAGTTTAGGCGAGGATGACTGGGAAGGGGTCGAGGAAACCCGACTGAATCCCTGCCTTAAGACATCCAAACTCCACTACCAACGGAGCCACGGTATCATTACAAAGTGACAAAGACACGTTCCAAGAGAAAGGAAGGGCATAAATAAAGAGAGAAACTTTATGAGAGCCACCCATAAAAATGCTGACGCGGAATTACTGATTTAGAGCGTGGATCTGCCCCAACTACACGACATAGCGTGGGCGTAGCCAGAGGGGGCCAGGGGTAGGCAGTTGCCCTCCCCTAGACTCGAAAGCGAAGACTTAGTGGGACAGCTGCCCACCCCTACAGATACCGTCGGATGTTCAAATCCTTTTGGGTCACCACATTTTGCTATGTTCACGCTCACAAAAAATATCATTTCTCAAATTTCGCTCACTAAAAAAACCAATTTCGAGGATTTTTGCGCCCTAAAAATACCTTTTCGCGGATCTGACTCAACTAAAAGACAAATTTCTCATTATACTAAAGCATCAAAACCCCAATTTTGCGTATTTTTAAACCGATTTCGCGCATTTTACCCGCAAAACATATGTTTGCGCGTTTCACTGGCTCAAAACCAACTGATGAAATTTCGCTATAAAAAAAAAGCCATTCGCGGTTTTGTTTCGTGAAACCCGCCAGTTTCGGTGGCTGGAAAATCAATTTAACAACTAGTTTTGCAGATTTTTCATACCAAATAGTCCGTATCCGCAGGTTTAACTCACTGAAAAGCCAGTTTAGCGATGAAATTAGCATTTTTTTTTGTAAAATCACAATATCCGTATACCTACTAGAAATAGAATCGCCATTTTTGTGCTACAATCGCCATTTTCAGTGCTAAAACCGCAATTTTATGATGCAATTACAATTTTTATGCTAAAATCGGCAGTTTCGATATACAATTTTTATTTTTTAGGTAAATAACCACTTAATTTATTTTTAGAGTGAAATCGCCAGTTTGTCGTGAAAATTATTCCCTTTGCAGTTTTGGGGTAAAAACCTCAATTTTGGGTTTAAAAAACGTCAGTTTCGAGGAAAAGTGTCCAGTTTTGTGGTAAAACCACCAGTTTGGGGGTAAACATTTTATTTTGTGGAAAATTCGTCAAATTTATTTCTTGTCTAGAAATCTTCAGTTATCACACATATAATATATTCGATTTTGGCGTGAAATCCTTAATTTTGGAGGATTTCAACTCGAAAAGTGGCGATTTTAGTCCTATACTATTTCACGCCAAAGATGGCGTTTTACATCAAAACTGAAGATTTTACCCTTAAACTAAATTTGTCAGTTTTTCCTAAAAAAAAAAAAAAAAAAAAAAAAAAAAAAAAAAAAAAAAAAAAAAAAAAAAATGAAAGGAAAATTTTACCCCGAAACTGGTAGTTGCACCACAAAACAAAAGGATTTTAACCCAAAATTCAAGTTTCTACTTAACAACAATTAAGAAAACGGAATTTTCACTACGAAAATGCAGGTTTCACTCCGAAAAAAAATTAGTGGTTTTACCTAAAAACTGAAACTTTCGTCTGAGTTTTCGAGACAGAGTAGTCAGTTTCACGCCAGTTTTGGAGTGAAATTGTCAGTTTTGGAGTAAGATATCCAGTTTTGGGGTAAGTAAAATAATCACTTTTGATGGGGAATAACCACCAGTTGTAGGGTACAATTGTAGGGATAAAATTGTGTGTTTTTGTAGTGAAATATTCGGAAAACCCCTTCAGGTTAGGAGTCAAATCATCAGTTTTAGAGTAAAAAAGTTATTTTCATGTTAAATTAACATTTTCGGGATAAAATATTCAATAATGAGGTGAAACCGTAAAATTTTTTGAACGAAATCGCCAGTTTTGTAGTGACATCTTTTGGGGGGAACACGTCAGCTTTGCCGCGAAATTGTCTGTTTTGGAACAATCTCGTCTTATTTGGGAACAAATCTTCAGTATTATGTTGAAATCGTCAGTATTGTGGTGAAATTGCCAGTTTTGTGTTAATCAAAATCATCAGACTTTTCAAGGCAGAGTCGTAATAGTTTCGACGAAAAATCATCCGTTTTGGGGAAAACGTCAGTTATAGTGTGAAATTGTCTGATTTGGATTAAAATGTCCAGTTTTGGGATGGTGCCGTCAGTTTTATGGTGAAATTGTTAGTTAAGGGGTATAACATGAGATTTTTTTTTTTTAATGAAATCGTTAGTTTTGGGGTTAAAACCGACAGTTTTAGGTAAAATGACCAGTTTTTGTAGTGAAATTACCGGAAGAACACTTTAAGATTTGGAGTAAAATCGTCAGTTTTATGGTAAAATCTCCAATTTTTTGGTAAAAAATAGACAGTTTAGAGGTAAAATGAACAGTTTCGGGATAAAATATTAACTTTTTAGGTAAAACCTCCAAATGTTTTAAGGTAAAATCGCCAGTTTTGTAGTGACATCTCTACTTTTGGGGTAACACTTCGGCCACTTTTGGCGCATTTTGATTGGGACAGACTGCTGTCATCTGCCAACCATGGTCCACGTGCGTGGAAACTGTTCCTTGCGCTTTCGAGTTTCTCTTCAGTGTACGTTCTGAAAACGTGCGCAAGTGGCCAAAAACGGGTGCGTCGTAGTGAGAAGACAGACCACTCAGATCACTAATTTGTGATTTCTCGAATTGGAATTTAAAGGGGAAAAATTGAGGAAAAATCGCTAATTCATGGTGTATAGAGGCTATTTTACGGCTAAAATGTATAAAAAGTGCTAATGCAAGCGTGTTCTTGGGACAAGCCTGCGGCTAAAATTCAGAACAGTCATTCGCAGTTTAGCTCAACAAAAATGTTTCTTATTCGCGGTAAAAATCAAGAAAATGTCAATTCGAAGTTTTCGGTGGCAACTTTGTGGTTGTAGATGAGATTAAAGAGAGCCAATTCATGGGTAGAAGTGAAGAAAATGCGTTAATTTATTTGAGGCTAAAATTGAAAAGAACGCTAATTTGTGGTTAAAATTGAGATAAAGTGCTAGTTCCCAGCAGTAATTTTTAAAAACGCTTTACAGCTAAAATTAAAAAAAAAGTGAGCTACGCTGTATAGGTAGGTCCGCGAAAATTCCGTGTTGACATTGTTCGACGATACTTTTGATGGCTTCGTTATTCATTATACTCTGTTTGTGCGCACCTTTGTGGAATGTGAACATTTTGTGCAAGTCAGTGCTCGGGGGGCTTACATAGGGAGGGGGGGGGAATAAAACTACGTGCTAGTTATTGAAACGCTCCCTGGTTTGCATTTATTAGTCTATGGAGTCCAAGGTGAACATTGATTGCATTGAAGAAATCTTTCAAGTGACGACTTGAGAATCATTTGTTTGCAAAATTTCGAATATTCCAAAGTATTTTAATATAGAAATAAATAAGAATAACAGAAGGTCAGAAGGGAAAATAATGGACGAGAAATTGTTTCAAAAATCACTAAATAATTACAAACTTGAAATTTTTGGGCTGTGTACAATGCACATAGCACATTCAACGCTAAAGGCTGACGTTTGACATAAAAAGTTCACTCACCTGGAATCTTAAGCCGCCAACCGGCGGTTTAGCGTACGGTACGCCGGAAAACGCGTAAATTGTCCGTCCTGAACGTGACTCAAGAGTATAGCCCCTAAGAACGCCATAAATTGTTTCCACTCTTGGACCCAACAATGGAGTCCCATCGACCGTTCCAATACAATAATAACATAACGTCCACACGAGCCGCAATAAGGTCTGGTCCCTCATTGCCAATATTAATAATAAAAACTCGTTCTCACACGTTTCTTTCAATTTCTCAGGCTTTTTTCCTATCACGCGAGTGGGTACCTTTTGTCAAGAGAGTCCCCCCACTACTCCAATAATCTAAGAAACTAGTTTCTTTTTTCATCTTCACTAAATTGCTGAAATCGCCATTTCAATGCGTGTCATGGGATCTGTTAGATATTTTATTTTTATGCGACGCTTAAACCAGCATGTTGTGTTTCTTCATGGCAAAAATTACCTTTATCCGTTTCTATAGTACGTATTCCGCAATCATCGACACGTTTTTTTCGTTTCTGAATGAGCTTATTTGCTAATGAGTTTTGTGTAGCCTGTCTC
Source organism: Corythucha ciliata (assembly GCA_038030265.1). Lineage (NCBI taxonomy): Eukaryota > Metazoa > Arthropoda > Insecta > Hemiptera > Tingidae > Corythucha > Corythucha ciliata. The sequence goes on along the minus strand of CM075942.1, from coordinate 7,323,505 downwards.
CGTTCTTTAGAACGGGACTGAATTTATATCTTTGTCGATACAATCGTTGAAAGAGCTCTTGGCGTGATTAAACATGTAATATAGTTTTCAAACCTGAATACAATTTTACGGGCCCTTTGGAAAGAGCCCAACCTTTTCTGAAGGTTTACGTTCGTAAAACTTTGTACCGGAGTTTTGATCGACTCCGAAAAGGCTGCTCATCAGTCCAGCTATTGACCGGACTTCGGGCTCAGTCTCTCTGTACCAGTACTTATAGCTTTACGGCTGTCAACGTGGAGGTGCCTCAGCATAAGCATTATGCTATATCGTCCAGCACACCCGGCTGCATAAAATATAACAATCGCGTGTTTCAATGCTGGCCATGAGCACCGTGGTCGAAACGCTAGCCGTATTCCTCGATTCCTCTTCAATTAACTCCCGGAAAACACCTCCGCGAAGCATGAAGGCATCCGCCATTTAATTGTCTATTTTAGATTGCCCAATCTTGTTTTTTAATCTTTAATCTACAACTAATAGGTAGCTCATTTTTATTTCCCTGTTTTATTATTTTAATTAAGTCAAGCAGACTGTTCACACAATTTGCTATGACTTTATAGATATCGAGTATATTGTAATTGTACCGCAGTTTTACATTCAGTGCTCTTTGGCGATTCACTCTCCCCATCATCCGTAGCGTTGGTGTTCACCACAATGCGAGCTATAGGTTACAAAATATGTTTTGACTCTGCCCAAGATCGCGAGGCTATCAGAACAGAGACTGCTTTATGTGGCAAGAATGTAATACATATATGTATGTAGAGGAACACTTTGAGAAAAGTATACCAATAATATGTATATGTACAATTATTTAGGTACTTAACAAGTACACATGACGAAATAACTATTCGAATGTGTTACTGGTTTAAGCCCGTGTCCCGGCATGAATTAAACGGCAATGAAAACAAGAAAACTGATAGTAATGCTCTTACACGTATAGATGAAAAAAACATCAAAAAACAATGGGTAAACTCTTTTGTTCATTCTTCCACAACATCTAAATCGATAATTACGGGTTTTCTCTATAGACGATTACTAACTGACAAATCATCTAAACTCACGCCTAGAAGAGCTGTGTGATCGTAAGTATCACTAGAGACTAGATTTTACTTTGGTTTCAACTCTACCCATTTTAGTCCAAGAGCCAGAGACGTAAAAAGTGCAACCATTTGCAAACTTTTCTTCCCCAGCGCATAAAATCGATAATAATTCCCTAATATGCAGTGGGACAAATTGTCTGCCTCCATTTGACGTACGTACCGGTGGCAGACGCCAACAAAGATGCACTTGTGGGGGGGGGAAGGGAGTAGTTCGCCAACGTCTACCCTCTCTTTAAAAGGATGTTTGCAACCCCCCCCCCCATCGTTGCGGACTCTTCGAATCCTGGAAATATGCATCAAAAGGATTTTTTAAAGCCACATTTGAAGTTAGACCGAATTTTGCCGCTATTCTGCTTTTTTTAAGCTTTATTTCCTGTACTATAGTATGCTAATCGTGCTCAGAGAATGAAATTTGAGTTGTTCTTTTTTTAAAGAGAAAAAGCTGAAAAAAAAAATACTTTTCCGCAACAATCAACTGCGAAATTATGTTTTCATCAATAAAACAACCGTAAAATTAGGGGTACTTTGAGCCAGAACCACGAAAATTGGTTAATAGTTAGAAAAATCAGCGAAAAGGTTACTTATTACAGACCGAGAAATCAACGAAAATAATTTCTAGTGAGTCAGACCTGCAAAAATTGGGTGGTTTAGTAGAAATTGTTTAATCAGCTGCAAAAATTGGTGAAATTGTCTCTTTAGTGACTGAAATCCGATAAATTGGTTTCTTAGTGAGCCAGACTCACTATATGTATATTTATGTACATGAGAAAAATATTTTGAATTAGGGAACTTTACGAAATCGACGGTGACCCTGTATGATTGATACTTTTTGATAGTTTCATCTAGGGCCACTACAGCTTCGATATCGATACTAGTGGAGGGGAACTGCCCACCCCCTGCTCCGCTGTATGCCCCTGGTTCGCAGCTAAAAGAAAAAAAAGTGTGGCCAAGAAGTGCCCCCCCCCCCCACACCACCACCACTATGGAGAGAGCCCGATGTTATCCTGGGTCCGGGGCCCCAACTTCAGACGGCCCTGACCAACGGCGAAGAGCGGCGCGTAACAGACAAAACGAAATGAAACCGACACCGACACTAAAGTTTCTCCAAATAGGTCTCCCCCGCGTATCTTTACTTTATGTCCTTTTTCACGATTAATATTACTAATCACGCCACGGAAAAAAGTTCGTTACTGGCCCTAATTCGAAGCACCATGAAACTCAGCGGGAGTTTTTAAGCAAGGAACAACTAACTTGATTAATATTTCATTTTTAGGGTACTGTATTCATAAACGTCACTCAGACCGAACTTGGCCTAGACCACTTCCAAAGCCCTCGCTGACCACCGGTTGGGAACCACTGTTTTAGAGCAACATTTTTAAGGAAGAATAATTCTGAGTCTGGGGCTAAAATTAACTTTTTTTTTTACCTCATAATGCAATTCTAGATAGAAATGTCCACCAGTTTTGTGGCTTAATTGTTGGACGCGATGTGGCCAAAAGTCTAGGAGGGGCCATGCACGCGAGGGGGCACTGGGTCCGTTACTCCCGAGCCCGGCCTTTCTTGGGGGCCCTGATGTCGGAAATCGAAAAAGGGAATACGTACTTTAAAGAAAAATAGGATCGCTTTACGGTGGTTGAAGTTTGACTGTGACTGGAGCTTTGCTTTGGTTAAAGATTAAAGCTATTTGTGGTAAACACATTGCTGTGTAGTGGGCTCATTTTTCATTCCCTAGATCCTCCATTTGAAATAATATTTTGCACTAGGAAGATGGAAAATTTAACGCTTTTTCCAACGGTGTATTCAGATTTGATTTTCGACCAGAAATAAGTGAGCTGCAGTCGCTTTAATAACGCAAGGACTATAACACACTGTTAATACCCTGTAATGCTGCGATTTGGATTTTTACAGCAGTTGGGCGTTTACTACGGGGTTAATTAAGCTTTTTGTGGTTGGCACTTTGCTGTGGTTTGGAGCACAGTCAAGGCTTGATAAATCCCTAAATTCTAGCCATCGACGTAACCAAGACCGGTGAAGGTGACTCATGCAGGCTCTAGGCATTTCGTCACCAAGAATCACGCTTGTCTGCAGTGTGTGACGGAATGCGCCACAGTACTCGACGCATGTACGGTCCGATTGGCTGGGCCGGCGCGGCGCTCTCGAGAGCAGCTTTAAGTAGTCCAGTTCCGCACGACCCCGAGCCTGAGCCACAACTGCCCTCTCCTTCGTTCCCGATCCTCTTATGATCGACGGGTCCAATTTCTTTTACGACCTTGGAAGGTACTGTTCATTTTGTATAATAACGAGAATACACAGGGTGGAACAGGATAAGTGTGACAAAAAATATTGGGTGAAAATAGGCCTCATTTGCGATCGAAAACTCCCTATAAACCATGGACCGAAAATCAAAATCCTACGAGATATGATTTTTCTAACGTTTTTTGAGGCTTGCATCACTTTTCTTAACTAAATGCGGATAGATCGGTTTACAGCTGACGTTTGCAACTTTTGACGATGGATTTGGAAGGAGCACACTTTTTTCTGTCGAGATTAGCCATTTTCGATAAAATTCAACTATTTTCTGTGGGCTTGAGAGATGCTCAAAGTTTTACAAATCGTGGATCTATAATTTTTCAAAAAATTCAACCCCCACTCCTTTACACCAAATCTGAGCGTACCGACATCCAACGGGTCGGAAAACTTCTTCAATTTGTCCTTTTTAAAATTACTTATGAACGTTGTTTTAGTTCTTCAGCGAGTTTTCGGCATAAATGGCCATTTCTTGGAAAAAAAAAAAAAAAATTCTCCTGAAAATCGCTTGTTTTGACCTACCAAATTTGAACGAGCTTCGTGATTCTTAACGTGCTAAAAATCATTAAAGCCTTATCCAAAGTTGTCCTTCGAACCGAACGGAATGCGCACTCCTACCAAAATATCAAAACCTGTCGCTCCGGCAGCAGGCTGTCAGCAGTGGTGCATTCCACTATTGCGAATTTCGACGTGTTTATTCGACGAAATTAGCGCTCTTAATGACTCTACTTGTTGGTACCAATTTCTGGCTAAATAATTGCGAATTAACTAAAAACGTCGAAATTCGCAGTAGAGAAATGCACTCTATCCGACAGCTAGCTGCGTGAGCGACATTTTTTAGACTTTGACAGGCGTACACAGTCCGTCCCGTTCAAGGGAAAACTTTGGATATGCTTTAATGACGTCAATCATGCTAAAAATCACAAAGCTCGTACAAATGTTGTAGGTCGAAACAAGCGATTTCGAAGAGAAAACCCATTATCTTATTAAAGAAATGGCCATTTCTGCCGAAAAAACACTTAATAACTAAAAATACGTCCATGAGTAATTTTAAAGAGGGCACTTCGGGGAAGTTTTTCCGACCCATAGGATGTCAGTGCGCTCAGATTTCATCTGCGCAAATCATCTGCTCCGAACATGTTCCAAACACCTTGCTAGAACAGACCTAATGCTTCAGTGATGATAGGTGGGGATCTCGCCACTCTACGGAAAAGCCCTCTTTACGGAAAAGCCCCTCCGGAAACGGTGAAATTCCTAGATATAGCGCAAGTACTCAAATTTCACATCTGAGTTCACCATTAATTTAACACTTTCTGTTAGCTGAAACATTGATATGGTGCAGTCCAGTGACAGGGGGGGGGTGGGCTTCTCTGCCGTAACTGCCAGACTTGAAACAATGCAGAAAAACCAGAGTGTTTAATTTGTAATGTGCTTGGGAAGGGAGGGGGAACCGCTTAAGGGGGGGTTTCAGGCGGGTTTCCTCGACCCGTTCCCCGCCTAAACTTCGCACATAAATTTTGGCTCCATTTCTGCGTCAATATTCGATTTCAACGTCTCATTTTAATCTTCAGGAAGTTCTACAGTGACGTTAGATCTTGCTTTTTCAAATTTTATCCCTAAAATAACCCCAAATCACTTTACAACTTGAATGTGTTTTAAGGTAATTTTGGGATGAAATCTGGAAAAGCAAGATCTAACGTCACTGTAGAACTTCCTGAAGATTAAAATGAGACGTTGAAATCGAATATTGATGCAGAAATGGAGCCAAAATTTATGTGCGAAGTTTAGGCGAGGGGTGACTGGGAAGGGGTCGAGGAGACCCGCCTGAAACCCCGCCTTAGCTCTTACAACCTTGGTACAGTGGCCCAGGGGCAAAAAAGGTTGGTCGGCCCTGCCAGACGGCTTGATGAATGAAAACAGCCAAAATAGACTTGACGAAAGACCTATTAGGGACATAACCACGATGCAAATGAATGGCTTTATTAGGTGGGTTTTTGTTTGACCACCCGCCGCAATACGCTGCACCCCTGTTATTGCCGCTAAAAATCAAGTCGAATTCCTTCAAAGTCAGGCTCTAACACAAAATTACAAGTTTTGAGGCTCAAAATCAAGAATTTTCGTCAAGTTCCGTTTTCCCAGGATACCCAAGCAAATTTCCAGCCTTTTTCTGTGGCGAAATTGTGTACCTATATGTGCTAAACAGTGAGATATAGAGCCGGATAGACAATTTCGGGTAGGATTAAAATTATTGGGTCAAAAGAGTAGTTTTGTAACCATCAGTCGGGACAATTTTGATAGATATTTCATGGCATCATCCCATGCTTGTTTCTTAAAAGCCGGCTTCACACAATGTGGAATTCGCCAAATAACCAGCAAAATATTAAACAATTTCTAGCATTACCTACAGAAACCGATCAGCTAAAAATTGATTAATATTTTGCTCGTTATTTGGCCAATAACCCGGCCGGTTTAATAATTATTACAGTGTGAAACAGTGAGTTTCAATAAAATTCCTCAAGATGGCGTGTCATTTCAGTTGTTGTTTCATCATTGCAATGCTTTTTTCTTCTTCTGACTTTTCAATACAAATGGCCGCATCTCCCCACTCCACCACCCGTTAAAGTCTCTTTTATAAATAGTTCAACTGAAAAGAGAGAGAGAGGAGAATCTTGTGCCTCGACAAAGTGGGGAATTCTCTACCACTCTTTTCCCATTCCTACTTGTTGCATCGTTTCCCCGAAAAAAAAAAAAAAAATCAGCGTCCGAAGAGTAATTTCAACATACTTGTTTCCCTCCCTAGTAGATGTACGGCTGTGTTCTGTAGTGGATGTACACGATTGTACGCGAGCGCGAACGAAATCGACTCCTCTGGAGGGTTTTTTTTTTATTATTTGAAAAACAAAAACGAATTTTATTTCGAACGTGGGTCACAAATTATTTGACGATGTGTTCCGTTGTTAATTAAGAAAATAAGTGAAAGAATAGTGGTTATTTCAATAATTTCCGAGGTGAAACACGTTTCATCATGGCCCGTGCACTATTTGTTACTCTGGCGTCACTTTTAGCCAATTTTGTAAGTTTATTTTATTGTAATCCGTATATTAAATATTTTTTTTCTCGAATGAATGCATCTGCAATTTGGAAGGGGGCGGGGCAGAGTTTGTCTGTATAACCGGAAGCAGGAAACTTCGATTCGTTCTAAACACCACTCGGTTGCATGTTAGGACTTTGAATAATATTATTTATTTTATTTTTCTCGTTTTTGACGAGACAACAGTAAAATTTTATGATGTTTTACGTAAACATCTTTCATATTGAGTCCTGTTACCGATAGAACTTTAACAGAGTGACTCAATATTCTTGAAACCACACATAATATGTAAAGATTTAGTAACTATATAAGAAGCGTATGCCTACAATCTGCTGTTCTATATACATTACATAAATGACGGGAAAATGCACGTGAACCGGTCTACCATACGTTAGACGCACGAGATTTTTAGTCTCTGTACTGTTCATTACTTATCGTTTCATTCACTAACAAGGGACGACAGATCACGAGGCGTTCTGTCAAACGAAATGACCGGGAAGACAAACAGTTTCCAAACAATAAGCCTCTTATAAACTAATTCAACCTCTTAAAGAGTGCCTGAGCTGATACGAGTTTTTAGGGTATGGGGGGGGGGGATGGAAGCATATTAAAAACGTAAAAGTTGCATGCAATGATCGGAAATCATTCATTTCCAAGAGAAACAGGTAATTTCATAAAGCAATGAATCAAGGGTGGGAACTTAAGTCTGACCCGCCGGCAAAATGAATCATTTTTCGATGACGTCAATTCTTTCCATGGATTTCTAATTGAACGTGGAATGAGCTTACGAAGAAATAAGGCACTTCGTAATTTTACAGGAACCAATTCTCTGCTCCACCAAAAACGCTATAACATCACAAGCTGAACTTGAACCAAATTAAATGTGTTTAGAATTTAGAATATTCCAGTACTGATTGTGGAAAAATAGACAATGAACATTACGTATTAGCCCAAAAACATTCCTATGAAGGGAGAGAGAGAGAGAGAGAGAGAAAAAAAAACAAGATCAGTTCAGTAGGCTAAAGATATCCTTCAGATGAATAAAACCCACATGTTTCCTTTTTTTCTTCCTACTAAATCCAACAGGCGTCCTCTCCTTATATAGCTTTTTATATGTTTTATATAATCCTAACTCACTCGTCTGAAACTGGTCGAGCGTGGGCACTTTTTTTTTTCTTCTTTTCGCGTCATTATCTTTACAGATGAATGGGCAATTTATGACAAAAAGATGAGCTTATAATGCCTGCATCAAGTCACACTTTCCGAGCTGATAATTATTTAATCGAGTTACTCAATTTCTCAGTTATTACCACCTTTTTTTTTAAAATAAGAAAATCAGGCGTTGATCTCGACTTACAAAAGTGTTGAAGTCACAAAGGCGTGTACAGCCTTTGGATAAAAAGGTGGGCGTGTTAAAGAATTTTACTCCCCCCCCCCCCGTCCTAGCCGCTCGCTATATCCGCTCACTCTCACTTATTCTCTGTCTACCCACTTATCGTCACGTTATAGGTGCGTAGGGTATATGCATTGTCTTAATTTTATTTTTCTTTAATGGTAGGTATATACCTACAGGAAAAAAAAACTGAAGGCTGGCTTATAAATAAATATTGAGAAACAGAGCAGATGGACGTCGTGTAATTCACATAATAGTCACGCGACGTCCACACAAGTATAATATGTGCACCTTTTAGCCCCCCCCCCCGCCCTCTACCACGATAGTATACCAAAAAAATGCACCACAAGGAAATTTTACTGCACCCCTTTGGAAGGAAGTTGGAGAGAAATATTTCCCCCCTCCTCTGGGAGGGAAGGGGCAACTTAAATAGCAAAGCCACCTCTTTGAAAATGTTCAATTTCAACCAACCCATAATGTTACGGAACCGAGAAAGAGTAATTATTAGTGTACCAACTCGGGAGAGTCTATAGAAAATTAATTGTCCTACAAGCCGTCGAGTCAGTAGAGTGAGCACCCCCCCCCCCCAACCTATGCCCGCAAATTCGAAATTCGAACTGATCCATTTCTTTTTTTAAAAAAAAAAAAAAGCTTAGTGCCGCCCCCGCAAGGCACCCCCTGGATTTTTAGCCCACCAACCTAACAACCTTGAACATTGCTTTATATGTATAAAAACCTGTTTCACGTGAGACCAGTGGGAGGCGGTGGGCAATCACGTGAGAGATTACAGATTATAAAATATCAATAAAAACAATAACAAAGTGAGCTATTACGATGTTGATGAAAGGAGCCTATAAACTTTAAAAATTAAAGAACATTGTCAAAAAGGGCAGGGAAGTGAAAGGAAGGATAATTATTCATAAATTTGATGTGTGGAGGGGACACAGGTTTCAGTCAATCCGTCCTGGACAATATAGAACGTTACAGGGTTGGTTGATCAGAGTCAGGCGTTCAGAGTGGCTGAATCGAATATACTCATCCCAAGAAAGTGCTACTCTGAAGCCTCAAATTGAGAAAATTCGTGGCTTCTGGAGGTAACTTCGCTGTGAAAATGGAGAAAATACGCTGATCCACAGTTTCTGTAGTTCTTTAGACGGTTAAAATAGAAGGCACACCTAATGTGCTGTTTTCGGGGCAAGTACGTCAAGAAAAAGCGCTAATATTCATGGGTAATACAGTAAAAAAACGCTCATTCATGGTTTCTCAATGCAACTATCAGACCATAATATGGAAAAAATCGCTGATTCGCTGTGTACGGAGGCCATTTACATCTAAAATGCAGAAAAACCCCAAATGTGATGTTCTTAGGCCAAGGCCACTATAATAAGAATGAAAAAATCACGCTATAAAAGAGAAGAAATAAAACCGAATTTGGGGCTGAAATGTAGAAAATGGCAAATTTACTACTGAAATTACGAAAAATCGCTAAATTTGCACAAAAAAACGCTTATTCACGGCATAAATTAGAAAAAATCGCTAATTAGCGGCTGAAATTAGGAACCCGGACAAGCCAGTCACGACAGAGCCCAAATTCTGCCACGAAATCGCATAACGTCGTAATTCCAAATATGTGAAATTGCCGAATTTTTGGTCAGTACATTCACGGAATTGTAATTTTCTGTTTCTTCATGTGCGCGAAATTGCAAGTCTCGCGGTGCTTGATTTTCAGTGGACCCACAGGCAAGCCCGCCACGACAGCAACGGCGCAAAAATTATTGTTGAACAGTCACAAAATTTAGCTTTTTCTCAATTTCAACCTCGAATTGGCATTTTATCACAGCTCAATTCAAAATCAATAGGACTAACTAAGGACTAAATTTGAGAAAAAGTGCTCATTTTTTCTCAATTTTAACCATATGTATGTTTCAATATCAGCTACGATTTAGCGTTTTTGCTCGATTCTAGCTGGGAATGAGCGATTTATCTCCTTTTTCGCTGCAAATAAGCGTTTTGATTCCATTCTTGCCGCTAATTATCGTTTCGTCCTTATTCCAGCCGTAAAATAGTGCTTTTTCTCAATTACCTAAGCAAGCGTTTTCACATCGAGTAGGATAATAATAATAATAATAATAATAATAATAATAATAATAATAATAATTTCTGGTTTGGACAACTCTAAAATCCAATTCGGTGGGTATGGCTTTTTCAAAACTGAAATTTCGCGGTGTTGGCTCTTCAGAAACCAATTTCGAGGGCTGTTCATGAAAACTATTGAAGCAATTCTCCTTGATCTGTCTCACTGAAAAACAAATTCCTCGGATTTCGCTATCTAAAAATCAATTTTCCGGATATTTATCGCTGAAAACCCCGTTTCGCGGTGTCAGGTTCACTGAAAAATTGATTTTATTGATTTGATGTTGTTGTTGCTGCTGAAAAAAACTATTTTGCGGGGCGGCTTGATGAGTGGCCAGTTTCGCCGATTTTTCCGATTTCCAACTCCAAAATGCCAAAGTTTGTGTATTTTTCTCGCAGAAGATAAACATTTTCCCGGATCTGGCCAACTAAAATTAGAAATTGTCAATTTCATAAAAGAAAAATTGTGTTCCTGGACCCCGAAAAGGTCTAAATCTCGATTTTCAGTGTGGCGTCTTTTTGGGATGCACTAAAAAGTTATCAGTTAGAATAGGAGACTTTTCCCCCCAGAAAGTGATACTTTTGAAGCTAAACCATGAATTTTGGTCCTCTGAGACGGTAAACTGCGCGGTAATTTAGTCCCTCACTCTGGGCCCTTTAGAGACGAATAGTTTATCGCCAGGAACTCACACAGGTCTGTAAACTGCCAAGTTTCAGTCGTCGCAACAAGCTCTTAGCCACCTCTTGGTCTTCAGGGACTGGAGGAGCTGGCAAACCATGATAGGACAATTGCCGTTCGAGTCATAAGGCAAAATCAATCTATAAGTTGAGGGACCAAAAATAAAACTGTAGGGGGTAAATTACAATTTCCTCATGAAATTAACCATTTCTGCTTCAAATTGACGATTTTTTCATGAAATTGTGAGAGGAAAGCAATTTCCTCTCAAAATTGGCAGTTTCCTCATAGAATTTTAATACTATATTTTGAATAACTGGCAATTTCCTCATAAAATTAACAACTCCTATATACGATTTCCTCTTGAAATTCAGAATTTCCTAATCAAACTGACAATTTCTTTATAAAATTGAAAATTAACCTCAAAAATTGCAATGTAATCATAAAGAACATGGAAGTAAAATGACAATTTCATCGTAAAATAGACAATTTACTTATAAAACTGATGATTTACTCATTTGACTGGCATTATTTTAAACCGAAAATTTTTTCATTTGCGAGAATGAACCCCGCACACTAACAATTTCAACGTGAAACTGACGAGCTTTTTCATTGAAATGGACAATTTCGCACCCTACCTAGTGTACCGGTTGGATTTAAACTGTTTGACTCCTTTTTTGAGGTACCGGGATGTGGGCAGCTGCCTCACTAAATCTGCGCTTTCGAGTTCAAGGGAGGGCAACTGCCCCCCCCCCTTCTGGCAATACGTGCGCTCTTGATGTAACAGAGAGTTTAGGACACTGTCTGACTAGGAATTTTTGTCATTTCATGTACCAGTGGTGGGCAGAGCTGCGCCCCACTGTGGCTGCGTTTTCGAGTCTATACGGGAGAGCACGTCACATTTTTGCCAAGAAAAGGAAGAAAAAAAGGGAGAGCTTTACTGGGAGCTCAACTGTGGTTGCGTATTCTTTGTGTTTGGAGCTTTTACTGTGGTTTGGAGCTTATTGTTAGCTGTGGTTACACCTTTGCTGTGGTTGGACCTTTCTACGGTTGGAGCTTTTACTGTGACTGGCCCTTTTCAGTGTTTGGACCTTAGCTGTGGTTGGAGCTTTGCTGTGGTTAGACTTTTGCAGTGGTTGGAGCTTTGCTGCAGTTGGCCCTTTCCAGTGGTTGGAGCTTTGCTGTGGTTAGACTTTTGCAGTGGTTGGATCTTTGCTGTGGATTGAGCTTGGCTGTGGTTAGACCTTTGCAGTGGTTGGACCTTTGCTGTGGTTGGACCTTTGCTGTGGTTGGACCTTTACTGTGGTTGGACCTGGGCTGTAGCCGGGCCTTCTTTGCACTTGAGACGTTGCTGTCGTTGAAGGTTCTACTGTTATTACAATCATCGCTGAGGTTGAACCATGGCTTTGATTGGGTCTTATGGGGTCGTTGTACTGTGTTGGGGCCTTCTTGGTGGTTTTGGAGTTTGGCTGCGATTGGTGCATTCATTGTGGTTTTATGCAGGCCTTTCGAGATGGAAGCGAGTGTGGCACTGGGTCTGCTACTCGCCCAGGTGAAAGGGCCTCATTTAGTCTTGTCCCTGGGCTCGAATATTCTCTCCACGGTTTCGGTAGTTAGGTCCCGATCAAAATGCACCAAAGGGGGCTGTCATTGCCCTCAAAAATGGCCTTGCGATTTCGGTCAATTTTCTCAACTCCAAGGCGGACAACCGTGGCCCTCGGGCGTGAATGCTCTTACGAGTTTGTTACCGTAAAAGTGATAAATCCGGTAATTGTGCACAATTACCAGTAATGGTTCACATTTACCAACCCTAGATGGTAAAAGTGAATAATTTCGATATTACTTGCTCTATTTATCACTTTTACCGCTAAATGTGCAGAGTTACCGGTGGCTGCTGATAAAAGTAATCCATTCAAAATATTTCAGCACATTTACCAGTAAGTGTAAGAAATGACGTTCAACCATCTTGGACTGTTATAACCTTACTTGACTCATTGTATTGTTATTTCACGGATGAATTTGGAAAAGCCTTAATCTGAGACTCTGAAATCTGAAATTGGTTCAGAAATAGGGCGAGAATTGAGGTGCAAAGTGTTGGTGAGCGTTGACTCTTCGAACGAGCCAGTTTGAGGACCTTATCATTGAACTGTTTTTCCTTATGATCACTTTTACTGTTCATACGCAACATTTTTATTACCGATACGGTGCACCAACAACAAACTACACGTGAATAGTTTCTGCACGACTTTTGAAGTTTCGCAAGAACAAAGAAATGCACTAAAACGACGTGCGCACTAACTGCAGAAGGCCAACCACCTCGTGAAATGTCCTCGCCAACTGATAGCAGCTACTGATTATAACCTACCATTGTGAGAATGGTAAATGTGCTGAAATATTGATATTGTTAGTATGGTCGCTTAGACTACGAGGGTTAGTAGGTAATGCATGCATTAACATGCAGTGCTGAAATATTTTGAATGAATTACTTTTACCAGCAGCCACCGGTAACTGTGCACATTTACCGGTAAAAGTGATAAAAAGAGCAAGTAATATAGAAATTATTCACTTTTATCATCTAGGGTTGGTAAATGTCAACAATTACCGGTAATTGTTCACATTTACCGGTAATTGTTCACATTTACAAGTAATTGTGCACAATTACCGGATTTATCACTTTTACGGTAACATATATACATCCGCTAAAACTGCGTGCAAATTGTAAGGCATAATGTTTCCACCCCATGTTATCCACTTAAAAAGGGATTTTACCACCCGATAGTACAATTCAGAGCGAGTTTTACCAACTGAGAAATCATTCGCCGAATTTGGGGGACACCCCCCCCAACCCACCCCTCAACTTTCGCCCCTGCGTTTAGGTTGTTTGAGATGGCTGGGTGTGAAGGAGACTAAAAAACCCTCATAATGTTAACCCTAGCCCTGGGAACGAGTCGCGAGGAGAAAGCTTCGCGATATTTTTTGTTACATGAAAACGAGACCCAGCTTACAAAGTAAATAAAGACATTCGAGCTCCTTCATTATGCAACATATTTTCTTATGTTAAGCTTTTATTAGCATTTGTCACAGTAAATGAATTCGAGAAAGGTTCGTTTGAAAATCCATAAACACATAGAACGCGAGTAAAAAGTGAGCAATTAGTGGTTTCTGTCTATTGTGCCCCACATAAAAAAAACAAAAAAAAACACACACGCCCACACAAATTGTTGGCAGCAGTGCGTTCCATCTTATAAGGAGCTTAACCCTCAAGGTATTTCCTATTTTATCTTCAAGTGAAGGAATGCTTACCTCGATAAGACCTCCCACTTAAAAGCTACTCAAGGTTTTAATAATGAATTTTTAGCGAGACTTTATTTTTATAAAAAATTAAAGAAATGACAAATGACCGTACGGTCAACCAGTTTTTCACGGTATGTATGGCGAGAGTGGCTGCTACTGTTTGAAAGCCATACCCTTTAGAGTAAGCCTTATTTTATCAGAGTAATTAATACAAAGTATATATATAAAGAATCGAAGTCCCCGCCCACTAACAGTCCTGCTCACCATCACTCGCAATACATATGCCACTGATTCACCTCCCCTTCTCACCCCAGCATATTCGTGATGGTTGGCGGGGGGGGGGGGCTTTTTCTAACTATTGATATTTGCAAAGTAATTATGCAAAAATACAATTCTTTTTTTATCGCGCATTCTCGTTAATGAATTTGAGTAACCCCTCTAGGGTGTCCTTGGCTCTTTCAAATTAAAAGTGGGCGACTGATGTCTATAGAAAGAGCACTGACAGTTGATTTTTCGTGTATTGTACCTCCTGTTTAAAGTCTTAATCATTGCACAGACTAAGGACATTTTTTTTTCGTGTGTTTACCACCGAATGACGATATCATCAAGCGTGACAATTGCGTGTAAAGCTAATGGCGTTGGCTTTAATTTTTTAGTCGGTTCTCCAATCTTAACAACTACTTAAGCCAACAGCTCCTTAACCACACGAGTATGAGAATGACAGTTGATAATGAGGGTCTTTTTCTTTCCTTAAGCCTCACTTGAGTGAAAATGAAAGTTGTCAGCGAATGTATTATTATCACAGCTCCCAGGGATGAGGGGGAACATAAAAAAATCACAGTAAATTGCTATTTGTTTGGGACCTCACCCCTCTCTTTAAGGGTTCTTGCCATAACAAAAAAAAAAGAGAATTCTTGTCGCTTACTTGAATGGCATTGCACATAGGATTCGACAGAAGTTCAGGATGTTGAGTAATGATTGAGGGGTCTCTTAACTTTTTTTTTTCCAAGTCGAGAAATAAGGACGCTTTTGAGCTAGTTTTTCTATTTACGTCGAAAGACGTAACTTCAATACCAAATAAGGTATTTCTATAGGAATCTCCACGATCATGAAGACCTTGTTGTGAACGTTGCCTGTTTTGTATAATGTTGAAGAGACTCAAATAGAAAATTACACAACCCTTCCGACCAAGTAGTTTTTTTTTTGTTTTTTTTTTTTTAGGAAAATTGATTCGGCGCTCGTTACAGCCGATCTATAGTGTTTCAGTTCAATTGACTTCAAAGTGAAAATCATTTGACGAATTATCGGTGAGATCAAAAAAAGATTATTCGAGACGAAAAAAAAAAATCCGCTTTCCCGAATCAAAAAATGAGTTTTCGCGCTGTTTATTTTCTCAACTTTGGTTATTACGCCAAAAGAGTGGCGGAGGGTTCACTTTTCCCACGATTTTTAACTAGATTTGCTCTCGACTATTCTTGTTTTCTTTTCTTATGTGCATTGAAAAAGGCTGTGAACTATTTCCCTAGAAGTGAAATCAAACCCTACGGGGGTATTTTTACAGACGGGGGGGAGGGGGGAGTCCTTCAGTTTCTGGAATTCTGAGATGGCGGCAAAAACTGTTTTAAAAACTTCTATATCGTTTTTGGAAGCCTTTTTTTTTTCCTCGGAAAAATTTACCATCGTCTCTTCTTCATCGTCCTCCTTCCGCTAAACAAGATCTTCTTTTGTAGAAGAAAAAAAAAAACACTTCTCCCCCCTCCTCCTCCTCCTTGCTGCTCTTTTTCGAGGACAATCGAGACCGTTTTAGATTGGAAACGGGTTCTCTCCTCTACGAACAATCTTTTCTTCATCTTCTTCTCTTACTTCTTCTTTCACCTTTCTTTTCTCACTCTTCTGCTGTACAACAGCCCGAGTTCCATAGGCTGGCTACCGTTATTTCTCCCTTTCGCTACAGAAGTTGGGTGGATGAGAGGGTGGGTTCAATGATGGGGGGGGGGGTTGGTGGTCCTATAGAGACGTCTATAAAAAAAAAATGTTTTCATTGTAGGAATGAACCTTAATTATATTCAGAAATGTCATAGTTTTGGTTCGGTACCAGTTTCGACCTCTCTTCGAGTGTAGCTCTTATTTAAACCGTGTAAGGAAATGAAAGGTTGTTTTGAAAGCAATGCAAAATTGGACCTCCTTCTTTTTTTTCAGCGTTGTGTCCTATTCGTTCGAGAGAAAAAGATTGATAATTCGTTCTCCAGGGATGACATAGATCCGCTCATGCGTAATGACCCCCCCCCCCCCAGCAAGGTTATTAACAGGAAACTCAACCTAAAACCAAACCGTAATTAGAATGATTCGAGGAGTTGATTAGCTATTTTCCCGCTTAAAAGAACCTTTTTTTCAGCGATTTATTTGTTCCGGCGAGTGTTTTACATAACAAACAGAAGGAATGCGCAAAAGTCGGGAATGACTCGTCCATTGAGAGGATGACGATGTCATCCTCATCAGTATTAAAAGGCTGAAAATCCCAGTTTTTCCCGCGGTTCTTTTTCTTTCTCTATATTGCGGTTTGTTGGAAAATTCGAGTTAGTGACAGTTCCCTGGAGGATTTCTTTAAAAGGGCCGCTTGTTTTGTGTTGATCGACAATTACCTACCTTTTTTTTGTTTTGTTTTTTGTTTAACTGTATCTTTCGTATTTTCACGCGTTTCAGAAGTTCTCACTATGCTTGTCTCAAGCATTCGGCATTCGTTCTTTGTTAGTAACTTCAGTACACGAACAGAATTTTTAAAACGAATTCGAGGGACGTTTCTCTCCTACCGGTCTTCGCTCCGTTCACTCTCCCTTGTTTCTGACAGCCTTCAGCCTTGTGCAAAAAACCTACTTCATTCTCATGGTTCGTGAGTCATCGTGCCCGGTCTAAAACTATCGGGCAGCTTCTTCACTCGCTAATTGTTCCCAGTTAGGTTTTGGAGACGATTTTAGCTCTAAATTAGACTAAAACTAAAGAGCACGCATTTTGGGATGCAGTGGCGGAGCCACAGGGGTCATGGCCCCTACCTTGTGGGGTCGAGGTAAAAAAACAATCAAAACCACCTCCAAAAATATCATTGAGAGGGGGTCTCCTCAAATAGTCATTTTCACATAGACTTGATTTATGAGGCAGGCCCCTGAACCACGCTCAACCACAAAATACAGACGGTTAGACAGATAGGTCCAACACCAGCAAAGGTCTAACCACAGCAAAGGTCTAACCACAGCAAAGGTCTAAATCACAGCAAAGGTCTAAATCACAGCAAAGGTCGAACCAACCACTGCAAAGGGCCAACCACAGCGAAGGTCCAACCACAGCAAAGCTCGAACCACAACAAAGGTCCAGCCACTGCAAAGAAGGCCCAACCACGGCTAAGGTCCAACCACAGCTAAGGTCCAACCACAGCGAAGGTCTAACCACTTCAAAGGTCCAACTTCAGAGGTCAAACCACAGTAAAGGTCTGAACCACAGCAAAGCTCAAACCACAGCAAAAGTCCAACCACTGCAAAAGTCTAACCACAGCAAAGCTCCAGCCATAGCAAAGCTCCAACCACAGCAAAGGTCCAACCACAGCAAAGGTCCAACCACAGCTAAGGTCTCAACCACAGCAAAGGGCAAACCACAGACACCTCGTTCAGATAAAAACAGCCAAAATGATGACAAGTGCGAAACTCTCGGTTTTGGCCAATTTACCTGAGGCGGAAACCTCGTAAAATAAACCTTTTCATCCGAGGAACTCATAAACCACGCCCGGTTCAAATCGAAACACGCTTTCAAAAGAAAATGGCTCAAAAGTCGCCTAGTTGATTCCTGGCCGATTTGGTCAAAAATTATCAACATTTGGAAATGTGGGGGGGGGGGGGATTTCTGGGCAGGACATTGGAAGATCGAGATGGATTTTTCGATTGGATGTTACTGTTTTTTTTAATGTTGTTTTTGATTTTGCTACTGTTTCGGTGTATGTTATTCATGTTATGTTGTTTGATGTTACTTATGCATTTTTTTTTCGGGGACTGGGACGAATTTTCTCGCGAACGGCGGCCTCACAATCGACAGCCCTGAACCCCAAAAGGAAGAGTCTCAGCGATGTGACCTTGCTGGGTCGCTCAGTAGGAGGCCGAAGTACGAATGGTCTGGAAACATCTTTACTCTCCCTATAACGGGAGAGTAACATCCCCCTTTCGTTGATTTTTGCGAACGCTTTACGGGACGCTGGCGGAGCAACTCTGTTGCGTTATTGGATGGAGCCGACTGTATTTCTCGGTTGAGCATGGTCTGAGTCTGAGGGAGACATAAACCACGTACGGCCTCGGTTTAAAACCAAAAGGACCTTTGAGAAAATGCTCCTCCTTCAGTGACTCTAGCCGCATACATTTGACGGTGGCGCAAAATGAGGAACGAAGGGTTTTCATTTAATTAGATGAGAGGGCATGGGCGTGCCGTAGGGGGGAGGGGGCAGGCCCACCCCCGGAAAAATCGGGAAAAATAACGTTCGTGAACTTTCGATTGCGTTGAATAATGAGTGAACGTAGTAGGATTGTGAATCCGTATTAGAAATAATTAAAGGAAAACAACAATATACTTCTCGAATGAAATGCACAAAGCAGATATTCTAATCCCCATTCCACAGGCAGGAGGTATAGGCAGCTGCCCTCCCCTAGACTCTAAAGCGCACATTTGAGCCTACTTTGTCTGTCTTCCCACGATGAGGTGCGTTAAAAACGAACCGGTTTCGGCTGCTCGCCAACTTCAACGTCTGGAAGTACAACTGAAACTCAGTTGTGTCTGAGTTTCAGTTGTACTTCGAGACGCTGAAGATGGCGAGCAGCCGAAACGACGAGGGATGACGTAGTCTCATGCATTCACCACATATGTATCATTGTTTTGCTGGCGCTCACTAACAATAATAATTTCTCGACTTCCGCTAATAATAAAAAATCAGTTTCAAGGATTTTTGTTGCTTTTTGACATAATTCAAAGACCAATTTCGCGGTTTTTGCGCCCAAAATTAGCATTTTAGCAGATTTGATTCAACTAAAAAGCAAACAGATGTTGCATCTCTGAAAAAAAGGACACCTGAAATCCCAAGCTTAGTGTTGAAATTGCCAGTTTTGGGCCAAAACCACAATTTTAAAGCCTACTAAAATCTCAATTTCGCGCTTAAGGGTTGGTTGACAATGATCGTTTAAGCGTTGTTAAGGGTTTAAACGTTTATGCAAAATGATGAATTATGACTAGCGTACAAGCTCAGCTTGGGGATAAACAGAACTTTGAACTTGAACCCAATTGTTGACTCGGACCTAAATCGCCATTTTGACACGCTTTTGCTGTGATATTGTCTGTTTTGAGGTAAAATTATCTATTTTCGCGGAACCGCCAGTTTTTGGAAAAAACGTCAGTTTAGGAAAGTTTTTGGGATTCAATCATAAGTTTTAGGATTAAAACACAGTTTTGTGGTAAAATAACCAAATTCAGGGTAAAATATTAATTTTTGTGGTTTTAAACCATCAGATTTGGTTTTGGGGTAAAATCACAAATTTTGTAGTGACCGTCATCAGCTGTGGGGCAACGCGTCAGCTTTGGCGTGAAATCGTCTGTTTTGGTTTTTGGTATAAAATCGTCACATTATTTGGGATGAATTCGTCAGTTTTTTTTTTTTGTGGTGAAACCGCCAGTTTTCAGGTCAGAGTCGCCTATTTGGCCTAAAATCATCCGTTTTGGGGAAAATTTCAGTTACAGTGTGACATTGTTAGTTTTGGAGTAAAAAATTCAATTTTTGGGAAACCGTCGTTTCGGGTACAAAATATTAATTTTTTAAAGAAATTAAATGAAAGTGATATCTTTCCGGACGACGATTGGAAGGGCATAGGCCCAACACGATTCGAGTTTCGAGGAAAATGAAATCCCCTGCGGGATTTCAACCCGCAACCTCTGGATTACTAGTCCAGCACGCTGCCAATTGCGCCACCGTGACGCCTTTGGGAGTCGTACTCCGAGGAATCAGCTAAGCCGAACCCCCCACCCAGGGCCATTTTTTCCATCAGTTTAGCTCATTCCTCGGAGTATGACACCCAAAGGCGTCACCGTGGCGCAATTGGCAGCGTGCTGGACTAGTTATCCCGAGGTTGCGGGTTCAAATCCCGCCGGGGAGCCCATTTTTTCTCGAAACTCGAATCGTGTTGGGCTATGCCCTTCCATCGACGTCCGGAAAGATTTCACTTTCATTTAATTTATTTAATTGAATACCGGCGATAACATATTTCTCAATTTATTAATTTTTTAAATGGAACAATTTTTTATACTTTTTTTATTAGGTTAAAAGCTCTAGTTTAGTTGTGACATCTTCAGTTTTGGGGGGTAAAACTTCAGCTTTGGCTAGAAATCCTACGTTTTCGGAGTGAAATTGCCACTTGATGAGGGATAAAATCAGCAGTTTCTAATGCAAATGATTTGTTTTGCTGATCAATCGTTTTTCATAAGTTTGGGTTAAACCCGCCAGTTTTAGGGTGACATCATCAGTTTTGGGATAAAGCCTTGTGTTTTAAAATCACCAGTTTGTGCTGTGAAATCTTTAGTATAGGGGTAGCACTTCGGCTTTGGCGTAAAATCGCCAGTTTTGAATTAAATATTCAATAATAGGATGAAATCTTCAGTTACAGGTTTAAAAACTAGAAAAACTCCCAAAAGGAGGGGAATATTTTTTGGGGGGTCTTCAGTCTTCAGTTAGCTTTTTTGAGCGAATGGCAACGCGCCGTGAACCCCTTATTCCTTCAATGAAACAGAAAAGTGGGCCAAGAAAACATGGAATCATCTTTCACCAACCTTTGATGAGAGGGGGAGGGGGTCACCCGACCCATGCACGGCCCAACCCAGAATTTCGGTCACGGTGCGCCCATGTTGAATGGCTGGGGGGGTTCTTTACGCGTTCCACTGAGGAAAACTCTGGTTTCCCGTGACACATTAACAAATGTGTTAATTATGGGGTTTTTATTGAGGGATCTCCCAGCCCCAAGCAAGCAGAAACCGGAAAATAGGTATTAATAATTTTTGTTGTATTTATTCGCTTTTGTTCCTCTTTTCGTTGATCTAGATGCTAAATGAAACACCCTGCGTCACAAAACACTCAGTTTTATTATACTACGCCCCTCCCCTATTTCCTCCGATCAGATTATGATGAATAACCTTTCTAATCCAGGCCTAAAGAACTGGAAGATTTTGGGGCGTACATGATTACATATAATCAATTTCGGTGGGTGAAAAGGTCTGTCTATAAAGTAGAAGTCTGTGATTGCGTAAAATATACCCGAACGATAGGAGTCACCCGCGATGCTGGCGATGAGTCGGGAAAATGTCTTTCGTTTATCCTTCTGGGTCGTATAATTTTGCTGGATTTAAGATTTCATAAAAATTTCAACTGAGCCTATTTCCTTAAAAAACGCTTCCCTACAAATTGAAAGCGAGAATTGAAGGCTGCAAACAGTCAGACTTATCTGACAGTTTTATAACTTTGAAAGTCTCTTCCATTCACTGTTTTCGGTTAGTTCTGAAGTGAAAAAGAAAATGACAATGTCATCAGACCTTGATTTTCCGTTAAACGTGAAATTTATCGGCACTTCTCCAGAACCACTTTCTAATAATGTAAGTGGTAAACTGAGCCGGCTTCTTCGAGAGCTGTTATTTTCGATTTAAAAATTGTTGTTTCAACTTACAAATTATTTTTAAATTGAATGTCGACTGCCGCAGCAGCAACCCTCCCTCCACCGGCTTCCAACTTCAAAGCAGAACGATACAATGCGTCACCGTGGCAGTGATGACTTCCCGATTCGAATCTCTTCGACGCAGTTCTATCTATTTTATTTATTTATTTTTTTTTTTTAGTTGAAAGCTTTTATTCTTCTTCCTATCGTCACGGTTCGTCGACTCGCTCCGGGTCAGGCGAGGACGAGCGAGAATGCAAATGGACATTGCAAAATCGAGAGACGGAGAAGAAAAAGAATAACAGAACGCCCGGAACATGGGACAAAAATCGAGGGCTCCCTTTTTTTCCCCCATTAGTAATTCCGAGCTTCAATTAGTCCAGTAGCGCAACACTCATGGCAAGCAATATACGCTTTTATTAGAACGGCGGAAAACATTCGTAGAACTTAGTTCCTCTAAACGTAGAAAATTGATTTCGTGACAATGTCGTGAAAAACAAGAGTTTTTTCGCTGAAAAAAAAAAACTTTCTAACGCCCGCATCTGCACATGACGCACTTAACGATAAAAAAGCTCGGATATTAAGCAAAAGCCCATAGTTTTCTTTTTCAATCCCGATAACTTACTTTTTTTCACCACCTTTGTTTTCCAACAAGAACTTTCTAGAAACAAGTTGTAATTATTCGGAAAAGACCCAGCTTGATTTACCCACGCATCAAGATTGAACCTTTGTCAATAGACAGAAGGAGGGGGGGGGGTAATAATTCTTCCAAGGATAATTAGTGGACAAACAAATGTGAAAATGAAAGTGATCGCGTAACCGGTACGTGCGAACGGAAAAAACAATTATGGCATATAAATTCGTGTGTTATGTTCACTTTATACGAATATGTATTTTGTTTTGTTTAAAACCAAAGCATCCGTTTTCATCAAGGTTGACTGCACGGAAGTTTTTTTTTTCTTGTGTGAGCTCTCCTGGCCATCAAAACTCGGTCAGTGAGCCAAAAAAAAAGGTTTTAGTTTAACTTCAGTCGTATACAATATGTATTGCGATTAGCAAAACGTCTAAGAGGAATTTGCGAATTTATATATACATTTATGTATATACATACATCGTTCCGATCGATGTTAAATCGATCGATCCACATTTTATCTTTCCTGACAAGAAACAAATAGGGTGGTCTCATGGGCCTTTAATAAACATCTATTAAAGGTTCACATTCCTTAAGAAATGACCTAAAGGATGTTAATTATGTTAATGTGGTTGATTAATATCAGAATAACTTTTTGCCCAGTGGTACACGAGGTGGGTGGGTGGGGGGATTCGCAGGTCAAGCGCCTTGCTTGGCATTGGGTTGGCTTCAATTAAATTGTATCTCTGGTTGGGATAAGATTTTTGATGCATTACTCTTCCTATACTTGTAGAACCCTCTACTCACAAATTAACCTAATCTAATGCGTTGAATATTCATCATCCGATTTTGATCGTTATCGAATAATCGAAGTGAGAGGCTCCTTTGCATCTTTACCGTTTGGAATAAGAAGTTAAGGAATATCTTGCGATATTTCGATTTTCTCTTTTATCTCCTTATGCTCCGGGCAGGACCTTCATAGCTCGAGCAGCATCCAGCGTTGTGTATCGTCTGAGAACTCGCGATCCTTTCAACCCATTTGGAGATTTTGCTTAAAATGCAAATTTCAAGCGTAAGATTATAGCATTAGAATTGAACATTTTGCCTCTAAAAACCCAAATAATGTTGAAATGTCGCCCGAAAACTTGATTTTTCGCAAAGTAATTTTTCGGCTAATTGTAAGATTGAGAAAAACGCTAATTCGCGGTTAAAATGGGATAAAAAATCGCTCATTCACAGCTAATATACAGGGTGTAACGGAAATAAACGGCGTAGTTACGGGGGGGAGGGATTTGGTGGATAGACCCCCCCCCCCCGAGCTACAAGTTATAATTTTCTTCATTTTCCCTGTCCCACTAAAATGTATCAGTGTGTGGGTCCGTTTATTTGTGAAGTATTTCAAAAGAGTCAGCGCTCAAAGTGCATTTCATTTCCACTCTCCTATCGAATTGTGTGCACAAATGCCTGGGCAAAGTGGGAAATAATTCTTCTTTCACCCCCTTTTATCACGTTGCCTGATTTCACCAGGCATTGTTGACAATTCCTATGCATTTATCACAATGCCTGGATTTCCCACTTTGCCGGTAGCATATACACACCAAGTGCTTCTACCTACTTTGGTAAGTGCTGGTAGATTTACTTCTACATTTCGCGGGAAATTATGTTCGGAGTTCAGAGACCCATCCAGGTGGTAGATGAATCGCTCGTTACCGACAATCCAATAATTGTTTAATGCAATATAGAATGCGTTTTAGAAGCAGAAATGGCTCACGGACGCGTTCACAGGTGGTAGGATTCGCTGGGAATCAATTTCAGCCCAATTGTAGTAAGCACAAGACTCAGGTTTTCCAGACTAATTTGAACCAATCAAAAATCCGGATAGTAATAGGATTCATCCGCAGGTAGGTACGGGGGGGATATAGGGGATAGATCCCCCCCCCCCCAGAGCTACAAGTATGCGAACGAAGGGGCACTAGTACCAACGCTCTAAAGAGCCTCATAAAATCTCCAAAAATGAGCGTTCCTCGTTGAAGTTACGTTTAGCAGATTTTCTCGACTTCAAGCAGCCCGAAAAGGTCCGCGTAAGTCCATGCTTCCTTGGACTTCAGACCCCACGAAGTAGCGTACCGTGGTAGTGGCCATGGGGGGGGGGGCGCCCGAAAAGCTTAAATACGGAAAAATGAGGATTTTTAGGTTATCCATGAATGTAGGTATGTGAAAAGGTCGGACGGTAGGACAGCGATTTGGCTACTTTCTACAAATTCCTGTTTATCCGACCTGGATAATATAACGTTGCAAGTGATATCAGCAAAGACTGTGGGCCGATTATTCGAATGAGCCCGCGAAAGCGATATTCTGGTGGCTCAAATTGAGAAAATTCACGATATCTCGAAGAAAATTCGCAGCAGGAAATAGTCCCCAGTTTCATTAGGTCCTTAAAGCCCAGTAAAGTGCTAATCGGCAATTTGCAACTTGCTGACGAGGCAAAAATTGAAAAAAATCGCTAATATTTGCGTCTATACTTGCGAAAAAGCGCTTATTCGTGGTCTCGCGATGCAACTTCCAGACTAAAATTGAGGAAAAATCGCTGACTCGCGGTGAACGGAGGCCATTCTACGAATAAATTGTGGAAATCAAAAGCAAAAGTGTTGTTTTTGGGCCAACCCCGCGGTTAAAATTGAGAAAACACGCTATATTATTGACAAAAAAAAAAAAAAAAATACGCTTTCAAGTTAAAATTGGACAAAAATGGCAAATTCACAACTGAAATTGCGAAAAATCGCTCTTTCGCGTATAAAAAAGGGAATAGATGCTAAATCGTCGCACAATTAGCGTAAAACGCTATTCACAACTTAAAATTGGGGAAAATCGCTAATTTGGAATTAGCGGATATAGGTGAGGAAAAACGTTAATTCGCGGATGCAAATGAAGAAAATCACTAATTCGTGGCTGAAATTTAAAAAAATCACTAATTAGCGCGGCTAAATTTGAGAAAACGCTAATTTTCAGTTCAAATTGGGGAAAAATGCTAATTCTCAGCTAAAAATAGAAAAATGACTAATTTGCAGCTTTAAATTGAGGAAAACGCCAATTCTTGGTAAATATTGAGAGAAGTCGGTAATGCACGGGTTGGAAACGCTACGGCAGCTAAAATTTACAAAAAAGCGCCAATTCACTTCTAAAATTCAGGAACATCACTAATTTTCGTAAAAAGTGTGTGGTGAAACTTTTAATTCACGCGCCTTAGTCTGAAGGCAACTTTGTAGCTAAAATTCAGAAAAAGCGCACATTCATGCACGGTTATAAGTAAACACAACGCTGATTCACGAGCAAAAACTGAGAAGAAGGAATAAGCTATCCCTAAAAGTAACATAAAAATTGGTAATGCGGTGCTAAAATGTGAAAAAAAATCACTAATTTGCGGGTATTATTTAGAAAATAAATAATTAGTCTGGCCAAAATTAAGAGATTTTAAAATTTTATTTTAAGCCTGAATTGATAAAAAGTGCTAATCCGCGGCTAAAATTGAGAAACATACTAATTTGCGTCAAAACTGAATAACTACGCCATTCGCGGCTTCTGCATGCAACTTTTGAGGCAGAAATTGAGAAAAAGCGCGAATTCATGGCAATCGTCGAAAAAACTGCTAATGCGCGGGTAAAACTGAGAAAAATTGCTCATGCATAGCATATGGTGAATCAAAAAAATCCTAATTTGTGAAAAGCCCTCTGTTTTGTGGCTAATATTGAGGAAAACACTTGAGAAAAACTATAATTTTCAGCTAAAACTGAGAAAAGTGCTAATCCCCTGCTAAGAAAATTGAAAAAATCGCTGATTTGCCGCTAAAATTGAGGAAAGCTCCAAAACTCGTGGAAAATTAAGAAACTCGCTCACGGGATAAAAACGCTACTTTGCTGCTAAAGTTGAGAAAATGGGACGGGGGGCAAAACTGCTAATCCGCGGCTGAAATTGAGAAGAACGATAGACGCGGCCAAAATTGTGAAAATAAGCGCTGATTTGCGGGTAAAGTTGACAAAAAGCACTCATTCGTGGCTAAAGTTGATAAATTCTCGGCTTAAACTGATCATAAAGCGCTAATTGGCGGATAGAAAAGGTGAAATAGCGGTAATTCGTGGCTAAAATAAGGAAAAGGCTAAGTTAAAAATTATACGTCTTGTTCACACAGAGACTTAGGGGACTCTCGGGGATTTCCGCGATTGGGCCTCGATAGGTGTAGGTCCGCCAGCGACCCCACGATACGCGGTTTCATCCATTTCTAAATTTTAGCCGTTTCCTCTAAAAATCGTCCAACTGGGAGATTTTTAGGGTCATTTTTTCTGAGTTTTTCGATTTGAGCCGAAAGTATGAGTCCCGTGGAGATTTATGCTCAATTGATCAATGCACGCGGTTTCCTTCCCAACATCATTGAGTGGCCACCACTGTCCCTTAAATTGGGTAAAAGTGTGCGTTTGCATTTGCACTCGTGTCATCGATTTTGTCGATCTGCATCCGGGTGAACATTATGAGACTTGCAGACTAGCCTCTACTCTACACATTCCATAACGGAACGATTAAAACTGAGAAAAATCGCTCATGCTAAAACTGCAAAAAAGCGCTCATTCCTGGTTTCTTGATGCAACTTTCAGACCATAATTTAGACAAAATCGCTGATTCTCGGTGTATAATGGCAATTTTACGGCTAAAATGTACAAAAAAAAACCGCTAATGTGCTGTTTTTGGGCCAAGCCCGCGGCTAAAATTGAGAAAAATCGCCTAATCCGTCGATCAAATTAAGTGAAATCGCTAATTCGCGAACAACCTGTAGGAAAAACGTTAATTTGCGGATAAAAATGAACAAAATCACTTACTCGCGGATAAAGTTGAGAAAACGCCAATCCATATCTTCTAAAGGATATTCAGAGGCTAAAACTTGGAAAAAGCTCTAATCCATAACTAAATTGAAATGAAATGGCCAATATGGGGCTAAATGTAAAACAAACGCCTTTCTCACGGCCAATATTGAAAAAATCACTAATTAACGCGGCTAAAAATAAGGAAAACTCTAAATTTGTAGCAATTTGATAAAAATCGCTAATTCGTGAAATAAGGCCCGCTTTATCAATTGTTGATTAAAGGAGCTGACTAAAACTTCATTGTTTCGCAGATGATTTGTCTAAATCAGTTCTTTAAATTTCTTAATGGAAGATGGAGGAGGCAACAGTTGAAAAAAAAGCGGACCTAAAAATGATAATTTTACGTTCAAATTCAGAAAAATGGTAATTCCCTGCTGAAAATTGAGCAAAAGCGCTAATTCGCGGATAAAATTGACAAATATCCCAATAAATGTTCAAAATTAAAAATATGCCGATTCTCGGCTTCTGAATGAAACTTATTTGTCGCTAAAAGTGAGAAAAAGCACAAATACAGAGCAGATTCTAAAGGCCTCATAGAGTTATCCGCCCCGGGTCCCAGCTAAGGTGTAGGTCTACCAGTATGTGAAATGTACTTTCCACTCAGAGCCAAAATGCCCATTGAGGACATTAAAATATCATTTTCGAAGGGGGTTAGCCTTTCAAGGCCCAAATTTCGTGGATTCGGACTCCAAAGTATCAAATTTCTCGGGTTTTATAATCATCCAAAAAGACCAACCAGAAGGACGAAACAGTTGATTTCAGAGAATTGACAGTTTTCATCCCTTTAAGCCCAAATTTTAAAGATTTGGCCCTTTGAAAAATCAATTTTGAAGGATTGATTCCCTCAAAATCCAAAGTTGCGGGGTTGACTCCTTGAAAAGTAATATTTCACGGGGTTCAAGATAGCAATTTCTCACGTTTGTATAGCCTTCATAGAAGCAATTTCGCGGATTCGGCACTAAGGGAACCCAGCTCTGGCTGGTGAACCCGATTCATGCTGTGGAAGGTGGGTACGATAATTTTTAGGTGGCAAATTCAACACGAAGCCATTTTTTTCTCGATTCCTCAAACACCGGATTGGGGGGGAGCATTCGCTGACGCCGCCACTGTCTTTCAGGCGGGAAATTATAGGCGAATCTTAGTTAGAACACATTTTACCGTCACCCCCGTCACGGAGGCCTTAAACCGCCCCTGTCTTGGCAAGCTTGAGGCTATGCTGTTCCTGCTTCCTATCTCAAAGATCTGTTCTGACGTTCGATTGTTTGCTGTGGATGGACTGGAAAAAATGGCAGTGAAGAAGAGCAAGACGCTTGCGCGTTCCACAAACCTAACTCTTGGGTATAATTGGTAATTGAAAAAGTAATTCATTTACAGTAATTTTAATTTGTAATTATTCGTGGAAATGAAAAGTAATTGGTAAGTTTTAATTAATTACTAAAAAAGCTGTAATTTGCCCATCGCTGTCCACTGACAGAGGAATATGTTCGTTATTGCAATAAGGTACGATTTATATGTGTGAGGTTATGAGGTACGAAAGGGAATTTATGCCTATAGACTTCATATTATACAACCCCAGGGATTAAGAAGACCCTTCATAAAGTTTCTCGTGTTAATATGTATAAAGGACTTGTGCTCCTCATATACGTTCAAGAGGAGGTTACCAGGTAGTGCGCCCCTTATACGATTTTAGCATGTGCTCTTCTTTTACGTGCCCTTCTTGCACGAACACCAGCGAGAGGACTAAAAACGCTGTCGTTGGGATAAAATCAAAAGTACACGTACAGAGATTTTTGATATTTTTCAGTCCTGCGACTCCCTTCTTCATCAATGCCCCACTTTTTCCCACCATCACATAGTTCGGCAACATTTGAGTAATAGAAATCCTAGTGATGTGACCATGGAATATTATGAACTGAAGGAGCATAAAACTGTGAAAAAATAAAAATAGGATTATGAGGATTTTATGGTGCAAAAGAAAATAAACTTTTACCAATTGACGAAGGATGTGTAAAACATACATAACCCCAGAAGAACATCACACGGGTTTTCTTGTTAAGAACCTCCGTTAAAGCAGTTGGCGCCCTTAAAGCTTCACGGTAATTTCATCAAAAGACAAGTAGGGCGAGTCCATTGCCTACTGTTGTATTCTGAGGATTATGTACCTACTCACCCGAAGTGACTTGCTTGAAATAATCCGTGAGAACCCCTATATATGAAGTGACTGTTTTTCTCTCGCGTTCTTAAAATTGATTCCAGCTATCTGAGCGTCTTTTTAGGAACCCGCTGAAGTTGAAGATGACTTTTAACGACGAGAACGTGGGGTGGAGGCGAGGGGTAGGGAATCCGCTTCGTTTCAAGAAAGTCTAGATAATAAACCATCCCATCAAGCCCCTTCCAGGGTATATCATTCAAGAGATACCTGATTTGCTCAGTTTCCATTAACAATAAAGTTCAATTTGACAATCAATCTTACCGAGTCTCTGCCTGTGGTATATACGTACATAAAAGGCGTTCAAATGCGGGACGCAATAGCGTTGTTGGAAGCGTTGGATGGAAATGGGTGGGGGGGGGGGCTTAATGAGTTTCTATTGAATTCAAGCACCAAGGCGAAAAAAAAGGCGCACATAGGCTATTGAACCTTTAAGGTGAAAATATGTTCTTTGCTTTTCTTTTCTCATTCAAAAGCATTCCGTTTGATTACAGGCAATCAGTCAGACTTTGGTTGAACAAGATTTCACTCCCATTGTGACGGCCACGTGCAAGGCCGGTTATATGACAATTAAAGTACAGAGTAACTCGTCATTCATAGGTATAAAAATATTTTTTTTTTTTTCGTAACGTCAATCAATTAACGAACGTGATTTAATGATTTCTTTTATAGGAGCAATTCACGCTAAAGACTTCAGGACACCCGCCTGTCTGGCGTACGGCAATGGCTCAAACGTGGCCACGTTTAGCGTTAATTTATTCGCTTCAGTCCAAAGCCCGGACTACTGCGGTGTTTTAGTTTCTAATGTAAATATCACGACTATTTATCATTTTTTTTGAATAGTTTAAAAATATATATTATATGTTTGTTTTAACTTCAGAAAACAGAAGAAAGATCATTACCGATAGCCGTCCGAATACACAGGACGCTGGAATTGGCCGACGATAAATTCTACGTTATCACGTGCGGCAAAGCCGGGTTTAAAAATGCCCGAAACGAGACATCTTTGGTCTCTTTGAGGTTTTTAGACAAGGATAAAAAGCGGCGGGTCCAGGAAGTGTTCTACAGTCATCCCTACGTGCTTAGAGCAGAGATTTCCAGACCTGATGGTAGGTGTTTTATTTTTCTTCTTCTTCAAAAGTTTCTGCGTTAAACGGGCAATCGTACAAAAAATGCCATGTCGCTGTGCGAGCGTATACAAACATAACATATTTTTCTTTTACAGGCACTTATGGGATTCGAGTTAAAAACTGTTTCGCTTTTAATAAGCGAAACAACAGCGTTCAACTAATCGACGAACGAGGGTAGGACTTTTTTTTTTGTCTGTATTTTTTTAAAAGCATGCCTCGGCATGCTTTTATATGCTCACGTACTAGGTCGTTTTATTGATCGCTCATACTAACAGTTGAAGGACTAAAAAAAATAATATAAAACACCCTAAAAAATAAAATCCACAGGTGCCCGGTGAACAAGCAGGTTTTAACCTCGTTCGTGTATTCAACCACGGATGGTGTGGCCGATTCACAGCTTTTCTCCATGTTCCAATTCCCCGATGGAAATCAAGTTCATTTCCAGTGCGACGTGGGTGTGTGTAAAGGTAAATATCAGCGTCTGGATGGGCGAGGGGCAGGGGGTTGTTTTGATTACACTTAACCTCTCAACCTTTATTACCAGGGGGATGCCCGGAAGTGAACTGTGATGATCCCATCCCAGGAAGATTACCACCTGATGACGGTGTCGTCGTTGCGTCGACAAGTGTTTTTGTTCTTCAGCCTGGTGATGTCGCCGGTGAGTTCTTTATTTAATTTTTTTTTTAAACATAATTTTAGCTGATAGTCAGGCTTATTGAGGGAGGATAAACTTCCCGGTTAAAACCGGTCCAGCTTCAGATACTTTGGTTTTAAAACAAATAGGAAAAAAAACCCTTTTACAGCGATTTTTTTTTTTGCTCTTACCCCAAGGATAACTAGTTCAATACACACTTTGAAGGCTCTTTATTCGCCTTCTCAATATCCCTATATCATTTTTTTTTTTTTTCTATCACATTTACACCGTCCATTAAAAGTCGAAATCGAATTACTCCGTGGGGTATCACATTATGTGACGGAGAAAGTATCATATCCTCTAAAGTAGCATTAAGATGGTTTTACTGTTAAAATTGTGCTTTCTTCTTCAATTTATTTTTATGGGCTTCTCCGCCTGTCTCAAATTAACGGTCATAACGACTAAAGGAGTGATGGCGGTGAGGGGGTACAGTTCACGAGAGGGAGAGAAAAAAAAAAGTATTCTTTAAACGAGGATATGATTATGATTACCCCTAGCACCACCATTATTCTTGTTTGAAGTGAAAGTGTGGAAAATAACGTCTTCCCAAAAATTTATCACTAAAAAAAAACTAATTAAAACAAAAATGAATGATACGACGCCACTAATTATGAGCTTTCCAACAACGAAAGTTATGGGAGTTTACGGGATGAAAGGAGAATCATATAGATGCGTGGGATGGGATATTGCAGTGCAATGACTGATTGGCTGGGATCGTGTTACTGCTAAACTTGTTTTGTGAAACAAATAGAAACTGGGCAACCTAAACAATATCAAGAAACTGCAAACAATAGCGAAACTGTGAGCCAAAAGGTTCGGATGCCTATATTATTCATTGAAGTCTGTAGTGATGGAGGTAGGTGAGAGGAAAGGGGGAACGACGTGGGAGTTTCAGCCTTTTGACGTCACACTCCCCGCTCCCATATTCCCGCCTGTTATCAATAATATGTCCCTGATTTAGACCAAGACGGGTCTTGAGTGGGTGTCAGGGTCTCGAGTCTGCAAAACAGGTATCGGTCTTGCAAATCTTAAGTCCCTCAAAGACGACAAAATAATGAGCGTGTCACTCTGTCGTTGGTTTGAGCCAATTTTCGCTTCTGTCCTCTTTAGCGGTTCCTTTAACTTTCAGGGTCTTAAGTTAGAGTTGTCGCGAAAAACTCACGTGAGGTGGTTGCTATGGCGAGATTGTACTATTCCTGATGAAGCGTCCTTGGATACCACGTGCGGGATTTTTTCCCTGACAACTCTAACTAGGGCCCCAGAGCTGTCGATGGCGTGTGACCGACGACGACCACAGAAAAATGCGTGCGGCCTCTGCGAAAACGGGCCAAAAAGGCGCTGGAATCGCAGGAATGGACCCCGTCTGATCGAAAATCCGTTTCTATACTTTCGGAGTCCCTGTGTCAAGAAAACCCCCTAGTTACACCATTTCATTCAATTTTGAATTTTGGCCGTTCTTTTTTTCTCTCAAATTATTCTGGTTTGAGCCGCACACAGTTGTTCATGAATCCTTCAAACAATAGGGAATCAAGGAAAACCGCCGGATCTGGTCAAAAAACACTTAAGGGAGCAGAAAAAATGAGCGTTTCGCAGGATACATTGCTGTTTTCGGCCCGAATTTTTCGACCACCCACAAGAGGGGGACAGTCTGTCAATTGCGTCGCCTCATTCGTGCGACCCCGTGAAATTGGACCAAAGTGACAGGCGCGGATCCAGAGTCAGCTTAAGGAGGGGGCCATATTATGAGTCCAAACGGCCCCCTCGCCTAGAAATATACCACACGTCACACAGTTGCTAGACACAGTTTTCAATGGTCTCAATCTCTGATAATTGAAAAATCGGAAAATTAATGCAACCCCAAAGGCCGGAAAAGTGAAAAAAACAACAAAATTCAACGTAACGTAAACTATTAATTTGACAAAACTATACCTCCCCGCCGAATGAAGTGAACTCAGCGCAGTGGTGGAGGGGAAGCACTTATGCCCCACGGCTAGCACTGTGATTTTAACCCTCAAAATTGGGTTTTTTTAGTGAGCGAAATCCGGGAAATTACTTTTTATTGAGTGAAACCAGCTAAAAACGGTTCTTAGTGCGCGAAATCGGCGCAATCGGTCACTGAAATAGCTGGCCAACCAGCAAAGCTGGTTTAATGACAAACAAATTTACCCAAATTGGCCGTTGATAAAATTAACAGTCTCCTCGTGAAATTGACGATTTCCTCATAAAATTGAAAATTTCCTAATAAAATTGACAATGCGGAAGTAACATAAAAAATAAAAATCACTGGAAACATTTTCTTTCGAAATAAAATGACTAAATATGACCAGGAATTGAATATTAGTCCGTAAATGATTGATTTCGATTCATAGCGAAATAATAAAACTTGCCAATTTTTTTGTTACCTTAAACGGCCAGTCAGTGACTCGTGACGTAGTTAAGGGGTTGTGACCCCTCCCAACCCTCAGCATCATGGCTGTCATCATGTCTTGCCCCTTCTTGTCCATCCCCATTCTCTTAAGTCCTATTGTTTGATTTGTGGGAAGCTATTGTGAAGGTCACTCGAATGCTGTTATTACGTCATCAGTCTATCTAGCCTATTTCAAATGGGTCCCGCAACCCAATAGTTTTAAAAATTAGTAAAAAAATATAGGGCCTGATTTTATTTGAACGGATCGTGTTTTCATGAGTACCCAAGTTGTCACGATAGAATGATTTTGGTAAATGTGTTACTTCCTCATTTCCTCATTAAATAGACAATTTCTTCATAAAATTGACAATTTTCTTATAACATATACAATTTCCTCATAGAATTGATAATTTCGTCATGAAATAGACAATTTCCCAATAAATTGATTATTTCTTTATAAAATTGACAATGTCCTCATAAAATTAACAGTTTCCTCATAAAATTGACAATTTCCTCAAAAAATTGACAATTTCCTCAAAAAATTGACCAAATTTCTCATAAAATTGACCATAACCTCATAAAATCGACAATTTCCTTGTATAGCCTACATTTTCCTCATACAATTTACGATTTCCTTATAAAATTGACAATTCCCTCATGGAATGGACAATTTCCTCATAAAATTGACAATTTCCCCACAAAAGTGATTATTTATTCATAAAATTGACAATTTTCTTATAACATATACAATTTCCTCATAAAATTGATAATTTCGTCGTGAAATTGAAAATTTCCCCGCAAAATAGACAATTTCCTCATGAAATTGACGATTTCCTCATAAAATTGACAATTTCCCTATAAAAGTGATTATTTCTTAATAAAATTGACAATTTCCTCATAAAAGTCATTATTTCGTCATAAATGTTATTATTTCTTCATGAAATTGACATTTCCTTATAACAAATACAATTTCCTCATAAAATGACAATTTCCTCACAAAATAGACAATTTACTCATAAAAGTTATTATTTCCTCATGAAAGTTATTACTTCCTCATAAAATTGACAACTTCCCCGTAAAATGTTTCCTCATAAAATTGACAATTCACTCGTCATTTACGCGTATAGTGGGCTATTCATATTAAAAATGACAAGTTTAAATCCAAAATTAACGATCACCAATTACTGTATTAACAATCATTCATGGGACAAAATAAGTTCGAAAGAACAAAATTAAATTATTGAGGATGAGTTACAATTGCCACGTCAAATTAACAATTTTAGCTTCAAATTGACAAATTTTTAATTAAATTGACAATGTCCTTATAAAAAGGTCAATTTGCTAATAAAAATGAAAATTTCCTCGTGAAACTGACAATATCGTCCTAAAATTAACGATTCCTAGAAAATTTACGGTTTCCTTTTGAAAGTAACAATTTCCAATTCGGACTAACAATTTACTTACAAAATTGGAAATTCATTCAAAAAGGACAATTTTATCATTATAACTATTGACAATTCCTCATAAAATATGTCATTTTCTTCATAAAATTGACTATTAGCTTATCAAACTGACAATGTACACATCAAATTGACACCTTTTAGACTGAAAATTTCCTCATAAAATCAACCATTATGCTCATAAGCTTAAGATGCCTTACAAAATTGAAAGTTTTCTCATAAAACAGACAATTTCGTTATGAAGTTGCCCATTTCTTCGTGAAACCGACGAGTTTTTTCATAAAATAGACAATAATGTCACCTTAACATTATAAGCGTTTCGCATATTTGTTGCCCTTGACGCTGCATTTCACGTAAATATGTTGCCTTGATTGTGGCGATTCACTTGAGTGTTTTCCCGAATGTTGCGTTTTGCCCGCCGTGGGGCATTTTGCGTAGTTTACTCGTTGTGCCGCGGCCTTTCGAAAGAGTTATAAGCCGCCAGTCACATAATTGACCTGACATAAGGGGAAGATCCCCGTCCAGACTCACTGGACGTGCCAGCTTGTAGCGATATGGGCATCCGAGAATTTCGGCAACACAATGGAAAGCTCCTGGGTGCCGTGGTCAGAAAGGCAAAGAGTGCTATGGTGAAAACGATATGAAAGATGGAGATTAAGTTCATGAGAATATTATCCAAGCAGGAACGTAGGAGTTCTCGTCGGATCAGAAATGGCCGAGGTCAGTCCAAAGGAAAGGATGATGTCCTTAAAAAGCACGAGATGTACTGGAGTCGCTGTCAAAATCGATGTTAAAGTCTCCCGCAATCACCAAAGGAGAGGAATATCCAGAAGCTCTGTGCAAAATAAAATAAAATGCAGCAGATGACAATGACGGGATTCTGCAGCAGAACAGACGAAACCTCGAAGGCAGTCTCCGCGGAGAGCCGGACGAAGGGAACAATCTCCTCGGCCACAAGCGTGCACCTAATGAAAATGGCGGAACCACCATGATTCACGACCTTCCTAGAGAAGGAGGAGACACATTTGAAGGAGCAAGGCTCAACAATTTCCAGGCCTGAGCTCAGGAGCCAGTGCTCCGGAGCCGTAAAAACTGATGCATCCTGGCGGTCTTTAACAAAACAGTTAACTACGTCGCTTATTGCTCAAGCTTTGAACGTTGGAATGGATTATGGAGAAGGAGGAATTAGAACCACGTTAGAACTATCATCACAATCGTCACTCGAAGAGATACGGGACGGGAATCCCAGTCAAGTTGACGCAGTGGGCGGGCGGCGGGGCAGCCCGGGAGTCAGGGTCTAGGACAGGAGGAAGACGGCGATGGAGCAATCAGCGGTGGAGAGGAATCAAGGAGCTTCCCCCTAGGAATAAAGGAAGGCACCACGTCAACCCCCCCCCCCCCTGTGGCCACCAATGCGGCTGGACATGGTCATTGAAGAGGCATTCATCGACAATACAGGCGGAACGACGAATAGTGCTTCGATCTCGCAGGAATCTGAAAACATTCAATAGAATTGCAGTTAACGCGTGTTCTCTGCACTTTAGCAGCGAAGTTGCCTTCAGATACCCTGTCGCCTGCCGGGCAAGTGCCTACAGATGAATTTTTCCTCAAATATTAGCCACGAATCAACTCTATAGAACCAAATATCCCAAATTTGTTCATCTTTCCAGCTCCGGGCACAAAGCTAAAAAAATGCGTTTTTTATATTCGCGAATTAGCGCTTGATTTATTTGATAATTAGCGATTTTGCTCAATTTTAGCCATAAAGTTGTCTTCGAAGCCGCGATTTTACAGTTGTACTTCATTTTAGGCGCAAATTGGCGTTAATGTCAATTGCAAACATGGATTAGGTTTAGTGATATTTTCGCTTTTAATCGTTGATTAGTTTTTCTCTGCACTTAATCCACAAATTAGCGCTTTTTATCAGTGTATTCTGCTAATTATTGATTTGTCTCTATTTTTGCCAAGAATTAGATGCACGTGAACCTGACCCGACCGATAACGCCAAAAAAGACGAAAACTATCCTATTCGTTTGTTTGCCGTTTTTTTAGCCAAAATTTTCGTTTATTTAGCATTTTGAAACATGAGTTAAGGAAAAAAAAAAAAAAAAAAAATAGTTGGGTGCGGTTATGACTTCACGCAACCCGACCTATGAACGGAATCGTTTGTTTAGCGTCATTTCTGGCCTTAACATAGTTTGTTTAGCCAAGATATTTATTTGTTTAGACTTTCAAGTACTTTGAGCAACAAACAAACTAGGGTGCGGCTAGCTTCACGCTCCCCGATGCATGAACGAAATCGTTAATTTAGCGGCACATTTCAACGTAAAATCGTTTGTTTACGTTTGTTTAGCCATATTTGTCGTTTGTTAAGGTGAAATGGGGGATGCAATTTAAAAAAATCGCTTAAATTCACACGTTTAGGTATAAAATACGGTACAAAAATTTAATATAACAAAGCCCTTGGAAAACTACCGAAACTTTACGACGTTTTTGAAGAGAGGGTGGTGAAAATAGAGGAAGAAGTTCGGCTTAATGAAACAAATTATGGTATCAAAATTATTACTTCTGGGACGGCTTAGGGTATCCGTATACGGAATGAAATGCACTCTTTCCGACCGCCAGCTGCCGGAGCGAAATTTTTTTTTGAATTTAGCCCTGAAATAACTCTTTTTCTTTCTTTAATGGGTGAATTTAGGCAATTCTAGGCGTCTATTAGCGCTTTTTCTCAGTTTAAAAAGCAAGTTGGCGACCTTCGCGAGGAATTTGATGAATATAATTTAATGGACTTGACAGCACCG
The DNA here is from genome assembly GCA_038030265.1 of Corythucha ciliata. Classification (NCBI taxonomy): domain Eukaryota; kingdom Metazoa; phylum Arthropoda; class Insecta; order Hemiptera; family Tingidae; genus Corythucha; species Corythucha ciliata. The sequence continues at coordinate 7,285,509 of CM075942.1, read as the reverse complement.
CCTTTTCCGCGCTTTTCCAGAATCATTTGAGAGCAATATAAACTCAAATAGAACAATGGAAACTGTTGAAACATTAAAATAGTACTGAGGCAGGTGATGGACCTAAAATTGAAGATTAATGATCTTGAAGGTCGTTCTGACGAAACTCTTCAGCTCTGGATGATGAGTGTCTAATGTCTGTTGAGATTCATTCATGGAACTACCCAAGAGACATTTTGTCTCTCGAAATGTTTTCAATGTAATTTACCCTTTACTGGCGAACTTTATTTCGTTAGAGAGACAGACGAATAAAACTCCGTGGAAGAATTTCACTTAAAAAGGCCCTATAAACGTCTCGAATGAACTTCACACGCAGAGATGATAGGGGCAATGTAGACGAAGCCTTCTTTTGCCGAGGCTTCGCAAGAAGAATGCTTTGGTCTTTTTATTCGTCTTTTTGTTGTTGTTTTTTTCAAAGGTCGAGAAACTTGTTTTTTAACGTACCTACGTACACCCTTCCATTGGAGGGATGCGTTGGAAAAAAGATAGGCTTCAAAGCTCCAGACTGTATTGAAACTGTGATGCGGACGTAGGACGCCTTCGATATCACGCTCACGCACGATCTAAAAGGTCGTTATAGCATCCCGAATTCTCTCTGCCCCCCCCCCCCCTTACCAAACTATTCCTTCTCGTCAACCTGTCCCGCCAGCATTCTCCACATGACGGAAATGATTGACGTTGGGGTTACGCAACGTTTCTTTGATTTCTTCTCGTAATAAATGATCTTCGACTTATTACAGAAGACGGTCTTCGGTACGTGACGAGTGTACTCGAAAACTCGATGCAGCCAATAAGCAAAAGAAGAGATTTGAATTGATGAGTTTCTTGAAATCTGTGAAGACCATCTGGCTTTGAGTGTTGCAATCCTCCTACCCCTACCCTTCATCAAATTTCTTAACGATAAAACTTGATGCAAATCCTTGAAAAGGTGATTGTCTAGTTCCCTTTTTTGTGTTCCACACATTTAGAATGTTTGAAGTAGGAAGTATCAAATTGCTAAAGGGGGGGTGGGGGAGGCTGGCAGAACAGAGTGAATGGTTTGGTCAAAAGTGAAAGTTTCATCATTAGTCCTCTTTTTTTTACAGGAGGAGGATACAGAGGGCAAGAGTGTTGTTAGGGGCAATGAGCAAAACATAGTGCCCTTGATGTAACTATCCTCTAGAGGTGATGTGAAGTTGGAGGATCTCTTCTAACCTTCGCTTCAATGAGAGTTTAAAATAAAAATCGTGGGAAAGGAATGCATGCTTGCAACATGGTTTATCGCCCAATGATTTTTTCTCTCCACCCTAAACCATCATTGGTTTGTGTTAGTGAAGCATAAAAGTATAACAATATTTCATGCTACAAGGTCAGCGCAGTTAAAAAAAAAACTCACTTTCAAATCGTGGCAATGAAATTTAGATCACTCCCCATATTTGTCCAGTATGACTAGAACCCTTTGGCTAAGATACTTGTAGACAGAAGACGATGGTGACCTTCCACGAATTGGTGGGAACTGGCCTGACATCTCAGCATAAAAAAAAAATTGCAAATAGTTTTAGAGCCTTCTTGCAGCCGTCCATGCGTTCCATGGGAGAGGCAGTCTCGTTATGTCTGACCTTTACCCAGCAGACTACTTTTTTATTTAATTTTTTTATTTCTAGATATTCTTATCGAATTGTTTTCGCTTTACATACTTTTGTATCATGCCTATCGTAGTTGGAGAAAAAAACGCTTCGGCATCGAAGGAGGGCTTCGGTGGGAAGAGGTGAATTTCATTCTCCTCTAACCTTTCGAAGACTCGGACAAAATAAAATTAAGTTGTTCACGACTTTTCAACCATTCCCCCCCCCCCGCCGTCACGAAACGGTCACACGTCTAGTAAAGTGCTGATCGGCAGCAACTTGCTAATGCGGCAAAAAAAATCGCTAATATTCGTGGCTAAACGGCGAAAAAGCGCTGATTCGTGGCCTCGCGATGAAACTTCCAGAGACTAAAATTGAGCAAAAATCGCCCATTCGCTGTGCTTGGAGGCCATTCTACGAATAAATTGTGGAAATCAACGAAAACGTGTTGTTTTTGGGCCAACCCAACATACAACTCACTCTAAAATAGAAAAAAAATTCGCTATACTATTGACAAAGAAAAAATACGCTTTCAGGTTAAAATTGTCAAAAATAGCAAATTCACAACTGAAATTGTGAAAATCGCCTATTCGTGTGTAACAAATTGAATACCTAGATGCTAAATCGCGGAATGGAAAAAATCGCCAATTTACAGCTAAAATTGTGACAAACGCCAATTTTGTGACTGAAATTGAGAAAATTGGCTAATTCACTGGGGGTCTATTCTCTAACTCCGAAGCAATAGCTTTTTCGCAGTCATATGTTTATTTAATTAATTTTCTTCAAACAAATGAATGAAATAGACACATGGCGCTATTCACGGCTGAAATTGAGAAAAAATCTAATTTGCGTCAATAACTTTTCGGATTCTGCGAGGGCAACTTTTGAGGCTGAAATTTATGGCAATGGGTGAAAAAATCGGTAATTCTTGAGTAAAACTGAGAAAATACGCTCATGCATTGCGTGTGGTGAACCAAAAAAATCCTAATTCTTGAGAAGCCCCCCTATTTTGCGGCTGATGTTGAGGAAAACACTTAGGAAAAACGCTAATTTTCAGCTAAAATTGATACAAGGGCTGATCCCTTGCTAAACAAATTGAGGAAAACGCCAAAACTCGCGGAAAATTAAGAAACATCGCTCACGAGATAAAAACGCTACTTTGCTGCTAAAGTTGAGAAAATGCGCGAGATTCATGGCTATGGGAGAGGGTGGGGCAAAACCGCTAATCCACGGCTGAAAATGAGAAGAACGATACAGGCGGCCAAAATTGAGAAAAGCTCTAATTTGCGCGGGTAAAGTCCAAAAATCGCCCTTAACAGAGTTTTTTAGGGTCATTTTCTCCGAGTATTTCAATTTGGGCCAGTATGAGTCCCGTGGAGAGTGCTCAATTGACCAATGTACGCGGTTTCCTCCTTAAAATCGTTGAGTGGCCACCACTCTCACTTACATTGGTGCGTTTTGAATTTGTACTCGTATCACTTTGTCGATCTGTACCCGGGAGGACTTCATGAGTCTTTACTGATAAAGTTCGATAAAGAAAAGAGGGCCGAGCTTGGAGCCCTGTGGCACTCCATTATTGTTAGAGAGAATCGAGGACATCACGTTGCGGCAATTATTCGATGACACTAAGCAAACACGCTGTTCTCTGTCGGAGAGATAAGACCCCGAGCAGACTCTTCGCTGGACCATTTATTCCTAAAGCCTCAAGCTTCTTCAGCAGCAAATCGCGCTGAACGCAGTCGAAAGCTTTGCTGAAGTCATAGAAAACGGCAGCCACGGTTAAACCCTTATTCAGGGCCATGAAAACTTTGAATAACACGCTATTTATAGCATCCATAGTGGAGAGTTTCAGCCTGAACCCGAACTGCGCTGGACTTATTAGGGAATGTTTACGTGCCCCTGAGTTCGGGTGAAACCCATTTTCTGCTATTCTGACCTGAATTGGCCCGAGGTAAATTGTGCTCTAGAGGGAATGACTCCTCGAACAAACCGCAGTACCTGGCGATAAAAGGCTGAGAAGAGAGCCCACGTCGGCCTACGAAGCTAGATTCAATAAATAGACCCAGTTGTGAAAATTTTGCTTTGAAAAACTCCTTGCTAGTGGTCCATCACTGTTGTGAGTCACTAGGCTCACGTCTGAGCAGGATAGGAAGATGGTCGGATACACACCACGGAAGCACCTGAACCTCGGAGGAGTGGTCATGCGCGTCAGGCATGCTTGTAATTAAACAGTCACTCAAAGATTCTTTTGTTTCTGATATCCTTGTGGTGCCCGTTATAAGTAGCTGAGCCGTGGGCTTCAAGCAATCAGAGCGCCACGAGCCTACAGCGCGGAGCGCTCCGATTGGATGAAGCCCACAGCTTAGCTTTTTAAAGCTCGCATGTGAAGGCGGCTTAAAGGCGCATTAAGAATTACAGAATAGGGGGGCATGGTCGGATAGACTAAAATTCGTAGATAAGGAGCCAAATCGCTGTCACATACCTACACATCTATGGATAACCTAAAAATCCTCATTTCCGTATTTAAGCTTTTCAGGGGCCCCGTCTCATTGAGGGCACGGGACCGGGACGACCCCCCCCCCCCACCGCTACCATGGTACGCTACTGCGTGGGGTCTGAAGTCCAAGGAAGCAGCTGGACGTACGCGGACCTTTTCAGGCTGCTAGAAGTCGAGAAAATCAGCTAAACCTAACTTCAACGTGAAACAATCATTTTTGGAGATTTTATGGGGCTCTCAAGAGCGCTGGTTCTAGTGTCCCTTCGTTCGTATACCTACTTGTAGCTCTGGGAGGGGGGGGGGTCTATCCCGCATATCCCCCCCGTACCTACGCCTCTGGTATCAGGGGATCAAAGTGTTCAACCGCCCGAGAGGGCCCACTGTTATCCTGGGTCCAGGGCCCCGGACTTTAGTAAAGACGGCCCTGCTAAAGTGTAGGAGGTGGTTGACAGGAGGGGGGGGGTATCGGGAAATACCTCATGGGAACCCCCCTCTCTCTCTTGAAGAGGGAAACGTCCAGATGATTCCTGGACCCCCTCCCCTTCATAATCAACGAGGAATGCATATTCACTACGCAGTACCTACTATCCTTATTTCAAATTTCGTCACCGAAAAAACTTTTAACGTCACATGAACTTTAACCTTAATTAAATCCTCATAATTTGAGAAAACTTGCCCAAGCCTGCCTATCAGTGGCGAAACAACACCTATCGGGGCCCGGGGCGGAAATCTCTAGGAGGCCCTTTAGCCTCTAATTAAACTAGGAATATACTTTTTTTTAGTAGCGTTGAAGTACATATTTTTCTCAATTTTAGCCACGAAATTGCCTCCGAAAACCGTGTATGTGCGTTTTCTCAATTTTAACGGCGAAAGATCGTTTTTTCTCAATTCTACTAGCACATTTTAGCTGCGAATTGTCTCTTTTTCTCAATTTTATCCGCTAATTAGCTCATTTTCTTATTTTTAGCTGCGAATCAGCGCTTTTTATAAGCTCTTAGCCGCGAAAGTTGCCTCAAGAATCCGCAAATTAGATAGCGTTTGAGTGCTCTTTCCCAATTTTTTCCGTAAATTAGCAATTTTTCTCAATATAAGCCGTGAATTGGTGCTTTTCACTATTTTAAACACCAATTCGTGTTTTTCTCTATCTATTATCCGCGAATTAGCGCTTTTTTACAGTTTTAGCAGCTTGAATTAGCGCTTTTTCTCAACTTTATGAATTAGCGTTTGAGTGCTCTTTCCAAATTTTATCCACAAATTAGCGTTTTTCTCTATTTTGAACGCCAATTCGTGTTTTTCTAAATTTTACCCTCGAATTAGCGTTTTTCCATATTTTTAGCCACTTGATCTAGGACTTTTTCTCAATTTTATTCCTGAAGTTATCCCAAGAATCCGCGGGTTGGCGTTTTCTAAATTTTAGCCGTGAATTAGTGTTTTTTTCCAATTTAAACGCCATATTCGTGTTTTTCTCTACTTTACCCATGCGAATTCACGTTTTTCTTTATTTTACCCACGAGTTAATAGCGCTTTTTCACAGTTTTAGCTGCTTGATCTAGCGCTTTTTCTCAATTTTATTCCCAAAGTTCCCCAAGAATCTCTGCGAGTTGGCGTTCTCTCCAGTTTCAGCTGTGAATAAGCCTTTTTTACCTTCAATTTTATCAGTAAATTAGCACATTTTTTAATTTTAGCTGCGCGAATTATAGCGCCTTTTCTCGATTTTATCCGTAAAATCGCAATTTTCTTTAACTTAGCTGTGAATTAGAGTTTTCCTTCGGTTTTAGACCCGAATTCGCGTTTTTCTCGGTTTCACGCCGTGAATCAGCGCTTTTTCTCAATGTCAGTCCCAGCCGCTAGAATCCGTGAGTTGGCGTTTTCTCAATTTTTATAAGTGTGAATTCGCGCTTTTTCTCAATTTTCAAAGCTGACAAATTGTAACACTTTATCACAAATTTTAGCCGTGAATAGCGTGTTTCTCTATTTTTAGACTCGAATCAGCGTTTTTCTCTTTTCTATCCGTGAATTAGCGTTTTTCTCAGTTTTAGCTTGAGTAGCCTCGTGAATCGTCGCTTTTTCGCTCCCAAGAATCGGAGGATTGGCGTTTTCTCATTTTCAGCTTTGAATTCGGGTTTTTCCCCTCAATTTTAGCAGATAGTTAGCACATTTTCTTAATTTTAGCGGTGAATTAGCGTTTTCCTGCAGCGCTTTTTCTCAATTTCAGTTCCAATGTTGCCCTGAAAATCCATGAGTTGGCGTTTCTCCCTTTCAGCTGTGAATTCGTGCTTTTTTTCAATTTTTTAATGCTGCTAAATTGAAGCGTGTTTCTTCATTTTTAGGACGTTAATTCTCGTTTTTCTCTTTTTTGTCCTTGTATTTAGCGCTTTTCTCAGTTCTAGCCGCGTGAATTAGCACTTCTTCCCAAATTTCAGTCCCGATTTTGCCCCAAGAATTTGTCATTTTGGCGTTTTTTCAGCAATGTCAGCTGTGAACTAGGACTTTTTCTTAAGTTTTAAAGCCGCATATTGTTGCGCTTAATCACAATTTTAGCCGCGAATCAGCGTTTTTCTCAATTTTACAGACGAGTTAAGCCATTTGTTCTACTTGAAAATCCCGATTTTTTCATCATTAAACTTTTCAGGTGCGCCGTGTCCCAAGGGACGCGTCTTGCAAAACGAGGTGGAGGGAGGGGGGAAGGCGTGGACGAGAAAAAATGACCAAAGAAGCGCATTTTATTTAAGAATATTTCAAAACTATAAAATAGCCGGAAATTGGATTTTTTTTTTTAAGCCGTGAATTACGTAGCTTATCCTCTACACTTTATCCGAGAATTGGTGATTTTCCACAATTTTAGCCATGAATTGAAGTTTTCCTCGATTTTTGGAGCAAATTAGGAGTTTTTCGTTAATTTAAAACGCGACAATTAGTGATTTTTCTTAATATTGTCCGCAAATTAGCCGTGTATAAACTATTTTTGCTCCGCATTAACAATTTGTTTTCAATTTTTAGCTATGGACTAGCGCTTTTTCTTAGTTGTAGGCCCGAACTTGCCTTCAGAAATCACGGATTTGTGTTTTCCTATATTAGCCGCGAGTTATCGTTATCTGCGTGAATTAGCGTTTTTCTTAATTTTAGCTGTGAATTAGCCGATTTCTTTCATTTGTATCCGTGATTAACGTTTTTTCTAGACTTTATCCGCAATATATCGGATTTTTCACAATTTTAGCTGCGAAGGAATTAGCGATTCTTTTCAGTTTTGTCCACGAACTAGGATTGTACCATAATTTTAGTCGCTAATTAGCGTTTATTGTCAATTTAATTAGAGAATTAGCGATTTTCTCAATTTTTGCCCAGGATTATCGTTTGTACTAATTTTAGCAGCTTACTAGCCATTCTTCTAAGTTTCAGCCGGTCGTGAATTAGCATTTTTCGAAAAATTAGCTGCGAATTAGTGACTTTTTACTTTTTTTTATTCGCGAATGGGCGATTTTTGCAGTTTCAGTTGCGAATTTGTCATTTTTCTCACAGCGGCCTTTTTTCTATTGCATATATAGCCTTAGCGGGTTTTCTTGCCTTTTAGCGCTTGCAGAAAAGCAAAAACTAGGCCACGTCTCAATTTTATACCAAAGAACAGCCAATTATCGCTTTTTCTTCTTTTTAGCCATATAAAGTGGCTATGCACCGTGAATCAGCGATTTTTCTCAATTTTGGTTTGGTGGTATGATCGAGATATCGTGAATGAACGCGACTGATTCACGGACAGAAGTGAGAAAAAGCGCTAAATGACGGCTAAAATTAGGAAAAATACTTAGCTAATTCGCGGCTAAAGTTTCGCTAAAGCTTCCGCGGATATGGTACTGAAAAAGCGGTAATTAAAGACTAGAAGTATGGAAACGACAAGTTTGTGGCTCAAACTGAGAAAAAGCGCTAACTTATAGCATAGCTAAAAGCGAAAAAAAACGCTAAAATTAAAAAAAAAAAGTGGTAATTCATGGATGAAATTTATAAAATGGCCCATTAGTGGGTTAAATCAGGAAAAACACGAATTCACCGCAAAAATTCAGAAAAATCGCTAATTCACGGCTAAAATGGTGAAAAATCGCTAATCCGTTGACTGATAAATTGAGAAGAAGCGCTGAATTGTTTAAAAAACGCTAATTCGCGGTTAAGGTGGAGAAAACGCCAAACCGCGGCTTACGGCTAAGTCTGAACGGTGACTTCATGGGGCGCTGGTGAAAGATTCGCCCGGGGGCGCACAGTGTCTAAAGCTGCGTTTACATTTGAGAGTTTTTTGCTCTCGAGAGCTTCACTCGCCAGTCTAAACGGGCCAGAAAGTTCTCGGGAAGGGCACCCTGGCACTCTCAGAGAGTCCAACTCTCAACAGTTTAACTCTCACGTGTAATAGCACGCTGAGAGTGCCAGGATGCTCTCCCGAGAACTCTCTATGGCCCGTTTAGACTGGCGAGTGAAGCTCTCGAGAGCAAAAAACTCTCAAATGTAAACGCAGCTTAAGGCCGACACTGCCAAGAGGCAGGCAAAGTCACTTTAAAACTGGAAATTTCGCCACTTCGCCCCCCCCCCCACGACTCCACGGGAAAACTGGGTGTTCTAGCTAAGTATCCGTGAAATTGTGTTTTAATTTTTTTTCTCGCGAAGTAACGAGTTTAGGGTTTGTTGCTTTTTTTTTTATTGGTCGCCGAGCAGTGGCGTACCCAGAGGGGAGGGGGGGGCGATAATAGGTGGATCGCCCCCTCCGGGAGGCCGTTTTTAGTCAAATTTTTGCGAAATCCAAGCAATACGAAGGGCATTCATTGCAACACCCGTCCCCCGCCGGACCATAGTAGGCTGCGGACTGCCGAAATCGCCCCCTTCGGAAGGATTTCTAGGTACGCCCCTGTCGCAGAGGAACCCGCGGGCTAATAGCCGCGACTCTGACATCGCACAAAGCCCAGCGGTGAATTTTTACACCCGCGACGTAACAATTTCGGGTCTAAATATCGGAAGAATTGATTAATTATTCGCGAAATTGCAAGTTTTTAGGCCTTCTTTTTTATAATTGGCTCGGACCCCGCCAAGGAACAACACGGGAGGGACTCTTGAGGCCTGGCAAGGAATTGTTCTCCTTTTTTTTTCTTTTTTTTACAGGGGGGTGTCATAAAGCATGCTAATGTGCTTGATCTAACAAGCTGTACTCGATTAAGTTTAGGTGCGTAGGTGTGTCGGGTACTGTTGTCGAGTGTGTGCGTGGGAAGACAAAACGAAAGGTCAGTTTTTGTTCAACCCTCGTTTGCGTGCCTGTTCACTGACCTCCTCATCATTGGAGCATACCCCTCTCCACAACTTGAATACTTTGGGGGGAACTAATTTGTACGGTGTTAATAAATGAACGGCCCATATGCAATAGGAAGCAAAATGTTTTTCCTTGAAAACACACAATTAAGTAAATTCAACTTTTTAATCATCCTCGAGCTTGAGCATTATTATAATACATAAGTGTACTCAACCGGAAGAGTTAACTCCTTCCTCCAGTAACCCAGAAGTAGTGTTCTTCCTATTCCTAAGTAAACGTCTCCATGTGCACAATGTTTACTACTTTCTCCTCTTAAATAGCATTTCGGAAATTATACAACTTGTTGCATTCCCCATCCCCCCCCCCCACAACAAGTATTTTCCAATCTTGTTTTGTAATTTAACATTTTTTTTTTACTTTTTTTTTTTATTATTCGACATTTCGAACGGGTCCCTGAAGAAATGGGTACCATTTCAAGTTGGACCGCAACCTTTCAAAAGATTATTTAATATGCATTATCACCTTTTTTTTTTTTCAATCTCATCTTCAAGGTTGTTTTACAAAATACCTCCTACAGATTCGTGGAAATGGTTTGTGGTAGGGGGGCGGGGGGAGCAACTTACTGCCAATATCGTCGGGTATACGCTGAATCACCTAATTGAATCAGTCGTTACCTTAATTCTCGAACTATATTCTGGTATTTTCAAGAGGGAGTCGATTTCTAAATCCGTAAAGACCGCAGTTCTTATGGCATGCTGTGCGGGTTTATTTTCCCTACAAACGGTTAAACCCCGTCAGAACAAGATATATAACACGGGGAAAGAAAATTGAAGCGACACACTAAACAAAAAAAAAAAAAAAAAGTGAATTCCCCTGTCATGAAACCACCCAAGTAGGAAAATGTGTGCGGAAGTCGCCACACTAAGTAGAAAGCCTATAAAGGAAATTGGTTCCACTTTTTTTATTTTTAAAATGTTATTCCTTGCCCATCATCAAAAACAGGTAACACAGTGCCCTCCTTCCGGTTTCTTTCCAAACGGTCTGTCAAAAACGTTGGATGATGAGCCACGGGTACGGATTAGGGAGAAAAATTGAAAACCCCTGGCGAGTAGGAGGAGGAAAGATGTTTTTTTTTTTGCAAAGCATTGACTTTGAAAAATGAAGTGAGAAACAGAAAAGAAATCCAGGGCTCGGCCCATTAGGAACCTTGAAAACGGGAGCGTCCTCGAAGGCTCTTTTTATTTCTTTGTCATTTTTATTCCTCCTCTGCGGTCTTCACCGCTCTGCTTTTCGACCTACGTGAAGACAATTTTTCGTAATATGCTCCCTGAGTGGTTTAGCCTTGTCAATATTTCCAAGACAATAGAGGAAGCGTGAATCCTTTAATTCTTAAGTTTTTTATGCGCTATAGCTTTTTATTTATATATGTAAGAGGTAGATAAACCTTTTTATACCCCTGCCAAGCGTATAATTTTGTTTTTTTTAAAAAAAATAACGTTCATCATTACTCGTTTTCAGCTCTAGAAGTCGTCGAAGCGTCATTTTGGAACGCCTCATGGCCCCTATATTTGGCCATCGTTCTCGGCCTCCTCTTCCTTCTGATGCTTATCGTTAACATCTTCCTCTGTTCGGCAATGACGTGTTCTTGTACCAAAACGCAGATCGTCGAAAAAGAACCGTCCATCATCGAAGACTACGACCCATACAGATCGTGGCACGGCACGCACTATGGTTCGAGGTAACGGAAAAATCTTTTTTTTTTTTTTTGGTTTGTTTTGTTATTGAATTTAAGGTACAGTTTAACTTTATGGTTGCTTCCCCCACCCCTACTCCTCCTTCACAATGTAGGTACAGCCTAAACGGTAAAGGCCGAGGCTACATGTCAGGTGGTTCGACGCTCAATTCCGCCAGATCTGTGTCAACAAATAGCGATCACTATGCGATCGTCGAATCGGGGAGACACGGTGGGCGGAGCGGCGGCCCACCGCATCACATGGTCTACCCGAAACACTAAAAATAATCTCCATGCCCCTTTACTATAGATATTACCCCCCCCCCCTCTTTCTCCCCAATCCCAATTGGACTGTGACATTCTCTTCTCCCTTTTCCACGCCCGTACTAAATGTCAGATGCCAGTTGATGCAAGTTTTTTTGTGGACAAACAAGAGAAACGTCGTGAAGAATCTAGTCCAACGAATAATTCACCCTCTCCTGGCATCTAACCCCCCTCCCCTCCCCACCCCTCCCCACAATATTCAAAACACAAGAAAGGGCCTCCATCAATAGAGGCAATTTTGTAACTAACCCAATTTTATTGGCGCAGGCGCTTCTTTGTGTAAAAAAAAAAAAGATCATAAACCACTCCTCAAAGGAGCAAAAAAGTGAAGCCATACTGAATGTTTTATAAATTTACTGTACAGAAAAACAAAAAATTAAGTACTCAACGCGCTTAACTTGTTGCTAAACAAACGTTTTGCTAGGAACTAAATAAGTATTTTGTACAAAGTAAATAAGTATAATAAGAAACTAGTTTTAATATACCGAGGTCGGTGGTTGGCCTCTGGTTATTTTTAAAGCGTTTTTCACAAAAAAATAAAATAAATAATATATTGTTGATTTGTTTGACTGAAACAAATCAACTGAAACCAAGTTGCAAGCCCATTCAAACCCTTGGCTGAACTGACTAGCCTATTCGCGCCCCAAAATGGTAAAACCTACAATTCGCGCCTTGAAAATGGCTAATAACTGATAATTTGCGATATAAAAATAGCCTAAATGGCAGTTCTCGGTCTAAATATGACCAAACTGGCTCCAGGGGCGTAGCCAGCCGGAAAAACGCTATTTCGCGGATACGAAAAAGAAGAATATCACCAATTCCCGGCTGAAATTGAGAAAACGCAAATCCGTATAGCGTCTGAAAGATTCGAGGCTCAAACTGAGAACGTAAGAAAGTAGACAAAAAAATTGCTTATGCGGGCCTAAAATCTAAAAAACAACACGGCTAAAATTGAAAAAATATATTAATTAGGGCGGCTAGCATTAAGAAAAACACTAATTTTCAACTCAAACTGAGAAAAAGTGCTAATTCGCTACTAAAAATGAAATCTGTGGCTGAAAATGAGGAAAACAATAATTCGTGGCTAAAATTGAGGAAAAGCGCTAACCCGTGGCCAAAATTGGGGAAAATCACTAAAAGTTCGAGGCCAAAACTAAACAACAAACGCTAATCCATAGCAAAAATTAAAGGAAAAAAATGCCAATGTGGGACTGAAATGTGAAAAAAAAACAAAAACAAACAAACAAAAACAAAAAAACGCAGCTAATATTGAAAACATTCTCTAATTAGCCCGGCATAAATAAAATAAAAACTCTAGTTTTCAGCTCAAATAGGGAAAAAGTGCTATTCCCGGCTAAAAATTGAGGAAAACGCCAACTCGTGGCTAAAATTGAGAAAATTCGCGAATTCACTGGCTAAAAACGCTTCTACGCAGCTAAAAGTGAAAAAAATCGCTAATTGGCGGCTAAAATTGAGGGAAAAATTTTCGGATAAAGTGTTCAAGAATTTCTAATTCCGCCATCTCGCCTTCTGAGGGCAACTTTGTGACTGAAATTGAGAAAACTGGCAAATTCACGGCTATAAGAAAGAAAGAAAGAAAAAAAAAAAAAAAAAAAAAAAAAAAAAAAACTAATTCACGGCCAGAACTGAGAAGAAGCGCTAATCCATAGTTAAAATTTAAAAAATGCTGATGCGGTGCTAAAATGGAGAAAACCCCGCTATTTTGCGGCTAATATTAAGTAAATGCTAATTTTCAGTTCAAACCGAGTAAAGTGCTAATTCTCTGGTTCCTTCTAGAAAAAATCGCTAATTTGTGAAATTATGAAAAACGCCAACTCGAGATAAAGTTAAGAAACACCGCTGATTCACAGGATAAAAAAGCTACTTTGCTGCTAAAGTTGAGAAAAAGCGCGTGTTTATGTATATAAGGGGGGAGGGGGGGGGGAATACCCCACTAATCCGCGGCTAATTTGCGCTAAATTGCGGCGAAAAGAGCTAATTTGCTGGTAAAGTTGACAAAAAGCACTCATTCGCGGCTAAAATGGAGAAATTCGTGGATTAAACTTGGCATAAGCGCTGTTTGGCGGGTAGGTTGGGGAAATAGCGGTGATTTGCCTAAAACAAGGAAAAGGCCTTGGCTACAATTAGGAAAATGCCTTAGCGGTTACCAATAGAGGTTTGTAATAGTTATGTATAATTAGAGACTTTTAGGGGCCTTTTGAAGGTTTCCGCCCCGAGCCCCGATACGTGTAGGTCCGCCAGTCGCCCCACTCATCAACGGATGTTGCGTGTTGGATCGGTGGGGAGCTTAGCTGCTTACTGCTTGGGTTTCCTAGGAAGGCGCAAGGCGTGCCGTAATGTTGCGGCCGTCGGCCGATGTCTTCGCTAAAAACGTTCCCTTACAAATTCACGTTCTTGTTTCCTATTCCTAGGTTGCGGTGATCGCATAACATAACAGCGGGTTTGATACCCCCAGGGTAGTGATGCCCGGTGCGGACCGCACACGCCGCACGCCCCTTGCTATGCATGTGCCAAGACTCGAAGGCAGTGCCGGATCTAGATATATTTTTAAGGGGGGCACAATTGAAATTTGCCGCCCTTGGGTTGGGGGGGGGGCTGATTCTCTCACTTTTTTGTTCAGACTTCCAGTGTAATTTGAATTTTTAGTGAAGAATTGATGAACTGAGTAAATAACAAACCACAAATAATGTCACTTTATTTTGAGGAAAAACGTATAAAACAGTTGAACATGAAATCACAAATAAACTTTTCTGGCTTTTTTCGCCGCAAACGTGTCGATGGCTTCTTCGTAATTAAGGGAGTTTGCCACGCCACTTTAGATAGAAAGAATGGCCAAGTCCGTTAATCTTTCTTGCGAAATGCTGGACCTTAAATAATTTTTTATGATTTTCAACTTGCTGAAGCTCCTTTCACACCCGGCAGACGTCGTTGGCAGGGTGAGGTATATTCTGAGGGCGACCCAAACGTTTGGAAATACGTCGACAAGATCTCTTTTTTCAATTAAATTTAAAAGGTCCAAAGCATTCATGGAAGATATGTTTTCTGACGCACTTTTCATTTGGTCTCGAAAGACTAATAATTCTTCCGCAAAATCTTCGTCTACGTCTCCCAAAAATTTTATTTTGAAATCGGTTGCTCGTTGTTTCAAATCTTTATCTGATATCTCGGTGAAAACCTTTCCGTGCAAAAAGGAAAACGTTTCATTAAGAGAGTGGATTCTGGTCATTCGATTATTGATCTCAGTCGTGGTGACATCCAGGATCTCCTTCAAAGAGTGGCCGAATCTTTCTGTGGACGAAAATTGTCTGGCTTCATCTTCATGTTTTTCTCCACTCATGAGTTTTTTTTTCGACACTCGACGGGATGTCATGATGGGCTCAATCTCAAGAATTTCAGCCATTTCTTCAGCCTCCTTCAGCCAATAATCGTGTTCGTTTCTGAACCTTTTCATTGTATTCATCAATCCATTCAGCATATCGAGTGACCGAGACAAGATTACATCATCTTTCTGGATTTCTTTATTCACTCTGTTGATTTCTTTTAATATTTTAGCCCAAGATAATAAGTACGCAAGAAATCGGAAGTCGAGGATGGATTGAAGAAGACTGTTAGCTTCAGATTTTGTTTCAGGAGATTCGGTGTCCTCAGTAAGTTCTCTTAGAGCTTGAACCACTCCAGGAATATTTTTAATCAGAGCTTGCACGGCTTCGGACTTCGCAGACCATCTTGTCTGACTTGTACCCTTGAGGTTGGTCTTAGTATGATTTTTCATCACGCTCCATTGATGAGTCGGTGAAACGAAGAAATTGAATAGCCTTTGCACAACTCCAAAGACATTTGACGCTTCTGGTGACACGGATGCTGCACGAAGGCCTACAAGATTTAGGGAGTGGGCAGTACAGGGAACAAAAGTAGCCAAAGGAGCTATTTCTAAAATTCTTGCCTGAACCCCACTGCAACTACCTGCCATGTTTGCTCCATTATCATAAGACTGTCCACGACAGTTCGTCAGATCCAGCCCATCTTTTTCCGTTTTCTCTTTTATTATGCGTGCCAAAGAAGCTCCCGTTTTATCGTCTATCTCGATGAAATCTATGAAACTTTCTCTGATTTCATAACGACCATTTCCGTTTTTTGTGACGTAACGAATGACTTCACTCATTTGCTCGGTGTGCGATGAATCTGGAGTGCAATCGAACATTATCGAGAAATATTTGGCCTGTCGAACAGCATCCAAAACATTTTTACGCACGGTTCTGCCTAGAATCCCAATAATTTCATTTTGGATCGTCTTTGATAGGTAACAAACCCGGCCTTTTTCAAGATCTTCAAACAAAGCTTTTAAAGTGCTGTTATGTTTTGAGAGCAATGTCATTAGATTTAAGAAATTTCCACGACCCTCGGAGGTGCAGGAAGAATCCTCTTCCACCGTCTCTCTTGTTCCACGAAGGGCGAGGCCATTCGTAGCCAGATACAAAATGGCATCGATTACGGCTTTCAAAATTTCTCTCCACTTTTGTTTCTCGCGATTTATTGCACTTTCAAGCTGGCGGCAAATTCCAGCTTCCTCCTTCATACTACTGATCAGTGACTTCCACTTAACCACGTTTCCCCTATGAGTCACTGATTTTTCGTGAACCCCTACCTTTTCGTGCACCTTTTTCCAGTTGGAGAGACCATCAGTCGAACTTAATGCGTTTCGGGAAACGTTTTGTTGTTTTGATCCTGAGAATAATTTGCAAGGTACGCAATAAAGGGTTTTTTTTTGCTTGGAATAAAACAACCACGTTCTCTTTACTTTTTCTTTGTTGGCCATTTCCACGTACCATACTGTCGGCGTGAGGTGTCGGTTGCCTCTCAATGTTTCCTCAAAATTGACAGAAATTGGAAGCGTATTTATCAGCTTTGCAGATTCACTACTAAGGTAACATCGCACTCGATCGTTCATTTCTGCAAAAGGTGGCCAGGTTGACGGGTCAGCTGGATCGCAGTTTGTAATTTGCTGGAGCGGATGGACATTTTCATTCTCCAAGTCTTTGCTGGTTGTCGTAGAAATTGGATCCTCGCAGGGACAGAATGACTGTGGTCTGAGATATGAAGTATTTTGCGTTGAGCCGTCACTGTTTTGGGATATTTCAAGGGCTGGGGATCCGTATATTGGAGTATTTTCATGCTTACTGCTGGCATTGGCTCTCGGCAATAGTTTTAGCGGCGAGCCTTGAACTTGAAGTTTTAAGCCAACATTAAGAGGTGAAGCATCGAAAGCTTGGATTGCTTCATGGGTTGAGTCAGTTTTTGTAGTAGATGATGGTTGATTTTCGTGGACACAGGCGTCGAATCTCGGCATATCTTCTCGAGGTAAGTCTTCAACAACTTCAGACGAATGGTCAACACCGGGCGGTGACACTTCTTCATGAGTTGAGCTAGTTTTCAGCCAATTAGCCAACGCGGCGGCGCCGTACTTCGCTTTTTTGTTTCTTACTTCGGCCCTTCTCCTGTACTCGGCCCCAGATAAGCGTTTTCTCTGCATATTAGTACGCACGCGTCGTATCTGCAATCGTATCTGCTGAATGTTACATTTCTTCTGAAATTTTCAAATTGGCGAAACGAACCACACTAGCCTATTTTTCAAATTCTGTCCTTGAGTGCAATTAAGTTTACGGTCCTGACAGACGAGGCGGCCCGGGTGGTCCGATCCGGGTCGTCTGACAGGGCTCTTAAATTAAGCGTTTGTATCTTTTTCGAATTTTTCTTAAGTCCAATGAGGAAGTTTTTGCTCGGGCGACAGGTTTTGGGGGGTTACAACCCCTCCCAGAGCAATAAAAAGTCACTCGGCAATATTGTAACGCTTGAGACAAATTCAGGTGAAAGATGCGGGGGTTGGAAAAAACGACAGGAACAGAGTACTTACGAATGCCATGAAAACGTCGTCGGTATTTAGGATCTTATACATACAGGGTGTTTCAGGACGAATCCTGTACATTAAAATTTATGTTGTAGTACTAAGTAAATGCGACCAAAATCACCCTATTGGCATAGGGTCGCAAATGATTTCCCTCGAAGTTACAGGTCCATTTATGTATTTTTAGCCATTCGCTGTGTTTTCCCCAAAAAGTCCTTCCAACAACTAAACGACTTGATTTACCCCAAAACTGTAGGCGTTTTTGAAAACATCACACTATTTTACATCAGAAAATGTCAATCAACATCATTTTAGTTGCCTCCGGGAATTTCAGTAATTCGTTAAAAATGAAGGAAGAGGCGTTTTCGAAATTTTCTGTGTTCTTCACCGCCAGTTTCTGACCAAGTTTACTTGGTGAAATTTTTTCGCCAGTTTCACTAAAACATTTCCCTGTTGTGAGCTTTCAAATGATTTTTTTTAGAATTGAAATCGCACCTAACGTCTAAGAAACACGGAGTAAGTCTTCAATTATAGGGCATAGGTTAACCTTCCATAAACGCGTTATTAAAAAGTCAGTTCGTTGAATTTTACAGCAGAATAATAACTTTTACAATCTGTATAATAACCAAACTCAAGCAGTGGAAAATGGCAAAATTCACAAAATTTATCCATAAAATTCTCTCAATCTCAATCATCCCATGTGAGAACGGCGCGGATGGCATCAAGACGTCTTAACAAGCAAAAATTAATGAATTTAACGACTAAATTTTAAAAGATGATAATGAGGGAACATAATTGGACATAACCGGAAGGAATCACCTACATTTTTTTTTTAAATGTCCTTCCTTTTTTGTTGAAAGATGAAAGAAGTCCCTCTCCATATGAGACATACCTCTATTTCAACACTTTGAGAGTGGGGACCACGCTGATTTGGTGGGTTTGCTCAACAAATTGTATAAACTTTTTAAATTTAGTCGTTAATTAATAATTTTTCTTTATAAAGTCGTTTTGGTACCTACCGTGCTGTTCTCACATTGGATGATTGAGATTTAGAGAATTTTAAGGACAAATTTTGTGAGTTTTGCCCTTTTTCACTACTTGAGTCTGGTTATCAAACAGATTAATTTGTAAAAGTTATAATTCTGAGGTAAAAGTTAACAAATTGACTTATTAATAACGCGTTTATGGAAGGTTCACCTATGCCATAATTGACGACTTACTCCGTGTTTTTTCACACGTTAAGTGCAATATCTCATAGAAAAATGAACCGATTTCAATTCTTAAAAAAATCATTTGAAAGCTCACAACAGGGACATGTTTTAGTGAAACTGGCAAAAAATTTTCACTAAGTAAACTTGGTCAGAAACTGGCGGTGAAGTACACAGAAAATTTCGAAAACGCCTTTTCCTTCATTTTTAACGAATTACTGAAATTCCCGGAGGCAACTAAAATGATGTTGATTGACATTTTCTGATGTAAAATAGTATGATGTTTTCAAAAACGCCTACAGTTTTGGGGTAAATCAAGTCGTTTAGTTGTTGGAAGGACTTTTTGGGGAAAACACAGCGAATGGCTAAAAATACATAATAAATGGACCTGTAACTTCGAGGGAAATCATTTGCGACCCTATGTCAATGGGGTGATTTTGGTTGCATTTAATTAGTACTACAACATATTAAAATATACAGGATTCGTCCTGAAACACCCTATTTTACAAAAATTCTGCCAACTTGAACCCGGATTGATGCAAAACATAAATAGTAAATGGATTAAATCATCAAAATTAAATTTTAAATTAAAATCTCCCTTTAATTTAAAATTCTAAAAAGGGTTTCATGCCTTTTTTTTATTGAGTAAATCTTTCAAAACCTAAAATCCCGTTTCAGGGTCTCAGAGCTCATTCCGGGCGCATCACTGTTTTTTTTCTAATATGTAATCAATTATATGTAGGTACTCACCAATTTTTAGAAATCTTCTGCAGCTCTGTCCCCTCACACGCGCAACACTGCATGCACTTGTTAGATGACACAAAACACAACGAGCGGCGGAACAACAAAGAAGAAACTTCGATTATAAAGACTGGCCGGGCGAAAAGGGGAAGCATTCCGACCACTCAATAAGAAATTGCTGTGTTAAGCACTTTTATTCTTTAAGTTCGCACCCTCGACTTTTTTCTGCTTCTTTAAACCTTTGTTTGTTTTGCTTACTTACTTTACTATACTAGAAAACTAAAAATATTTTACCACTCCAATTTTCTTCTTTAGAAAAAAAAAAAAAAAAAAAAATCGCTCCGGCAGCTGGCGGTCGGAAAGAGTGCATTTCATTTTGTATACGGATACCCTAAGCCGTCCCAGAAGTAGTAATGTTGAGACTATGATTTGTTTCGTTTATGTTTGACCCTCCCTCGTACTGTTTGCTGCCGGGTTTGTTTAAGCTGAACTTAATGGGAATCAAATGCTATTTCAAAATGGAATCATCATACCGAATATGATGCTTCTAGAATCAACTGGTGATTTTTAGTGATTTTTTTACCATTTCAAGCCCTATTTCCCCCCCCCCCACCACCTTGACCGATTTGGCCCAAATGCAATACCGACCGGGGTCTTATGACTACTGATTTTTGTGCCAAAGCGCGTTCCGCTAAATTAATTTCTACGAGAGTTATCGTGCTAACAAGGAAACGGCCATAAAGATATATATATATATGAATTCCGGAGACCACTGAATTCGTGTTCTAGAGGTTCTGAAACGTGAAAAAAACATGACATGACCCATGTTTGCCACCATCACGACGAGACCAATAGTGCATTTTTCAGAATGAAATGCACTAAAAAAAAAAAAAAAACCGGTGATCAAGTGCCGCCCCTGCAGATTGCCGCCTGGGGCTCGAGCCCCACCTAGCCCCCCCCCCCTAGATCCGGCCCTGCTCGAAGGTCTTGATCTTGCTGCAAAAGTCTTGCTGGTCTTGCTTTGTTGATTCAATTTTTTTCGTATTTACTTCGAGTGGTCTGTCTTTCGTTTTTTGTTTTTGTTGTTCTTTTTGAAGAAAACAATTGCGTTGCATTTCGAAAAAACAACTCAAAAACAACCTAGTTCGGGACTTATGAAATGAAAAATTTCTTTTTTTCAGTTTTATTCATTTATCCCCACCTCCGATATTTTCGGATGTTCTTCGTATTTTTCCTTCATATCTCGCCGTATACTGAAAAAAATGCAACCTACCCCACCCTTCTGCAACCATGTGTGGTTTGAGAAGGCCAAAATAACGAAATTTGGGTTTCAAATGAGCTGAATTACTTTTTTGAACGAACCAAACCCGTCCATCTGGTAAGGAACAGCTGATTTTAATAAAGCGTAAATCCCCGAAATTGGTTTTAAGGTGCCAAATCCAAGAAATTGGGTTTTAACGCGCGGATGTGAATTTGGCCACTGGAGTTTTTAGGAGCCAAATTCGCAAAATTTGACTATGAAAGAGCGGACATCCACGAAACTGACGTTTATGAGAGCCGATGGCCGAAATGACGAAATTTGGTATTTGAACCAGCCAAATCCGTGAATTTCTTTTTTGAAAGAGCAACATTTGGTTTTCGAAACAGCGAAATCTGTATAACTGATTCCAGAAAGAACAAAGGCCACAAAAATTGTTGTTTTTTTTTCTCAAATAATGAAAATGCGCGAAATTAGAATGGCTGGAAATTTAAATGGCTAAAATCCGTGAAGTTTGGTATCAAAGGGGCAAAATCGGTGACATTTGGTTGTGGAAGAGCGAAAATATGGTTGAGCGCCAAAGTCACGAAATTTGTTTTTTTCGTTTTTCGACTATTTAGTTTTTATAAATGGCCGAATCCGTGGAACAGATTTCAGAAAGAGCTAAACTCACGTTTGTTTTTATATGGCAAACATCTGTGAGTTTTTGAAGGAGCCAAATTCACGAAATTACGTTTTGAAAGAGTTTAAATATAGGTACAAAAATTGGGGCATTTATATTTGGGTTTGAATTGAGCCAAATCCAGGACTTGGGGTTTGAAAAGAGCGAAATAAGTTTTCTGAAGAGCCAAATCTGTAAAAAACTGATTTCAATAAGAGCTAAAACTACATAATTTGGTATTTAATAACGGGTAAATTCGCGAAATTGCGGGGTCCAAAATGGCAAGAATCTGTGAAATTAGATTTTGAAGGTGCCAATTCTGAGACTTTTGTTATGGGAGACTGAAAATTTCCGGTGAAATTGGGGTTAGAAAAATCCAAAATCACAAAATGTCGTTCTTTTTGGAACCAACCGAAAACCTTCTCCCCCCCCTTCATTCCTTCTTTTTCTTCCTAGAACAAATAAAGAGCTAAAGCCACGAAAATGTGTTTTTGATGATGCAAAAATCGCCAAAACTAGGTTTTAAAGGAGCCAAATCTGCAAAATGTGTTCTTGGAAGAACAAAACCCACAAAATTCGGTTTTTAAAAGCAGAACTTCTTTTTGCAAGACTCGCAAGACTCTTGCAACACAGTCTTGGTCTTGCGCAAGACTCGTTCGTAAGGTCTTGTAGAAAGTCTTGGTCTTGCATTTCAAGTCTTGGTCTTGCAGCCGTTAGAGAGTCTTGGTCTTGCGTCTTGGTCTTGGTCTTGCTGCAAGAGTCTCGCGAAATTCTCGCTTTTTCGACGACTTATGTAGGAAAGCAAGGTCATACGCGAGTGCGGAATTTCCTGGAGACGAGCGTTTGACGATGCGCGAGGTGAGATTGTGCAGTTTGGATGACTCAAGTTTTTTGGTGAAAAAGGCTAATCTCTCCACGTTTGAAGTGTCTTTATTAATTCGTGACCATCGTTTTGGTCCACTAGAGCTAGACCATCTTCAGACAAAGTTTAGGGCGTAAGAACCACCCTCTTCACACGACTTTCAGTAAAACGAGCAGTGATCACAGGCTAATCCGACAGGCTCATGTGTAGCCTGTGATCACGGCTCGTTTTAGTAAAAGTCATGTGGCGAGAGTGGTTTTTACGCCCTAAACCTTATCTGAAGATGGTATAATCGACCGAAACCACGGTCACAAATTAAGAAATAAAGACTCTTTAAACATGGAGAGATTACCTCTTTTCACCAAAAAGCTCAAGTCTACGTCTGATCAATCTCATCTGGAGGGCGGGGGCAATTTCCCCTTAGCAAGGAAGGCTATAGGTAGCTTATTGTGCTACCCTTGGAGCCGTGAGTCTAGTGCAACCCCCCCCCCCCATCTGTAGCGCTAAAAGGTTGTTGACTTGTGGGAGAAATGTCCACCAGAGTGTGACATTTGGGCTGATGAGATGGCCTATTCCTCGGTGAAGGTGTGTGATGCCCTCCACTCGAGCTTCAACGTAAACGCCCTTTCCAATCAATTCACAGGACGCCACTTCCCGGAGGTGTCCCATTCCTCTGATGGTGATGGTTGTGACGTTCGGTCGACCTTTGTCGCCGAGGCATCGCCGAGTTATAGCTGGAAGGACCCTTTCACGCTATACAGCCAGCCGTTAAGAGTTGGTTTAAGCTGTGGTAAGGGTATTTGGTGGGTCAAGGTGGACTCGCATCCCGCCGTGTTCCCCTGCCACAGGCTGGCTACGCACGTGGGTTGGTCAATGGCGTAGGTAACGAGGGTGAATGGGCAGTAGGCCTGGTCGTCCATTGGGTGACACTCCTTCCACGTCTGCTCGCTGATCGTGGCGTAATACTGTTGGTCTTGTGAGCCTTATGATAACTGCAACAAACATATTCTGGGGGTGGGGGTGGGGCCTTTTTTTTTTTTTTTTTTGATCGGGTTTTTTGATTAGTTATATGTTATAAATAGGGGTTGTCTTGTTATTAGGGGGGCTTATAAAGGGTAGCGTTCAGAGGATTAGTTGGGGGGGTTTTTATTTAGAATTGACTAATTGAGACCGGCCAGCTGTTTGTAATTGACCCTAGGTTTCTGTCTTAGTTGATCGGGGTTGTATGGCTGGTGTCGTCGGTGTCCTCTGGTCCGTTGGTTGATGGTCACCGCCTGTTTGATGAGGGTCGTCTACCTGTTTTGAGGTTATTCTCTCGTTGTTGTGTGGTCGAGTGCGGAACGCGGGGGTTGAATGGTTTGACTCTATTTAGGTGAACCAATTTTCCCTTGTTCCTAATTTTGCTACCTAATTGGGCTACCGGTATCCTTTTTTTTTTTTTTTTTTTTTTTTTGAAACAACACCCACGGGTAGGAGGGTTGCCCCCCCGGCACGGAATCCTAGGTGGATTATTGTGCCCCCCCTGGGTCTGTGGATCTAGTCCAGGATCCCCTTCCCTCTGACGAGGTTTAGGAGGTCCTCGGCTAGAGTTTCGCCGGTCGGAGCACCCTCGAGTTGGTCGGCCCCGAAGATGCTAAGCCGGCGGCCCGCGAGCGCCTCACATTCGAACACGATGTGATGGGCGGTCTCGTCTTCTTCCCCACACAGTCTGCACACCGGGGACTCTGTGGTTACCCGGATGCGGTGTAGATGATAACGGAGCTGGCAGAATCCTGTGATAAGGCCTACCACCGTTCTAAGGTCTCTCCGGCTAAGTCGGAGCAGTTTGCTCGTAAGCCTCCTGCACGGTCCTTCGACCATGCGCTTACTCTGCTGATGTCCCTCCAGTCTCTGCCAGCGAATAGCCGCCTGGGCATTAACCCACTTAGCTATCGCCATCCTGAAGGTCGATGGCGGGACGCCGAGCGCCGGCTCCGGGCCAGTGAAGTCTCCATTCGAGCCCTCCCTGGCCAAGGAGTCCGCCTGCTCGTTCCCGTAGATACCCTTGTGTCCCGGTACCCATTCAAGGCTTACCTTGTTATCCTGGGCCAGCAGACTAAGGCTTTGGCGGCAGTCCCATACAAGCCCGGAGCTCACTATCGGAGCCGTTAGTGCCTTAATGGCAGCCTGGCTATCCGTGAGGATACGTATATGGGCATTTTGCACGTCCCTACGTATATTCTCAGCAGCACAGGCCTTAATTGCGTAGACTTCGGCTTGGAATACCGAGGTGTATACCCCCAGAGGTGTAGACAGCCTCCATTCGGGTTCCACCCCGTACACCCCCGCACCAGTCCCGTTATTCGTTTTAGAGCCGTCTGTAAACCACAATCGCTCCTTGTGATTCCTTTTCACTGCCTGCCCCTCACCGTACCCAAGGCGGACGGAGAAGGGACAGCGTTCACCGAGGGTTTTGGGCATGATGTCCGGCATCATGCCCAGCACTGGGTCCCGAACCGTGTCCAGGATCCCAGTGTGGGTCCCCCTAGAATTAAGGCCCCCACCCCTCCATAAACCACCCCATTTATGCCTTAGGGCCGACATTGCCGCCGCCCCCTTGATGAAGATGTCTAAGGGAGGGAGTCCCGTCAGTATCTCCATCGTTGCAGTAGGAGTGGAGTGCATAGCCCCAGTGACCATTAGGCACGCCAGTCTCTGAACACTAGTGAGGGTATTTCTGGCCCCCACTTGTTCAGCTTTGTGCCACCAGACCACTGAGCAGTATGTCAGTGCGGGTCTGACTATCGCCGTATATAGCCATAAGACCATTTGCGGCCTCAGTCCCCACGTTTTGCCGCAGGCACTTTTCGTCCTCATAAGCAGCATTTTGCCCCTGTCGGCAACCCTGCCCAGGTGCTTGTTCCAGGTGAGCGTGGAGTCCAGGGTTACCCCCAGATACTTCACTTCCCTCCGAAGAGATAGCCTGGTATCGTAGAACAGGGGTTCTTTAAAGTCCCCCAAGTTCCTCTTTCTAGTGAAGGCCACTAGGTTGGTCTTGTCAGGGTTTACATTCAGCCCCTCCTTCCCACACCAGTCCTTCACTATATTCAATGCTGACTGAGTCAAGTCCGACACCACCCCGACATGTCGCCCTCTAATGACGACGACAATGTCGTCCGCGTATCCCTGGACATAAAACCCATTATCAGCCAGCCTCACCAATAAGGAATTGGCCACCATGCCCCACATTCGGGGTGACAAAACCCCCCCCTGTGGGCATCCCTTCTTTACAGCCACCTCTAGGGATTCCCCAAGGAGCGTGGCGGTAACTGTTCTGCTTTCAAGCAGCACCCTCAACCACCTACTAATGGTGTCGCAGATGCCATGCCGTCCTGCAGCTTCAATAACCGAGGATATAGAGGTATTGTCAAAGGCACCCTCTATGTCCAGGAAGATTCCCACCGCTAGTTCCTTGTGCTCTAGAGTATCCTCCAGCCTAGTAACCAGCTGGTGTAGTGCCGTTTCGCAGGACTTTCCCTGCTGGTAGGCAAATTGACCTGGGTGTAGTGGCCTCGAAGGGAGGCAGCTTTCCCAGATATGCCTATCCACCAGTTTTTCCAACGTCTTCAAAACGAAAGACGTTAGACATATGGGTCGGTACGCCTTAGCCAGTGCATATGACGGACGCCCCGGCTTAGGAATAAACACAACCCGTGCTTTCCGCCACACCTCAGGGATTCTGCCCATTGCCAGGCAAGCCCTGAAGATGCAGCACAGTCGTCTGGCAACCTCTGGCCCCCCCTCCTGCAGGTGCTTGGGGATTATGCCGTCCGGTCCAGGAGCTTTGAAGGGAGAAAACGAGCCAATGGCCCATTGTACCCTTCCCAATGTGACCACCTCCCTAGCCACATGCCAGTCCACCCTTGTCGCCCTCCTTCGCGAGGGCTCCACGGGTGGAATGGACGATACAACCCCCACGGCCCCCGGAAAGTGCACCCCCATCAGGGTCGTCAACGTTTCCGACGCCGTCGTAGTGTAACTACCGTCCACTTTCATCAGTGTGCCAACGGGATTCAGCGGGTCCTTGGAGAGAAGGCGCTGAAGGCGAGCCACCGAGGAGGTATTTTCAGCCTCCTCACAGAATCCCCTCCAAGACGCCCTCTTCGAACTCCTCAGCCCCCGCCGATACTCCGCCAGCTTGGCCCTATAGGCCTCCCACTGCCCGTCGCGGACTGCCCGATTAAATAGCCTCCGCGATGCTTTTCTCAACCCCTCGAGCTGCTCATTCCACCAGGGAACCTTCCTGGTCGATGAGCGCGAGCTCAGGGGAGTATTTGCTTGATACGAGGTTACCAGCACCTCCTGCAACTCCTGTGCTGCCCCCTCAATATCGTCACCATCTCGTAGGTCCAGTTCACCCCCAAAACTAAGCCTACCATTCACTTCCTCTGCGAAACCACCCCAGTCCGTCTTACGAGGGTTGTAGTATGTCTCTTGAATCCTCTCCACCCCCCGGATTTCCATGATAACATACCTGTGGTCCGAGAACGATGGAGCCTCGGACACACTCCAGTTCCTGACCCTACCGGCCAGTAGAGAGGGAAGTAGAGAGGGTGAGGTCGAGGACCTCCCTCCTACTTGATGTTACAAAGGTGGGCTTATTGCCCCTGTTCAACACGGATAAATCACTAGTTTCCAGGTACTCA
This sequence comes from Corythucha ciliata, assembly GCA_038030265.1. Classification (NCBI taxonomy): domain Eukaryota; kingdom Metazoa; phylum Arthropoda; class Insecta; order Hemiptera; family Tingidae; genus Corythucha; species Corythucha ciliata. The sequence continues at coordinate 7,258,694 of CM075942.1, read as the reverse complement.
AATAAGGACTCACCTCTGGAGTTTGTGTTGGTGCTGCCCCATGCCAAGTGATGGGCGTTGGCATCCACACCGATAAGCAGTTGTTCGCCATTGCGCCTGCAGGCGTCGACCAGGTTGATCACCTCTCTCGGTGGCGGGCCCTGATCGCTGTCTCCAGGGAAGTACGCCGAGGTCGCAACAAGCTGCTCCCTCGTGGCCCCCTCCTGGTAGGTCAGCCTGACAGCTACCATGTCCCTGAAACAGAACTCGTTAACCGTCAATGCTCTCAATCCGCCTCTAACGTAGATGCATGCACGTGGAGTATCGACAAATCTAGAATAAATTAACTCACCTCCAATGCCGCTCAGTCCCGCCACTCTTCCCCTTGAGATCCAAGGTTCCTGAATGAGGGCGACATCGTAGCTGCCTGCTGCAAGCAGCCGACAGAGGGTGGCGGATGGGGTGCGGACTGTGCTGCAGGTTCACCTGAATGACCCGCAGCATCAGAAGAGGAGGCACTCCCCGCCACCTTGAAGTTGACTCTCTGGAATGCGAAGTACGGTTGCCCGTTATCCTTCAGCCACTTCAGAGTGTCCTTGCCGATCCCGAGTACCAGCGTCACTCCCTTGGGGTCCGCCGCACTCGAGATCAATTGCCATCCCTCAATCGAGAGCCCCTTATTCTGGGTCTCGAAAAGAGGGATGAGTTTCCTTGGGTCAGATTCCCCAATGAGGTCTGTGGGCACCCACACGACCGCCTTGGTGACCTGAACCACTTGCCGGGCAGGTCCAACTCGCAGGTCAGCCCCGTCCCAGGGTTTCATTTCTTTGACGTGGGCTTCCAGCCAGGCTATCGCCTCGCCATCAGCGCACGTCACATATACCACCCCACCGCTGGCGTAGCTATTTGAGAACTTGGGGCCCTCCCCCTTAGGGCATTTAAAAACGCCCTTCAGGACCTCCCCAAGCACCTTCCTGCCCTCCTCATCCGACAGCCTGACCCTAGGGTACTCCCCAGGGACGATGGCCATCTTGGTTGAGGTAAGAGCCTCCCTAAAGTCTTTATTCCCGCCAGCTGCGGGTGTCTTAGGTCGGGTTCCCTGCCCTTCCTTGGGCCTCTTTAGAGCCCTCTTCTGTTCGCCCGTCGAGGGCGTAGATTGAGGGGTCCTACCCCGCTTGCGCGGTGTTTCCCCACTCAATCCAGGTTTTGGGTGCACATCACTGTGGCCTTGCCGGGCATCCGTAGACGTCCCAGCACCCACCGCGTGTCCCCCAGCACCTGCCCCCGCCGAGCCGAACTTATCCCGAGGGGTCCGGGTATGCCTTCCGCGGCTGCCCTTTCCCTCGCCAGCTTCCTCCTTTGAGCTCCGGAGAGCCTCAACCGAGGAAGCTCCGCCCGAGGGGTTTGTCCCGAGGGACTGCCCCCCTTTGGACTGCCCATTTCAACGTCCCTGACGGTCGTCTCCACGGACAGTGCAGCCATACCCCCCGTGGGCACTTCCGCGCCCTTGGGGGTTCCTTCTGAGGGGGGGTTCTCCCGGCCCCCCCCCCTCAGTCGTTGTTGAATGTTTTCTTAAACAAGGGTCCATAAACGATCCCACGAGCAGCTAGGGAAAGTGTGGTCCACCGCCGGCAGAGCCCCGCATGCCGTGGTAAGCCTAAATACACCAGGGGGTCGGCCGGTACCCTGGGAGTCCGTTTAAGGCGCACTTTACCCTCTGCGCCACGCAGGCCTTAGGCACGGACCGCACACCGTAGCCTTGAGGGAATGAATAGGAAGGGGGAAAGGTTAATACGAGCGATTTAAGGACTAGGAACGCTCGAATAGCTGGAGAGGTTCTGGTAGGCCACACCATCTTTCGTCCCGGTCTCAGGACGCCTCCTTACCCTTGATTGGTCCACGGGTCCGTATTTAATTCCGGACCACCCCTCAGCCTGGGCGGCTCGCACCGTCCACGCTGAGGGATCCCTCATCCGCCACCCGAGGGACGCGCCCGATAGGGGATCAAGACCCCGTGAGGAAGTCAATCCCTCACCCGGACCTAGTCCGACACGGGTACCGGTATCCTGTAAGGGCGTTTACAGATGGGAGGGGCATCGCTGGTGTTAATTTGATGAGTTATGAAATGGGTGTCTCCTAATTTTTCTCTGCCAGGGTAAGATAATACGTCCTCGTATTCGTTTAGGGTAGCCATGATTTCAGTTCGTAGGGGCTCCGTTATGTGGCATAGTTGGTTTCGGACATTTTCCTCTAGTTTATTGTTTGGTTGGACCGCTTGGACGATGTGATGATTTGTTAGGGCGAGGGTGTTCTCCTCAGTGGGATAGAGGTCTGCGATGGACATGTTTCTATGCAAGGTCACATGCTCGGGCGTGTAGTTTATTATTGAGGTTGTTACTTGCGCATTTTCTGCCTTCGTTAATGTCACGGCCACGAGCACGTTGTCCAATTTTCGTGGCAGCAGAGCGTATGTGCCGGCGTAAGCGTCTGCTGGCAGTTTGAAGTGCGGGACTCCTCAGCCCTTCATTGCGAGGTGGGTGATGACCATTGAGCTCGGCGGTATTGTCAGAGGGGTGGTAGTGGTTGCTCGATAGGCGTGGGTTGAAGGTTGTTTCGCAACGATGAAGAAAAAAGACGTGGGTGTATGTTGAAGCTGCGGTGATGTCGGTGTGACGGGGTGGAGGTCGCTACGAGGGTTCTGAATGGTTAGGGTGCCTCGAAGCGTGTCGATGGTTACTCCCCAGGTTCGGAGAGTGTCACACCCGATGATTCCTATAAGGTCCCCGGGGAGGTCACATACGTAGCCGACGGTGATTTGGGGAGGTTGGTTGTTGATTTTTATGTGGAACGTTTTACTGCCGAGGACGTTGATATGCCCCGAAATGCCTTTAATTTTAACGTACCGTGGCTCGTATGGGCCAGGTACCAACTCTGGTCGGACGAGAGTGACCTCTGCCCCAGTATCGAGGAGGAGAGGTCCCGTTTTTCCGTTGATCGTCGCGGAGACGATGAGTTCTCCTGCGCCGGAGAGTGGAATTGGTGGCTTAGGGTACGGTTTTCGTCGGGCACGGATAGTCGGATCTGATGTGCGTTTGGTTCCTAGTTTTCGATAAGTGCTGAGTTGAAGTCCGGGTCCTATAATTTTTTGAAGTTTTTTGTTCGTTTGGCTTCGCTTGGGGGGTTAGTAGGGATGAGGGGCCCCAGCGGAGCCCCTTCTTGCGTTTGGGGACTGTTTAAAATTTCTCGAGTTGCGTTCGTCGTGGCTGTGGCGTCGTGGATTCGGCTGTTCGTGGGGGTGGGACATCCTGTTCCTCGCTTGGTGGAGCTGATGGTGGGGGGGGGGAGCGGTTATTTCCGTTACGCCAAGGGCAAAGATTGACACTGTGATTAATTTTCTTACAAATTTGGCACGGCAGCCGTTGCTTGAGGCCACAGTCCCGAGCTAGGTGACCTGGATTGTTGCAGGTTGGGCAGGGTTTGGCTAGCAGGTGGGTCAATCTGGCGTTACTTCCTCGTGGACGTGGTGAGAATCGTTCTGGGGGTGTTCCACTTCTTTCACGATCATTGCGATCCATCCGGGGGGTGTCTATTGTAGTTTTTGCCCAGTGAACCGTGGCGGGGGGGGGTACAGAGGGGTTAAGCAGTTGATCGGCGTCCCCTAGCTCCCTGGCATACAGCCGTGCCTGTGAGTAAGATGTCACTCGTTGTCCTGCTACTTTTTCAGCCAGTGAACGTCTTAGCCCCCGGAGGAAGAAAGAAAGAGCTGAAGTGTCGTTGATGGACGTGCCCCTTAGCGCTTTACTAAAACGTAACGCATAGGCGTCAACATTTTCGCCGGGCAGTTGTTTGACTGCCTCTAACTGCAGAAGCGCGGCTGAGGGGTTTACTTTTTCAAACTGGTGACGTGTTGTTCTCTCCAGGTCGCTGAGTGACGTCATGGGGGACCCGCTGTATTCGTAATTCATGAATTCCCGCGCTGCTGCGGTGAGTTTGTTGAGGATTGACCTCGTCCACAGTTGCTCCGTACACTCAGTTGCAAGGCATATTGCAACTACCACAAAAAAAAAAAAAAAAAATCGGGAAGATTTTGGTTACTGTTGAGGTGTAGGTGATGGGCGGGGGAGGAGAGGACAAATTAATTATTCGGCAAAAACATGAGGTATTCGTTTTATGAAATTATTTCTGTGAGCACAATCAAAGATTGACGGTGAAATGTGGCTCAATTTGACGATCTGACCAGGAATTTCTGTACGTTCGCTGTGGTATCTCAGTCAAAAATGCGTCTATTTTAAAATGTAAAAAGCCATTTTGTAGCTTACAACACTGGCATGTTTTTCCAATAATTTAACCGTACCTTTACCACCGAAGACTTCGGAAGATTCGTCTTTGAAGGAAACGGTAAAAATCAAACTTGCACTTCTTCGCTTTTTCAAGAAATAAAAGAAAATACTTGAAACATTAGTTCGGTTAGTTGCAACAGCGTTTCATAAACCCTAAATGTCTGCTATTTTCAGAAATGTATTCGGTATTGTTCTGTTACGAATGGCTAGGACGCTAGAAATGATTATTGACGAAAGGAACGCGTTTAGCCGAAATATGACAAAAATACCTGTAACTCGGAAATGAACCATTTGCGACCCTATGTTCACGTGGTGATTTTGGTTCGTCCTCGTTAGTACTACGCGTGGTTAAAGTCTTGATCATTCCTCCTGAATCACCCTGTATTTACAGCAATAAGAAAATAAAATATAAAATTAAAGCAGCGTAGAACGAACATCGCTCAATTTTTTTAAAGCAACTTCGCTAGGAGCTAGGAAGTGAAGTTTCAGAATGAAATATAATTCGACCACCCGACAAGTTCTGACGGGAGGGAAACTTTTACGAAATAAGAAAGAAAACAAATTAATTGCAAGCCTGGGGCCTTATTCACTAACTTTTTTCAACATTGCTTTTTTCAGAAATCATATGTTTCCCTTCAGTTTTCTTAAATTCATGAATGATATTTCAATGTTTCTACCAAAGCAAAGTTTCTATTTCGTTAGAGAATAAGGCCCCAGCAAAACCGCGAGCTGGCATGACCCTCTCCCCAATATTCCCGAGAAACCTACCCATGGGGACGAGCTACAATTTTAGTTCGAGCAATTGTTATCATCAGTTCAATTCAATTCGAATACTGTCTTTGGCTTTACATATTACTTCTGTTTGATGACATTGGTGTTGGTTTTTCTATACTCGTGGAAAGTGATACGTTTTGAACGATTTATCGTCATATGCGATTTCTTGAGTATTTGTTCGTCGGCCGTCACTCATCAGACGTCGCCCACCTTCGTCCTCATTCAGGAATGTATATGTCGCATCCACTTGGCGAAATTATCCACTTCATGAAATGGATGTCCATTTCACGAAATGGCTCCGCATTCCATAATTTCAAAAAATTACGACATCTGGACAAAGAAAATGTCCATTTCTTGAAAAGGAAATCGCGTTTGTCCAGTTGCTGAAATAAAGCTTCCTTACTGCAAGTGGATGCACAACATCATTTTTTAGCGCGTTTTGGAGTGCTCAATAAAATAACCTTTTTAAATAAAACAAAACTTGTTTCTGCATCTGAGATTCCTCACTCATTCATTTCACGAAAAGGATAATCTTGTGCATCCACTTGCAGTAAGAAAATTTGATTTCAGCAACAGGACAAACACGATTTCCTTTTCAAGAAATAAACAATTTTTTTGTCCAGATGTCGAAATTTTTTGAAGTTACGGCAAGTGGAGCCATTTCGTGAAATGGACATCCATTTCGTGAAGTGGACAATTACTCGACATGGATGCGACATATACACTTTTAGTTTTACTGTAATTAATTATTTAATTACCTATAGTAATAATTACAAGAAATTTGACTTTTATTTCTGAGTCGAAACTTTTAGGAAAGGGTTGGGGTTGGACAAATATGTGGAGATTGTATAGCCACTGCAGGCAGATTTACTGTATAACGTAGCGGAAATTCGCAATAAATTACGAAATTCCTTTCAATTTTAAAAATCCCAAAATAATCCTAAACGCTAGTCCTTCAAAATACATGTCTATAATTGAAAAACTTAATGCGCTCGAGGATATGATTGAGCTATACATGACATGAATGAGTGAAGCAGTAGTAGCAATTTAACCAATGCTATTTTTGAACCTTTTTTGCCATCCTTGGAACGTTTTGAGCCCAACATGGAATCGAAAAATGCCTGCAGAAGCATTTTTCAACTGTTCCTATACAACTTGACCCCCTTATTATAGCTCTTCAACGAACATAAAAAACAAGGGCTCAGGAAATTTGGGGCATTGATGTTTGTGTTACGTGTTTGTTAGTAAATTATGGTGTCCCCGAATTTCGTGTCGGCAAATTAATTTTTTTTAAATTTATTTATTGATTTTTTTTATGATGCCACTAAAGGGCAGCCCTTTAGAAAGTACCCCTTTCCAATTAGTTTTCAATTAGTCGTTTTAGGGTAGTGTGACCAATAAAAATCCGGAGGGGGCAACCCTTGGCAATTGGCAAATGTATAAAAAGGATTAGGTGGAGGAGAATTTCAACAAAATGACAACATGGTCCCCCTCCTAACCACCAAGGCGGGGGGAACCGCGAGATTTTCTTTGTGTTTTTGTTTTGGTTTTTTGCCTATAACTCGAAAGATACAGGTTCCACAGACAAAATAACATTCCATGTAAAATGTTAAAGAACGTTAAATTTAAGGAAATTAACAATCTTCAACTTACAAATTTAATTTAAAAAATGTTTGTACAGTGAATTTAGAAGGCTAAATTTACTGGTCAACAATTTTGGTTTTGGTGGATACAGCTTGGGATATACAACCCTTTACAAACGTGTAGTCAGGCAATATTTCCTAAGTTTTAAAATTTCACTAAAATATAAAATTATTCTTCGCATCGAATCCGAATGGAGAGAAAGGGCAAGGAAAGGATAAGAGATGAAATGTAGGTATTCGATGTGTTCAAAACGGAAAGTTTGAAGCCAAAGACATGAATTTTCTGTTACAGTGATGAGTGATTCACAGAAGGCAAGCGGATTATTAGGTTTCACACTCGATCATCTCACTTTTTAGTAAAAAAAAATAAAACATGATTTCCCGCAGGAAGTTCTGTCTCGCGAGGGAAATTCTGCTTTTGTCCCGCAAAATATTTCAAGTCCCGTCTCGCGACCGCGCGCACCTCTCTTACGTTAGAAGCGTCATTTTTCATCGTTTTCGGGCGAGCAAACAATTTGAAAATGAATGCACGAAATTCATATGCCTGTGTGTTTTCGATTCGTTGAAGTGATAAATTTGTGACGGACTGCAAAAAACGTCATTTTGGGTGAGGCTCGAAATGGTTGAAGTATATGGCCCAAAAAGGCTAGATAATAATACCACGAAATGGGGATTTTGCACATTTTTCAAAAATTGAATTTTCTTAAATAGGGCGCTCGCACAAGGCTATTTCTCAGATGACACAAGTATTAATATTCTGCCCATTGGGTAGTAGTTTCTAAGAGTGTAGAAAAATGCCAAGGATATAATTTTTTGCGGGCTGCCGGCCATTTTATTTGCCTTTTGCGAATTGAGCACAGGGGGGCGTACCCCGAGTACTATTTTCGGAAGTTTTCCGACTATACATTTAGTGAATGGGGTTAGATATGATCAAGCAGTCACCACAATTACCAGTTGATATGGAACAAACACTATGATTATGATAGAAATTTGTAAAAAATGTTGAGGGAGAAAATGAGGGATGCAATTTTTGAAAAACGCCAAACGTCACTCGTTTACCCCAATCGCTTCAAAATTCAACTAAAAAATGCTGACCTAAATTTAAATGAACCTATTAAGGCTGTTGACGGTGCTTCCTCAACTTCGGTACACGATTTCTTTGTGGTGAAACCGAGATATTTCATGAAAATTGGCAAATAGCTATTTCTAACCAATTAAATTGTCAGTATGGATTCACTTTTTGGGGAAAAAAAATTCTGAGGGGGGTTCCCCCCGCAACGAAAGCTTCGGTACACGTTTTCTTGGACAAAAATGCAATATACTTTTTTATATTATTTTTTCGCGAATCTTTGAGGTTGCCAAATTGTCACTATGGATTCACTTTTTTCAAATTTCAATTTTTTTTTTAAATTTTCATTTTTTAAAAATCGTGGCCTTGATAAAAATGTTTATTCTCACCGTAAATATTTGAGGAAATAGGTTGAGAATACAGTCACAATTTTTTAAAACGTATTCATCAACACTTTCGTATTGTTTTAAGAACTTATTCCTAATTAATAGCAATTTTATTTTCGTTGAAATGAGGATTCCACCTCGTGGCGCTGTGCTGCGGCTAGTTTGAAAAGGTGGATTCTATACAATTATTCGTTGGACTCGAGGAGTTCCTACCAGCCCCCCCCCCCCTAACATCACTATCATAGCTACCCTACTTGTCCAACAACTCCCTCAAGGTTACAGAAAGTATTTTTTTTTTTCCTCTCGTGTCTTTTGAGTTTTGTGGGCTGAAAAATACGTGAGGATCGTTTTCCGGGCCAGGCCGGCGAAACAATCTACCGTCTTCGGGAGTTGTTTCATTTTTTGTTTTTTGCCTAAAAAACAGAACTCGCAGAATAAGAATAAAATAAGTTTAATACTGATTAACCCCCAACGAACCAATTGATTTTTAGCGTTCGAAGAACTCGTCGCTGGGGCTGATCCAATATTGGGGGGGGGGTAATGGGGGAAACTACCCCCTCCCCCAGGATTTCAGGAAAGTTGATTTTTAAAGAAAGATAAAGAAAATATCACGACGATTAGCTGAGGACAAGCGGTGGTTAAGAAGCTTATTTGTCAATTCTCTCATAAAAGTAAGGCTACCCCTTCCCTGCAATGCCAATTTTCTAGCCTCACCTTGTCATAAAGTCGTCAAACAATGTCACACCCTCAAACCTGACGCTTTTCTGACTTCTGGGATTTTCACATCAGGCAGAATCACAGAGCGCCGTTTCTGCTTCCAAATATTAAACTCTGGGATGTCGAGTGGTGTTTTTAAAGCAAGTTGTAGTCAAGGAAGCAGGTTACCAAACCGGGTAGTTACAGGAGAAAACTCCGGGACTAAGTTTGATGACTGATTCTAATGTTTTTAGGTGTGCTGAGTCTGATTTTTAACTCTGCCCAACGTTACAACCCCGGCAACACGGCGAAATTTGAGTGGATTTTTAACTATCGTGTTTTTGGGGCGTTTTCACCACGCTATCGCTTGTAATAGGTTTTAAAACATGGTGTTCAAAAAATGGATGTCAATATTTTGCTCTGTGAATGTACGTCCAAAATGCGTCAAAATTATCCGTATTAACCATAGTCCGATTCCTAATAGTTTCCGAGATATTAAGGAAATAAGCACTTTTGTAATGGGCCTCGTTTTTACGGATAAAATCGTTCGTAGCTTGGCAACCAGAGCTCTCACGTCAAATTAAGTGGCACCATTGGAAAGGACAGACTTTTTTCCATTAGACTTCGTGTTTTTCAATTCAATTTTGTTCGTACGCGCTGAGGAAATCAGCTGCGAACTCAAAATTATGTTCGAGTTCATCATCGTTGGCCATAATTTGAAGTCAGATTTCTGCTCAACAGGTGCTTTCCGAGATGACATTTTTTGAGAAAAGTTGGCGCACGTTACCATCGTTAAAGTGACATATTCATCCCCACCCTTTACCCACAATTTTTCAGAGTTTCTCTATTCATACTATAAAAAACGCTACATGCATCCTCATGTAGTTATTACATTAATGACCAGAGTAGCTCCTAATAATTGTAACTCCCATGTTTTATTACTCTTCTTGTGGATGATATAGGCGGATCATTTTTATAGATTCTCATTTCTAGAAAAATTTGGAAGTTCTGAAAATGAATTTTTTAAATTTCCACTTTTCGGTGATCCGGTAGGGTTTTCCGAAAGAAAACCCCTAGAAAAACACGAATAAATTTATTACAAATTCTAATATTATGTTATCCATAGAAGTTTTCGTACATAAAAGGGATTAAGTAATTTTTAATTCAAAGAAAAAATTCGAATTGCCTCCCTTGTTAGCGGATACAAAGTTGTGCGCGTCTTCCAACGACCGGTGGACCTTATCGAGCAATTCATCACGGATACTGTTGCACGTGTTGATTATTTTTTGTCTTATGTCTCGATGTCTGGAATAGGATCTGCGTAGACTATAGTTTTGATGTGTCCCCATGCGTAGAAGTCTAAAGGGTTCAAGTCAGGTGAACGCAGCGGCCATAAATTTGGACCAGCTATTCCGATCCATCAGTTCAGGAAAGATGGGTCCAGAATACGGCGGGCTAATCTACTAAAATGAGGAGGAGCTCCATCATGCATGCAGATCCTATTCCAGACATCGAGACATTAAGACAAAAAATAATCAACACGTGCAACAGTAACCGTGATGAATTGCTCGATAAGGTCCTGCACAGGTCGTTGGAAAGACGCGCACAACATTGTGTCCGCCAACAAGGGAGGCAATGCGAATTTTTTCTTTATATTAAAAATTACTTAATCCCTTTTATGTACGAAAACTTCTATGGATAACTTAATTTTAGAATTTGTAATAAATTTATTCGTGTTTTTCTAGGGGTTTTCTTTCGGAAAACCCTACCGGATCACCGAAAAGTGGAAATTTAAAAAATTCATTTTTTCAGAACTTCCAAATTTTTCTAGAAATGAGAATCTAGAAAAATGATCCGCCTATCATCAACAAGAAGAGTAGTAAAACATGAGAGTTACAATTATTAGGAGCTACTCTGGTCATTAATGTAATGACTACATGAGGATGCATGTAGCGTTTTTTATAGCATGAATAGAGAAACTCTGGAAAAATTGTGGGTAAAGGGTGGGGATGAACATGTCACTTTAACGATGGTACCGTGCGCCAACTTTTCTCAAAAAATGTCATCTCGGAAAGCACCTGTTGAGCAGAAAATCTGACTTCAAATTGGGTGGAGTTTAAACGCCCTTTAAATTAGCTGATTTTCACTTTAAAAAGAGTAAGAATCCCTTTGAAAAAATGATTGAGCGTTAAAAAAATAAATCCACTTCAAATTAGTGGTTACGAACTTGAAAAAAATTATTGCACTTGATATAAAATGTCACCACTTTAAATAAATAACTGCCCTTGAAAAAAGATGAGCTCCACTTTGAAACGGATAGTTAGCACTTTGAAATAAATACGTTTGAGGAAGGTTTCACTGAAGGGGGTTACCGACTTGTTTTCTGTTGTTTGTACTGTAGTTATCAGTTTAAATCCGTGCTCGTGCTGTCGTCAGTTCCGTTGTGCGCTGTTTCACCTGTTGTCAATCTCATGTCAGAGAAAATGAGTGATTCATTTGTTACCGAATGTGACACATTTTACACGACTGATAGTGAAGATGAAAATGCAACCGACAATGATCAGGGTGTGAAGAAAAGGAGAAGACCCGTTCCGCGCGAATGGGAAAAACACACGACTTTCGACAATGCTGATTCAGCAGAGAACTTTATAAAGAAGCAAAAAACGTGGAAAATCTCCACATCATACTCGTCGGCGTCGCTTGGGAAAAAGGTAGTTTATAGATGCTCACTAGGGAGATACCGACAAGCGGAGTGTCCTGCTGGGATTTATTTGTTTTATCGAGCTGATCGACGGTCATGAAGTTGACCTCTACCAGACGAAGCAGCCGCATGGGCCTCACGCCGAAAAAAAAACTGGACTACCAGCAAGTTCACGAGAAATCGTTGAAAAACTTTTTCAAGACGGTGTAAGAAAGCCAAACGCAATCATCGCCTCCTTCAGAAGCCGGCAGTTAATGGAGCCCGATAAAACGAAGTTGAAAAACTTCCTCGCGACTCTCAGAACTGCTAAATTCGGGCGTCCTACAATTTCCGTATCTGAATTATTGTCATGGTGTGGAGCGAAATCGGAAGTGCCACAAGACGAAGACGAGCCATACGTTTTGGACTTCGCTATTGCACAGGATAGTGGAGACGATGCCAAGTCAGATTTGAAAATCGTGATCTCCACGAAAAGGCTCCTAACACTGGTAAAAATGTGCAATGGCGTACAAGCTGACGCAACATATAAGTTGGTTTGGCAGGGTTACCCGGTTTTAATTTTGGGAACTTCAGATTTCAACCAAACGTTCCATCCTATAGCCGTATCTGTCTGCTACAGTGAAACCGCCAACGATTTTGCGTTTATCTTTCGGGCTGTGAAGAGCTCCGTCTTCAACCTGTTCGGTTTTGACTGGAAACCATCGATACTGCTAGCTGACGCCAGTGATGCGATAACTAAAGGGTTTGAAGCTGTCTTTGGATCGGCCTATAAGAGATTGATGTGCTATTTTCACGTGAAGAAAAATGTTGACTCGAAAATCCGTTCATTCAAAAAACAACATAAGAGTGAGATACTCGGTAAGTACCAAACTCAACTCGCGCTAGGTTCATATTGTTATGTATTTTTTCTCTTTTCCAGCCGACATTTCCGTTCTTCAGCTAAGTTTGGACGAAGAAGCATTTGAAATAGGAGCTGCATTGTTTGTCCAAAAGTGGAAGCTTCTTGACGACTGTGAAGTTAAAAGCTTCATCCATTACTTCGAAACCAACTGGCTTCAACAGCGAAAATACTGGTACGAAGGAGCGGCCAATTTTTTTCCTAGTACCAATAATGGTCTGGAATCCATCAATGCAACCATAAAAAAGGAGCAGACTTTGAGAGAGCGGCTTCCAGTTTCTCAGTTCCTTAATTTGCTGGACCAAAGCCTAGTTAAAAAATGGTCATTGGATAGAGATCCCCGAAGCCCAAACTACAAAGCGTTTGCTAGTGTTCCAACTCTAACTCTGAAACGCTGGACAGATGCGTACCAGTGGGCCAAAACGAACCATAAGGTACTGAAAGAAAAAATCCACGGGAAGGACGTTTTTTACATTCCATCATCGAACAGTGAGGAGGAACTGTCGCTTGAAATGTTAAAAGTTCATAAAAATACTGATAAAAAATGGAAAGACTTTGACCAATTCAAGAAGCACCTAACCGCCTTGTGGACAGTAACTGTCAATGAAGGTGTGTCAACATGCACTTGCCCTGTGTTTCTTAAGAAATATGTTTGTAAGCATAGCTTGGGCCTACTTATTCGTTTGGGAACCGCTAAAGTACCTCTGGAGGCCAAAAATGTGCCTCTTGGCCAAAAGAGGAAAAGGGGGCGCCCCTCGCTGGCTAGAAAAGCACTCATGGTCCAGTAGTAGGACGATAATATTCGACAGTTTGTTCTTTTAATGTGATATTTTTGTTCCTTTTTAATATTTACTTAGTTCTTTTATGTTTCATGGTATTTTACTGAGTGCTGATTTCCGTTTTTTAATAAGCAGAATATTCTTGAGTTTTTAATTCAAGATTTACGTGTCATTTTTATGTTAAAATATTTTTCCCCTTACGTTTTGTTTCAAAAAAGTATAACCAAGTTTGATTTTTTGTTTTGTGTTTCAACCTGCTAATTAATCTGGATCTAGGAAAATCCAGCACACTCTTCAGATGTGACTACCGACCTGAGCGAAATACACATAAGCCGAAACTAATGTGGATGAAATGGACATTTTGTTTCTCGCTTCAGGGTCGAATCGAGCTGATAAGCCTGAGCCGCGTAGTGCAAGTAACGTGACGAGCAACTTTAAACGTGTCGATTTAGTCATTTTTGAAGCTGGAAGTATCATAAATAAAGCGCAGATCGTCTAAAGTGGGTTTCATCTATTTTGAAGTGCCAAGTACCCAAAATATAGTTCGTGCGTCTAAAGGGGGGTTCATCTTTATTAAAGTGCAAAGTATCCAAAGTAAAGTTCAGCTTGTCAAAGTGGGTTTTATCTTTTTTAAAGTGCGTTTAATTTTTCCCCCTTCAAATTATGGCCAACGATGATGAACTTGAACATAATTTTGAGTTCGCAGCTGATTTCCTCAGCGCGTACGAACAAAATTGAATTGAATGTTACGAATTCTAATGGAAAAAAGTCTGTCCTTTCCAATGGTGCCACTTAATTTGACGTGAGAGCTCTGGTTGCCAAGCTACGAACGGTTTTATCCGTAAAAACGAGGCCCATTACAAAAGTGCTTATTTCCTAAATATCTCGGAAACTATTAGGAATCGGACTATGGTTAATACGGATAATTTTGACGCATTTTGGACGTACATTCACAGAGCAAAATATTGACATCCATTTTTTGAACACCCTGTATATGGCAAGTTTGTGGGTACAATTGAGAAAGAGCGCGTACATTTTTGAAAAAGTGCTTATATTCACGGCTAAAATTAAGGAAAATTGTTCGTTCGCAGGTGAAATTGGTTTCGCGATGCAACGTCCAAGTCAAAATCAATGAAATTCGCTCACATGCGGGTTATGTGGACCTTTTCACTGCTACAATTTGAAGGGGGAAAAAATTGCTCAAGGCAGAATAGGGGAAAAGCACCAATTTGCTCCTATAATTGAGGGAAAACGAATTGGCAAAATTGTCACCGTTTGTTGTTGATTGATGGAATTGTCGTGGCTAAAATTGAGAAATTGCGTTCATCCACAGGTTAAATTGAGGAAAAAGTGTTCTTTTGCGACTGAAGTTGACAGATCGAACGCACCAATTCGCGGTTAGGCTATGCCCAGTGATGGCCGCAATTGAAAAAATAAATAAAAATGCGTAATTTCACGGTTTTTTGAGACATTTTAACGGCTAAATGAAGAAAATGGGTTACTAATATTACCAGTTTTTAAGCCATACAACTTGATTAATGTTATGTTTTTAGGGTTTTGGCTTTTTTCTTCTTCTATTTCTTCATTTCCTGAGCTTTCGCCTTCTTTTGCTGAAGGCATCGTCAGAGAACTTTTTTTTTTTTTTTTTTTTTTTCAAAAACATTAATCAAGAAAATGTGTTGTTTGTAGCCTTCTATTTCGAATTTTATGTCGAAAAACTGAAACTTCTCCCCCGGAAAGTGATAACTGTGGAGCTAAACTTTAAATTTTAGACCTGAGACGGTAAACAGAACTGGCATTTCCTCTCCCAGTCTGGATGGCACAGCGGGCTAAACACGATTTGCTAGCCAAAACACACGAAATTGCGCGTCGTACCTGCGAAAACGGGATTTTAACGCGAAAAATCAGCAAAATCGGTTTCAAAGTTAAGCTGACCCTCGAAGTCGGTTGGTCAGCAACAAACATCCGCGAATTATTGATTTTTGGTGAAACCTATATGCGAAAATGTGTATCTTTTTTAGTGAGAAAAATCCGCAAAATTGGTTTTATGGATCGAAATACAAGACATTTGAGGGAGAAATGTCAGTGAAAGTGATGTCTTAGTGGTCGAAATCAGTGATGCTGGTTGCTTAGTGAGGCAGAGATTGTAATGTGCGAAATTTGGTTTTCATCACAAAAAACAAAACAAAAAAACTGCGTATGAACGCGTAAAAACGGCGGCAAAACAAAAATTGGTGTATGAATTAGTAGGCGAAATTCGAGTAATCGGTTCTGTTGCTGAGCAATTCCTGCGAAAGTTGTAATCATTAAAGAAGTGTTGAATTTTAACTTTTTGATGGATTTTGGGGGTGCATGGGCACCTGCCCCACGAAATCTGCGCTTTTGATTCTAGGGGAGGGCAACTGCCCACTCCTGCTCCCTCGCTGGCTACGCCCATGATTAGTCTACACCGATGGTCTCAGAGATATTTCACCAAATCGAACAAAGGGGCCCTCAAATCCAAATTTGAGATGGTGCAGTGCCAACACCCGACGTGGAATCTTCAGGATTTTTTTAGGAAATGGAAGGATGTGTATCTGAAAGAGATTGCCAAGCGTTTATCAGTTTTTCCAGCTTCAGGCTCCAGCTAATTTTCCGTCAGCGGCAGAAAATGGTCAATTTTTGACGAGCCATATCTCTGGAACCATTAGTCGTACGGAGGTACAATTGGGCTTAGTTCCAGAGATACAACCGATTGTGTATAAAAAGTAAGAAAATTTCCAGTTTTTTTGCGATTTTCGACGTGCAGCCGACCGATTTTTTGTTGGCAAAGTTCGGATTCGGATTCAGCACCCCAAGAAACATAAGATCCGTTGACAAAACTACTTCTATGCGTTTGTCCCGGCCAATTCCCCATTTGACTGGACTAAATCTTGTCATTTTAGCACTCTTCTCATCTAAAGATGATACAAAGAATGAGTCACACAACGAACTCCTTACGCCCTTGTGCCTTGTGAGACATAGGCACTACCTGACCGCTTCGTTCAATGGCTCGTCCAGATTCGATTCAATCTTGTTCAACTTAGTGTCGCTAGACATGGATGGTATCTCCATAACGCTGGGAAAAACCACCGCCAATGGATAGTGTGCCCATAACAGCTGCTGTGTTTGTTGTGCGCGAAGTTTGATTATTTTCTGAGGTCACATTTCTTTTGAGTACACACATTGAGCACTCCAAGAGAGAAGTGGAATGATATCCATTGCGAGTTCCTTTCACAATTAACGCATCGCTGGTTTTCCTCAAGCAAACTGCCATAACTCCAACAATTTTCGTCGCACGTAATAATGAAGCACACCACTAAAATGGCACAAAATTGTCTTTTTATTATGTCTACTTGGTTTTGGAATCAGCTTGAGTTAAAGGCCCTTAATACTGGGCTGAATTTCCAAGTTGTCCTCTTTTTCCACCAAACAAGGGTTTTCTAACAGCTTTAATTTCGCACACAGCATTATCAAGATGAGTCGCTCTGCGGAAAAAACTTCTTCTTAAAAAAAGCTTTCCAATGACCTACGATGAAATGGACATTGCCACTGTAACAGCCAAGATATTTGGACAAAGGTTTGAAATTGTCAAGTGTAATCGCCAAAATAAGGCTGTTGTAGCCACTGGAAATAAAAGAGAACTATCGTCTTATTGGTGGATGATTAAATCCAAATCGCTAAATTGGTCTCAGAAAATTATAAAAATACGAATGCAGTGAATTCTTCACTCATACACCCTCCCCCCTCATAGGGCCCACACAAAACACAATAGGTATTTCAATTTATTTATTTTATTTTTTCTGTATCATTCGTTTCATAAGAATGCTCGATGTGCTGTGAGTGAAACTAAAGCTGTTGGAAAAAACGTGTTTGATGGTAAAATAGGACAACTTGGGAATTCAGCTCAGCATTAACGGCCTTCAACTCAAGCTGATTCCAAAATCATGTAGACATAATAAAAAGGCAAATTTTGTGCCCTTTTCAGTGGCGTGCTACAATATTACGTGCGACGAAAATTGTGAGAGTTATTGCAGTTTGTTTGAGGAAAACCAGCGATGCGTTGAAAAAGCGGAAAAGTGCGTTTTTCTCGGAAACGGTTGATATTCGGACCATGGTATATTTGGTCATTTTTTGACGTAAATATGATCTAGAATCACCTAGGGGCCTGTTCTATAACTTTTAACTGTCACTATAACTGTCTCTTTCCACCCGTTCTCCCCATCAACATGTGATTTAATTCGGGTCGGACGGGTGGAAAGGATATTCCTAGGAACACTATGAAATTTTGCAGAACAGGCCCCCTGCTTTATTTTTGCCACGTGGACCAAGTACACCCGGTATAAGTCTCACATCAATCAAATCATGTGTTTTTCTAGAGTGCAGCAAAGAGACAGACCTCTTTTCTCACGACTTGGCGTGAAAGTCGTAGTTTTCTGCGCATACATATTCTTCTGTCGATAAATCACCAAAGGGGAACTTGCCCATTTTTCAATCACTGGTGTTTCTTGAAGAGGGTGCTTCAACAAGACAATTGCCCACATTAAACATTAAAATCAATCAAGGGTTTTTTTAGGCGAATTTTTTAAAATGTTGAGTGGGGGTTTGATTGCGTCAAAGGGCAGTTAATGAAATGGATGGTATTGGGAAGAGGGGGGAATACGCGTTTTCTGGGGTTTAATTTTTCTTGTTATTTGTAAACAAAACATTTTAGAGTTTCCTCAAATGCTTCAAAACTGCACATTGATTTCCCTCGTACCATCCATCCCCTCGTGAAGAACTTTGAAATTTATTTAAAAATCACCAGAAGCACCAATCGGTCAGGAACTACTGTTAATATCCTTGTCCGCATGTGTCAATTCACCGGTATACTTTTCCCCCAAATCGGGCATTCATGCAAGTTTTCCATTCACAGTCGAGAAATAATGAATCGTAATCGTAGTTTCAAGGGATAGTTTTGATCAATAGTCATTTTTACAGTCATTATCCAAAGCACTTACAGCGCTAGCTAATTCGACGTATACTGCCCAAATTTCGAATTTATCGGTAGAAACAGTACAGTTGTCGAATAGTCAATAATTATTAATATAAGCTCAGGATTCAATCGAGATGAAGGGCAAAACAAAAACAATTTTTTTTGTTTTGCCCTTCGTGTCGATTGAGTCAGCTTATATTAAAAATAATTAAGGGCGTTATAGCGTTCAATAAATTTGTCAATAATTATTATCTACCGTAAAAATTATCAGGTTTGGTATGACAGTCTAATTTTCCGACGTGTACTCAGTCAAAGAAAAATAATTCTTTCTGACGGCAACTTGATCGTTTCCTTGGGCTTGTTTTCCAGGCGTTATGCTTTCGTCTAAAATCTATATCTCGGGAAAATGAGTGACACAATATTTATTGCACTCCTATTTCGTATACACTACAACTTGAAGTGAAATTGGTACGTTTCTGATTTCAATTAGAGCATCACTAGCGATCACTAGACACTGGCTGAGGCATTATCATTATCAGATCACACTTCACTTGTAATAAATTCGCGGGGTCAAGGGCACTTCTGACAGTTCTGACTTCTGACTCAAAAAGATACCTAGATGCGAAAATGTTCAAATACCAGGGCTTCAAGTAAGAAGTTAGGAAAACGAATTCTGGTGTATAGTTTTCGTACTAAAATTTCCCATTTTAATTTTTTCCCCGTGATGTACAGCGCCATCTCTTGTCTCAGGGTGATTTTCAAAGCTTCACCGTCAACAGCCTTAAGGCTGTTGACGGTGCTTCCTCAACTTCGGTACACGATTTCTTTGTGGTGAAACCGAGATATTTCATGAAAATTGGCACATAGCTATTTCTAACCAATTAAATTGTCAGTATGGATTCACTTTTTGGGGAAAAAAATTCTGAGGGGGGGTTCCCCCCGCAAGGAAAGCTTCGGTACACGTTTTCTTGGACAAAAATGCAATATACTTTTTTTTATTATTTTTTCGCGAATCTTTGAGGTTGCCAAATTGTCACTATGGATTCACTTTTTTCAAATTTCGATTTTTTTTTTAATTTTCATTTTTTAAAAATCGTGGCCTCGATAAAAATGTTTATTCTCACCGTAAATATTTGAGGAAATAGGTTGAGAACACAGTCACAATTTTTTAAAACGTATTCATCAACACTTTCGTATTGTTTTAAGAACTTATTCCTAATTGATAGCAATTTTATTTTCGTTGAAATGAGGATTCCACCTCGTGGCGCTGTGCTGCGGCTAGTTTGAAAAGGTGGATTCTATACAATAAATTATTCCTTGGACTCGAGATGCTACCAACCCCCCTCTAACTTCACTATCCTAGCTACCCTACTTGTCCAACAACTCCCTCAAGGTTACAGAAAGTATGTTTTTTTTTTTTTTTTTCCTTTCATGTCTTTCGAGTTTTGTGGGCTGAAAAATACGTGAGGATCGTTTTCCGGGCTAGGCCGGCGAAACAATCTACCGTCTTCGAGAGTTGTTTCATTTTTTGTTTTTTGCCTAAAAAACAGAACTCGCAGAATAAGAATAAAATAAGTTTAATACTTATTAACCCCCGCACGAACCAATTGATTTTTAGCGTTCGAAGAACTCGTCGCTGGGGCTGATCCAATATGGGCGGGGGTAATGGGGGAAACTACCCCCTCCCCCAGGATTTCAGGAAAGTTGATTTTTAAAGAAAGATAAAGAGAATATCACGACGATTAGCTGAGGACAAGCGGTGGTTAAGAAGCTTATTTGTCAATTCTCTCATACAAGTAAGGCTACCCCTTCCCTGCAATGCCAATTTTCTAGCCTCACCTTGTCATAAAGTCGTCAAACAATGTCACACCCTCAAACCTGACGCTTTTCTGACTTCTGGGATCTTCACATCAGGCAGAATCACAGAGCGCCGTTTCTGCTTCCAAATATTAAACTCTGGGATGTCGAGTGGTGTTTTTAAAGCAAGTTGTAGTCAAGGAAGCAGGTTACCAAACGGGGTTGTTACAGGAAAAACTCCGCGACTAAGTTTGATGACTGATTTTAATGTTTTTAGGTGTGCTGAGTCTGATTTTTAACTCTGCCCAACGTTACAACCCCGGCAACAAGGCGAAATTTGAGTGGATTTTTAACTATCGTGTTTTTGGGGCGTTTTCACCACGCCATCGCTTGTAATAGGTTTTAAAACATGGTTTCCGCTCATTTATTATGTTTTTAGAAGTCCTTAATCGGAAATTCAAACCCTCAAACCCTAACAAGAGACGCTGCAGCCTATAAATAGAAAAAACTGCAAAAACCTCCGATTTCAAGCTTTTTTTCAGTGTGGTATGCATCCAAAGTCGAAATTGATGTAGTTCTCATTAGTTTTCCATTTCATTTTCAAACGAGATTGTATACCTGTATTTCTGTCCGTCAACAATTTTATCTTAATTTTCTCTAAAAACTATCTATCTATCTGAATTTTATCTAAAAACTCTAACTACTGACAATTAACACCATGCTAGTGATGTAGAGTAGATTCTTAACCAAAGAAAGCAGTAGCAATAGTGAAAATAAACGACATATTAGCACTCATGAAGTATAGCACTTGGGACCTGCAAGGTGCGTAACAGGTGTTGATGAGCAGCAGCTTCTAGGGGGAAAAGAGGCCATGTTGCTGCTCTCTTTGAAGGCCGATTTACCCAATTCACTTAGTCACCTCCATACAGGGAGCAATTAGGTACGTCTCCTCTACTTCAGCAGGCACATTCGTCACAATTTTAGGGTAATTTAGGTGACAAACCCTGAAAGAGCACACTTTTTTTTTTTATTATGAAACGCTCGCGTCCAACGGAAGAAATTTTCATAAGCCTTATCATTGGAAGTTGCTTGAAATATACGTTGCAAAGTCCGCGACGAAATTAAGAAAATGCACTAATTCACGGGTTATAGAGCTCTTTACACAGCTAAAATTGCCAGAATAAATTGCCCTTCAATGTAGAATTAAGAAAAATCACTCACTTGCGGCTAAAATTGGGGAAAAACGCCAATTTACGGCTAAAATTGAGAAATGGTGCTTATTCACGCAGGTAAAATTGAGAGAAGGCGCCAGATCGTGGTTTCTCAAACAAACATCTCGGTAAACATTGCAAAAAAGTGCTAATTTACCGTTTTCATACATATACATAAATGGCAAGTTTGCGGGTACAATTGAGAAAGAGCGCGTATATTTTTGAAAAAGTGCTTATATTCACGGCTAAAATTAATGAAAATTGTTCGTTCGCAGGTGAAATTGGTTTCGCGATGCAACGTCCAAGTCAAAATTAATGAAATTCGCTCACATGCGGGTTATGTGGACCTTTTCACTGCTGCAATTAGAAGGGGGAAAAAATTGCTCAAGGCAGAATTGGGGAAAAGCACTAATTTGCTGCTATAATTGAGGGAAAACGAATTGGCAAAATTGTCACCGTTTGTTGTTGATTGATGGAATTGTCGTGGCTAAAATTGAGAAATTGCGTTCATCCACAGGTTAAATTGAGGAAAAACTGTTCTTTTGCGGCTGAAGTTGACAGATCGAACGCACCAATTCGCGGTTATAGGCTATGCCCAGTGATGGCCGCAATTGAAATAATAAATAAAAATTGCTAATTTCCCGGTTTTTTGAGACCTTTTAACGGCTAAAATGAAGAAAATGGGTTATTAATATTACCAGTTTTTAAGCCATACAACTTGATTAATGTTATGTTCTTAGGGTTTTTGCTTTTTTCTTCTTCTACTTCTTCGTTTCCTGAGCTTTCGCCTTCTTTTGCTGAAGGCATCGTCAGAGAACTTTTTTTTTTTTTCAAAAAACATTAATCAAGATAAGCGAAAATGTGTTGTTTTTTTTTTTAGTGAGAAAAAACCGCAAAATTGGTTTTATGGATCGAAATACAACACATTTGAGGAAGAAATGTCAGTAAAAGTGATGTCTTAGCGGTCGAAATCAGTGATACTGGTTGCTTAGTGAGGCAGAGATTGTAATGTGCAAAATTTGGTTTTCATAAATAAAAAATAAAAACAAAAAAAAACAAAAAAAAAACAAACAAAAAACAGCGAAATTGGTGTACCTATGCATTAGTAGGCGAAATTCGAGTAATTGGTTCTGATGCTGAGCAAGTCCTGCGAAAGTTTTAATCATTAAAAAAGTGTTGAATTTTAACTTTTTGATGGAATTTGGGGGTGGGCACCTGCCCCACGAAATCTGAGCTTTTGATTCTAGTGGAGGGCAACTGCCCACCCCTGCCCACCGCTGGCTACGCCCATGATTAGTCTACACCGATGGTCTCAGAGATATTTCACCAAATCGAACAAAAGGGCCCTCAAATCCAAATTTGAGATCGTGCAGTGCCAACACCAGACGTGGAATCTTCAGGATTTTTTTTGGAAATGGAAGGATGTGTATCTGAAAGAGATTGCCAAGCGTTTATCAGTTTTCCCAGCTTCAGGCTCCAGCCGATTTTCCGTCAGCGGCAGAAAATGGTCAATTTTTGACGGGCCATATCTCAGGAACTATTAGTCGTACGGAGATACAATTGGGCTTAATTAGTCGTAAACTTAGTCTATTTTAAAAATGCAAAGGAGCGCAATCATCGAAAAGTACTTAGTTCCAGAGAAACAACCCATTGAGTATAAAAAGTAAGAAAATTTCCAGTTTTTTTGCGATTTTCTACGTGCAGCCGACCGATTTTTTGTTGGCAAAGTTCAGATTCGGATTCAGCACCCCAAGAAACATAAGATCTGTTGATAAAACTACATCTATACGTTTGTCCCGGCCAATTCCCCATTTGACTGGACTAAATCTTGTCATTTTAATACTCTTCTCATCTAAAGATGATACAAAGAATGAGTCACACAACGAACTCCTTACGCCCTTGTGCCTTGTGAGACATAGGCACTACCTGGCCGCTTCGTTCAATGGCTCGTCCAGATTCGATTCAATCTTGTTCAACTTAGTGTCGCTAGACATGGATGGTATCTCCATAACGCTGGGAAAAACCACCGCCAATGGATAGTGTGCCCGTAACAGCTGCTGTGTTTGTTGTGCGCGAAGTTTGATTATTTTCTGAGGTCACATTTCTTTTGAGTACACACATTGAGCACTCTAAGAGAGAAGTGGAATGATATCCATTGCGAGTTCCTTTCACAATTAACGCATCGCTGGTTTTCCTCAAGCAAACTGCCATAACTCCAACAATTTTTGTCGCACGTAATAATGAAGCACACCACTGAAATGGCACAAAATTGTCTTTTTATTATGTCTACGTGGTTTTGGAATCAGCTTGAGTTAAAGGCCCTTAATACTGGGCTGAATTTCCAAGTTGTCCTCTTTTTCCACCAAACAAAGGGTTTTCTAACAGCTTTAATTTCGCACACAGCATTATCAAGATGAGCTCTGCGGAAAAAACTTCTTCTTTAAAAAAGCTTTCCAATGACCTTGGGCAAAGGTTTGAAATTGTCAAGTGTAATCGCCAAAATAAGGCTGTTGTGGCCACTGGAAATAAAAGAGAACTATCGTCTTATTGGTGGATGATTGAATCCAAATCGCTAAATCGGTCTCAGAAAATTATAAAAATACGAATGCAGTGAATTCTTCACTCATACACCCCCCCCCCCTCATAGGGCCCACACAAAACACAATAGGAATTTCGATTTATTTATTTTATTTATTATTTTTTTTTGTATCTTCGTGTTTCATAACGAATGCTCGATGTGCTGTGAGTGAAATTAAAGCTGTTAGAAAAAACGTGTTTCATGGTAAAATAGGACAACTTGGGAATTCAGCTCAGCATTAACGGCCTTCAACTCAAGCTGATTCCAAAACCATGCAGACATAATACAAAGACAATTTTGTGCCCTTTTCAGTGGCGTGCTACAATGTTACGTGCGACGAAAATTGTGAGAGTTATTGCAGTTTGTTTGAGGAAAACCAGCGATGCGTTGAAAAAGCGGAAAAGTGCGTTTTTCTCGGAAACGGTTGATATTCGGACCATGGTTGTATTTGGTCATTTTTTGACGCAAATATGGTCTAGAATCACCTCCTTTATTTGTGCCACGTGGACCAAGTACACCCGGTATAGGTCTCACATCAAACAAATCGTGTGTTTTTCTAGAGTGCAGCAAAGAGACAGACCTCTTTTCTCACGACTTGGCGTGAAAGTCGTAGTTTTCTGCGCATACATATTCTTCTGCCGATAAATCACCAATGGGGAACTTGCACATTTTTCAATCACTGGTTCTTGAAGAGGGCGCTTCAACAAGACAATTGCCCACATTAAACATTGAAATCAATCAAGGGTTTTTTTAGGCGAATTTTTAAAAATTTTGAGTGGGGGTTTGATTGCGTCAAAGGGCAGTTAATGAAATGGATGGTGTTGTGAAGAGGGGGGAATACGCGTTTTCTGGGGTTTAATTTTTCTTGTTATTTGTAAACAAAACATTTTAGAGTTTCCTCAAATGCTTCAAAACTGCACATTGATGTCATTTTTCCCTCGTACCATCCATCCCTTCGTGAGGAACTTTGAAATTTATTTAAAAATCACCGGAAGCACCAATCGGTCAGGAACTACTGTTAATATCCTTGTCCGCATGTGTCAATTCACCGGTATACTTTTCCCCCCAAATCGGGCATTCATGCAAGTTTTCCATTCACAGTCGAGAAATAATGAATCGTAATCGTAGTTTCAAGGGATAGTTTTGATCAACAGTCATTTTTACAGTCATTATCCAAAGCACTAACAGCGTTAGCTAACTCGACGTATACTGCCCAAATTTCGAATTTATCGGTAGAAACAGTACAATTGTCGAATAGTCAATAATTATTATCTACCGTAAAAATTATCAGGTTTGGTATGACAGTCTAATTTTCCGACGTGTACTCAGTCAAAGAAAAATAATTCTTTCTGACGGCAACTTGATCGTTTTTCCTTGGGCTTGTTTTCCAGGCGTTATGCTTTCGCCTAAAATCTATATCTCGGGAAAATGACTGACACAATAATAATGTCATCTTATTTATTGCACTCCTATTTCGTATACACTACAACTTGAAGAGAAATTGGTACGTTTCTGATTTCATTTAGAGCATCACTGGCTGAGGCTGAGGCATTATCATTATCAGATCACACTTCACTTGTAAATAAACTCGCGGGGTCAAGGGCACTTCTTCTGACAGTTCTGACTTCTGACTCAAAAAGATACCTAGATGCGAAAATGTTCCAATATCAGGGCTTCAAGTAAGAAGTTAGGAAAACGAATTCTGGTGTATAGTTTTCGTACTAAAATTTCCCATTTTAATTTTTTCCCCGCGATGTACAGCGCCATCTCTTGTCTCAGGGTGATTTTCAAAGCTTCGCCGTCAACAGCCTTAACAAAAGTCTTCGATTGCCACAGAAATTTCTTGATAAAGTTGAATTGGGGAAGGGGGGTTACAATAGGGGATGAAATTCGAAATAATTTCCAACATGCACAAGTTTATCGTTGAGAGGGGAGAACAATTGGACTGGTTGGTAGTGGCGGTAGGTCCATTACCGCCACTACTTGTTTGGGGTGGTGGGGGGTAAGAGTGTGTGAATGGAGAGGTGATAACAATTTTTAAAAATATTAAAATTTTAATAAATTGCCCAGCAGACGTGACCGAGGTCGTTAGGGCGTCCACTCTCATGTCCAGGTATCGTCTGCTGAGTGGGTTCGATTCCCACTACAGACTGGATTATTTTAAGGAAACAAAATGTTAGCTCACGAGAAATACAGTGAAGTGTGTTACGTAGTTGGACGTAAAGCACGTTGGATTACCACTTCAACTTTTTCAAAATATTAATAAATTGTGTATCGAATATTTATTTACGGGTCGCTTTAGGTAAAGGTATCCACATTAAATATATTTATTTTTGGGACGGTTTAGGAATTCACGTTCAAATAAAATGCACTCTTTCAGACCGCCAGCTGCCTGAGCGAAGTTTTGTTATATCCAGCAGATTAGGTTGTCCCTGATGTGGATATACCCTTCGTCAAGAATTTTTGTTTTTGTACGTTTGAGTGCGACTGCTTCTTGAATGTGCAGAAATCGACGGACTTGCCACTCAAACCAAAACAGTCCTCGACATCACTCATACAGAACAGAGAACACGACACAAGATCACACACAACCTTCAACAAGCTAAACGCGACCAAAATAATACATTCGAATTAATAATTTGTGGATATTTCCCAGTCGGACTTACGTCGTTTTCATTTGTTTTCCCCCTTCCTACTCTACCTCCTTGTCTAATGGACAATTGTACCTCACACTCATGAACAAATCACTCGCAGCTTCCTTTTCATCCACCCATTACACCCCCCCCCCCCAGATTCAACTTCTCATTCCTCTGTTTTCCATTTCTTGCATATTTAAAATTGGTTAATTTCGCTACATGTATGAAGCCTTTTTTTCACGACCGCCTCATCCCTTTCTAGTCTGGTAAGGTCTTTAGTCCAACTCCCCCTTTTAAATAGTGGGACTTTAATAAGTATTGGCGATTCAGATTATCACTTGTAGCGCTAGCGTCGAGGCGCAATGGCGGAAAAGAGCCCTACTCTTACCACCAACGTATGGGCTAAATAATGGTGTTTTTGCAGTTTTTAAGGAGTTTACAATGTTTTCCGTCTTAATTATCGCCACACTTGATTGAAAAAGGATTTGAGGTTACGAACTTTCTTCGATCGACCTGCTTTCAAAGGATTACATTTCGGGAACGTAGTGAATTTAGTATCCTATGGTTTGTAGCTATAATGGACAGTACGTAGTCATTATCTCTTTTTGTTGTCTCACAATGTTGCCTATGTGAATCAATATAAATTTGATAAATGCACGGTCTCATCAAGGAGCCACAAAAAAGGGGAAGTGGAGTTAAGCACCAAATATTGTATACGCGGCCAAATAGAGGACGCCAAGGCGTAGGCCACCGTAGGCCCAACCGAGAGCTCGCAGGCCAGAAAGTGGCCCGCTGACTCAGCTGAGCCTTCCTAAATGGCCCGCCCGTGGCATACAGTGGTAAATAATCATCTTTAATGTTGGATTTTGGCGCCCCTAGGATTTTTGTGGAAATGAAAATCGCTACAAATTCGCGCCTTCTCGTGGTCGGCCAATCCCCCGCTTAATCCAGACCAAAACGGAAAATAAGGCTAATTGGGGACTGAAATTGAGATAAATGGCTAATTAACGGCTGAAATTATTGAGAAAAAAAAAACTGATTCTCGGCCATAAATAAGAAAAAGTGCTAAATCACGGATAAAGTTAAGAAAACTTCACAGCAAAAATTGAGAAAAAGCTTTAAAAGCGCGGATAAAATGTAAATTACAGTCATTAGCGTTTAAAATTATGAAGAACACTAATGAACGGATAAAATTGTGAAAAATCAATAATTCGCCAATGAAAAAAAGCGCTAATTCGCCCCTAAAATGACAAAAACATGAATTCTCGGCTTATTCAGAACGGAAGTTCGTGGCTCAATCTGAAAAAACGCTAATTCTTTGCTAAAAGTGAAAAAAAAAAAGCTAATTCGTGGGGAAAATTAAGAAAAGTGCTAGTTCACGGATACAATTGTGGGAAATCGCTCTTTAGCAGTCAAAATCACGTATTCACGGCTAACGTGACGAATAAATAAATAAAAGGGCCCAGATGCTGGATGTAAGGAAACGAAAATTTTGAGCTTCTGAAGGCAAGTTCGTGGCTCAAACTGCGAAAAAACGCTAATTCATAGCTAAAAGCAAGCGAAGCAAATCGCTAAGCCGGAGCTGAAATTAAGAAAAGTTGCTAATTCATGGATGCAATTGAGAAAAATCGCTAATTAGTGGCTGAAATAAAGAAAAATACGAACTCACTGCAAAATTCAGATAAATCGCTATAACTCACGGCTAATAAGGGTGAAAACTTGCAGAAATGACCAAAATTGCTAATTAGCGGCTAAAATGGAGAAAACTTGCTAACTTATCAATAAAATTGACTAATTCGTGGGCTAAGTAGAGAAAACGTCAATTCGCGGCTTCTGATCGTAACTTCGTGCCAGAAAGTTAAAAAAATCGCTAATCCGCGGCCAAATTTCAGAAAAAGCGTTGGGTAGTTCGCGGGGAAAATTGAGGGAACTTTTAATTCGTTGATGAAACGTAGAAAAATCCCTAATTAGCTGATAGACTGATGAAAAACGCTAATTTGCGGCTGAAGTCAGGAAAAAAATGGATGTTTACGACGTTAAATTGAAAACATTTGCTATATTCCCCGGATTGAATAGAGCAAATGGCAAGTCGCGGTTTCTTGAGACAACTTCGTGGCTAAAATTAGAAAATTTAGCGCTAATTCACGGGTAATAATCACATGGCTCATTAGCGGCTCAAATCAGAAAAAACACAAATTCTTTGCAAGGAAAATCGCTGAAATGGAGATAAATCGCTAATTCGCGGCTAAAATGGAGACAAATCGTTAATTCGAGAATTGACAGCTTTCATCCAATAGAAGGCTACACCAATCGTTTAACCGGAAAAAGCGGAAGTTCTTCGTGGAACATGTTGTCCCTTTTTATGTGAGCACAGTCAGTTTCTGGGATGAAATTCGCTTTCTTTGCAGAATAGGGTAAACTCATGAAATCGCGTCTTTTAATGC